>OX596234.1:53563476-54163476 GCA_951394345.1 Salicornia ramosissima
AAAACCACTCGGTTATGATAGTTAGTCAAACACAGACACAATCTCTCTCTCTTGTTTTCTCTCTCTTCATCAATTCACTTTATAATCTAATTATTCTTCTCCTAAACATTTCCATTCATTCAATCTCTCTTTTTTGGTCACTCATCGGCTTATCAGTTATCACTCACCCCCCTCTTTCTTACCCACTTCCTTTGTTTTTTTCGTCCTTTTTTTTTTATTTTTAAAGCACATTGCTTTTCATTATTCCATTCAATTTCTAAGTAATTTCTTTTGCATTTCCATTTATATCTAATTACCCATCACATATATGTATATATCCACACCACACGTATCTCTCTCTAAAAGATCATCAAAAAGAAACACACTCATTTATTTTTTTAAATATTCCACTTTTTTGCTACCTAAGTGCTAACATTTTTGTGCATTTCTATTGTCCCCAAAAAAAAAAAAAAAACCTTATCATTAGCTTTTACAAAAGTTTTTTTTATTATTATTTTTTAAATGAAGATGGAAAAAAATGAAGGGTAATTAGAAAAGATAAACACACGCAAATTTATTATTATTTTTGAAAATTCCACTTTTTTTGCTCCCTAAGTGCTAACAAAAAAAAAAAAAAAAACCCTTTTATCATTAGCTTTACAAAAGTTATTTTTTGAATTTTATTATTTATTTATTTTTTAAAAAAAAAGTTGGGTTGAATTGAAGATGGAAAAAATGAAGGGTTTTGATAAGAGTGCTTTGATAAATGAATTAATTCAAGGGAAGAAATATGCAAAGGAGTTGAGAGATCAAATTTGCAACCAAACATCAAATAATAATAATAATAACTCAACTTGTTCATCATCATCATCACCTTCATCTCCATCACTATTATCATCATCAAATAATAATAGTGATGATCCTAATAATAATAATAATTATTATTATTATTATACTAATAATAATAATAATAATAATAATAATAATAATAATAATAATAATAATAATCAAGCTAGTTTTAGTTATTCATTGTTGGAAAAAATGTTGTCTTCTTTTGATAAAACCATTCTTATTGCCACTTCTATTAATCTTGATGATTATGATAATGATGATTTGGGGCAAAATAAATCTCCTCCTCATTCTTGTTGTATTAGTCCTAAGAGTGAAAACTCTCACCCTGGTTTTCCCCCTTCTAAGAAAAGGTATGTATTTTCTTTTTTTATAATTGAATTTAATTTATTTTTTTTGTAAAAATGAAAAAAAAAAGAGAAATATATAATTAATTTGGTGATGTTGATAAAATTACTTAATTAATTAAATTAAATTAAATTAAGCAGGAAAACAATGATGCGAAAGTGGACAAAGAGTGTGAAAATTGGCAACGGTGATGGAGAGGTTTCGGGATTACAGGGGGCTCTTGATGATGGATTTAGTTGGAGAAAGTATGGCCAAAAGGACATTCTTGGATCCAATTTTCCCAGGTTTTCACTTGTTCATTTTTTTTCTTCATATTTATTACATTTAATATCATTTCAATGGCCTGGCCTTTAATTTTTATTTATGTCACATATAATATAATATATATATATATATATATATGTTTTATATATGTGTGTAGCATGATAGGTACGGGTTAATGTATTTGACTGTCATGTTGTCTCTGTACCAAATACGGCACCGATACTTTTGTTAGTGTTCACACTATATCTATAGTTATTTTATTTTTAATTTTTTTATTTTGGATCTTCGTACGCATATTCAATTCGGTTTTTCGATCGATTCTAACATGGATAATAACCTTTGCGTATAACTATATAAATTATAAAAGATTATTAAATGTATATATTTTTTTTTAAATGATTCTACCTTTATTTTATAAGCTCTTTTCAATTTATAGCTTTGTCATGCATGTCTATACACTTGTTATTCATAAGAATATTTAATGATGTTTAATTATTTATTTTAATATTACAAAAAGCGATTGTATAAAAGCCTATTTTTTTTTTTTTAAGATATCAAATAATGGAAATAATTAAATAAAATAAAGGAGTACTAATTTACTTTATATTATTCATAATGAAATCACTACTTAAATACTTTCAATAGCAATCCAAGTAATAATTTAAATTTGATCTATTCTTTATTTATCAGTATAACAATTAACATGTTTTCTTTAATTTGTTAATTATTTTGTTTATTTCAATTATATGCATGAGTCCATCTATTAAACTAGGGTTTGGGTGAACCCTATTATATGGATTAATATACATCACTATTATGACCATGTTTGAGAGTTAGTTGTTAGTTGTTAGAGGTTAGCTGATTGAATTAGCTGCTTTGACTAGCTGTTTGTGATAGCTGATTTGACTAACTGATTTATATTAGTTGTTTGTATAAAAGTGTTTGGTAAATAGCGATTAGCTGTTAGATGTTTCAGAGTAAAAAGAACTAAAAAGCTATAAGCTCTTCCAAAAAGCTCCTCATATGAGCTTTTTGAAAAAGAGCTTTTTCACCCCAAAACTCTCTTCCAAACCTCTAACTACCAAACACCCAAAAATAGCTTTTAGAGTTGGTCAAACCTCTCTTCCCTCTCAAACCTCTTTTTTTCCTCAAACCTCTAACTCCTAAACACCCCCATATAGTATTAGGCAGGGGGGAAGTCATGACGTCCCCCTTGAAAAGTCGATGTTACCCCAAAGGTTTTTATAACATCAATTAGCATCACTTCTAACTATTAAGGAAAGTTATTATTATAATTTTTAAACTTTTTAAAATGAAAGTATTACAAAATATAATTAAAACCCTTTAAAAAAATACACTAATTAAAATTCATATTTTGAATTCTCTATATATCGACACTCATATTGATATAGGTTGTCACATAAAAAAATTAGCTTTTGATTATCGTAAAATTTTGATAGTCGATAGAATATAGTAAATAAACCTTTTTTTGTTTACTGTTATGGGATGACGGATGAAAGAGGAGAAAGTTGTTTATGTTTATGTGAATGAGTGTGATTTGACGATATTTTAATTTTTCGAACAAACAACTTTTTTTTTGTTTAGACAAATTAAAAGATACATTCATTTAATATACCAACGCATGCAAAGCGTGCATACAAGGCTAGTGTGTGATATATTCAATCCCCAATGTTTAATTAATTTATCTTTCGTTTTTGATACGTTTGGTTTAATTATCAATATCTATTAGGCTGCACTAAAAATTGATTCTAGATAGAGTTTAGAACTCTATTAAAAATCAATTAAGATAAATATGATCAATGTTATTAGTATTTAGCTATTATTAGTCTCTTTAAAAAACTTCATTCATACATTATATATTTTTGGATTAATATATAAAGCTCTAAATATCTAACATTCTTACATTGAATGGATTCATTCATTGAATCCATCCTCCATCAAGGAGTTGTGCTCGAGAATTCTTTTATTTAATTAGTTGTGTTTGGATGTGAATCTTGTTTCCGTATTTTAGCTTTTCTTGAATTATGTATTCATATTTAATGTAGATTTCATATGACTATTTATGAATAAATGTCATCTTCTCTGTTTAAAAAAAAACAAAAAAAAAACTAACATTCTTACATTCAATTAACGGCCCGTTTGGTTATTGGTAATGAATTGTGGTAATGGTAATAGATTTAAAAGGTAATATGTTAAGGGAAAACTTCAAAATCCCCATGTAAATCATATTTTTCATTCCCAGACTTGAAATTTGTTTTTATTTTTTATTACCATCCATTACTATGTGGAATGGTAGTATTAGATGGGAATGGATATTTGTGAAGAAAATTAGATAAATTGGAGTTAAGCTCGCACCACCATGGGAATGAATTTTGATTTTCCTTCCAAATTTAGTTATAAATTGATTGCCATTACCTTCATTTATAACCGGCTACCAAACAACCCGTAAATGTTTGTTTGTAATGAGCCATTAGGTGGCCATGTCACTGATTGTAATATATAGATAAAGTTAAAATTACTAGGAAAGAGATAAAAGGAGTAGAATATTATTTGGTTAACAAAAGAGACATAAATTTCAACATCATGGAAGGTTCTATTTTGTACAAAATAGGTGAAATTTCCATAAAATTTACGATTTTTTTTTTGTTTTGCAATTTACAAATTTTTAAAAAATAATATTGGTAATAAACGAAACTTCATCCCATACACAACCAAAACAAACGTACACCTTGCTAGGTTACTACTAATTAGAAGGGAATTTTCTTTTCCATTAATCGAGGGGCCACTATAAGCTTGATGTTTCCACAATTTCACTTTGGGTGAAAATTAGAACTATTGTATGCACCACCAACAGCAATTGATGTCGATTATTGTGTGGAATAATAATTATTTTATTTTTTTTACAAGGTTTTTTTTTTTTTTTTTTTTGCAAGAATATTATGTAAAAGATGTCAAGATGTAATGTTGAATAGTATGCAATGGACTTTAAGTGGGGCCAGTCCTATAATCAGGCCAACCGATTAAATTTAGTAGACACACATCTGAATGAGGAAGATAAGAAATTATCACGGATTCTTGTTATGGGGTATAAAAAACTATCTCAAATTCGGTGTTCAATTCAAAAGACTTGTACTGCTGTGCCACAAGGCTGAATCAGATCACAAGATAAATACGTGTCTAATTAATTAAGCTTCATTTTCAAGAATGGAAATAATATACTTCTTATAAATTTTTTAACCTTCATCCTTAAAATGTAAACATTATTATGTTCTTTTTAATTAAAGGATGTACTTGGTGGTATTATAATTCTTAGGATTTAACTTGTTGATAGGAGAAAGTGACATTGACGACATATATAGAGTATTAAAAATATTTATTCTAGACAGAAAAGATCAAATGTTTTTTTTCCTATTGATAAAGTTAAAGCGATGATTCAACCTCTTTGCATGTTTTGTAGAAAATTACTTGCTGTTCTTCTTTTGATTACAATCACTGATCCAATTTTAATATAAGACAAAGAATTAAATTAATTTTATACTAATAGTCTAATATATATAAGATAAAATCAATGTAAAGATAAATATATCAAATAAAAAATATATAAAAATAATGGTTTAATAACTTAAAAGTTATAGAAATATAACAGCTTAAAAATAATAATAGAAAAGTAACTAATCCACTAGCTTGAACTAGGTTGGGTCAAAATTTGACGGTTTTTAATTAACTGGTTTGAAAAAACAGTTTGAACGAGTCAAAAATATCAAAATTAATGTAAAAATACACTATTTACAGGTTGGGTTTATTAGGTTTTTCGGGTAGGGTTGAAAATTGACAGCCCTAATCTTACCATTTACAATAAAAATTGGAGAGGAGTGAAAAGTCATTCCCACCAGTTAGGTCATTAGCCCACTAGTATAAAATTAGGTACATGATGAAATCTAACTCAACGGTGTTATTTTTTATTATTTCCATTTCTGTTGTATTGATTATCCGGTTGATAAATGTAGCAAATTATTCATAAGAATGAGAAAGAAAGAGCAAAAAAAAAAAAAAAAAAAACATACTTTGTAGTAAGAATCGTAAAATATTGCGATCTAAAAAAGTATATATATTCAATACATGCATAAAAAAAATATACTCTCTCCATTTCAATATTTTATTTCATGTTGTATTATTTATAGAAATAATATTAAATCAAAAACAAGGTGCTTATAAAAATTTGAAAACATAGTATAAACTAAAATATGATATGGAAATATAAAAAGGTCATCCAATCTACATACATATGATTTGTTTTAATTAGTTGTTCATTAGAAGTAATAGAACAATTAAGCTCAGTAAATATATGGATTAATTAGTAATTAAGCAATAAAATTTACAAGTTGGAATTTATAAATAATTTTGACTATGTAAAGCTTTTTTTTAGATCTAAGCTAGCTAGTACGTGCTCCAATTAGTTCTATATCTTTTGACATGATGTGTTGGATGGTGACCTCGTCTTCGCCAACTCACTCACAAGTCACGCCTACCAGGCCAGCCTACCACTTATCATTTATCAACGTACTTGGATGGATTTTTATATATGCTCCCTCAAGAGTGGTTAAGGTGTAGGACTATAGTTTTTTTAGGGGGTTTGGGAAACAGTTTTTTAGCTTATTTTTGGCTTTTTAATATGGTTAACAGCTAAAAAATATGTTTGATTATTGCCTTTTTTTTTTGCTAAAAAACTCGCTTTTAAGTCAAAATAAAAAAGAGTGTCTGGAGCAGGTTAATTTTTTGGTTGGCTTTTGACTTGTTTGGCCACAGACTCTCTAATAAATATGGCCAACAACCATAATTAATTTTACCAAACACTTTTCCAAACATCAGGCTTAAACAACAACTTAAAAAGACAATACTTCCAACTATTCAAACAAGTCAATTAAACCAACCAACAGCCGATTGTCAAACATGGTTTTTTAATTTTAAAAAAAAAAATAATAAATAACCTAGGAAATATACTTATATACTACATAGTATATGAGGTAAGAGACTTGGAGCGGTAACTAGTACCCTTAGTTCTTACATAGTTTAACAAAATATTTATAAGTTAGTAACAAAATATTTATCACCCTTATCAGCAAATAAGCTAGTAGCCTATTGGACTTACCTAGTTAAAAAAGACGTCCAAATCTTGTACAAGTATATCATAATTTGTGTGTCACCATCTATCACATGTGTTACATTGTTTTTAATGGTTGATATTGGCATTTATTTAACTTGTAAAAACATACTTAATTATACACAGATTAGTCTAAAAACCCAATATTTAATTAATTGGTAGTATGACTTGGCATTTTACTGTTTTAGCATCATATCATCTCCATTTTTGCATTAGATATGGTCATATGGACTCATATTTTGTGATGATGTTTTATTTTAATCTTGACACTTGAAATATAAATTGTATTCAAGTTGAATTATTTTAACAAATTATATATATTCTTATTCTTCTATAACTAATAAACGTATTGATATTAAAAAAAAATAAAAAAAAAACCCACTAATAAACGTGATAAAAATCATGCAGGGCATATTACAGGTGTACCCATCGGCCCACAAAAGGGTGTGTAGCCACAAAACAAGTCCAAAAATCAGATGAAGACCCCACCACTTACCAAATCCTATACAGAGGTGATCACACTTGCTACCAAGTTCAGGCCCAATCCAATCCCACTAATCAAGCCCAAATTAAATCTGAACCACAACCAACCCCTAGCCCAAAAGATCAAGAAATCTATGTTGAGCTAGGCCCAGAAGGAGAGCTTAAGGTTGAATCTCAACAGCAGGCCCAAAGTCAGGCCCAATTTATTAGGTCCTTCTCATTTTCCCCATCCTTCTTTGATCCTGAGCCCATTGACAACTGCATGTTGAGCTTCACCCCTGGTTTTGGGTCACCAACCACCTCTGGATCCAACTATCACTCCGTGTTGCCATACCAGCCCACCGGGCCTCAATTCGGGCTTAATGTACAGACCTCGGAAACCAACAGCATTGAACCGGTTTCTGGCCCAAATTCGTTTTCAAACTCTTCTATTATATCCGACTTTGAATTTCCTATTGATGAGTTCCAGGACTTTGGTTATTACTTTTATTAATTGTTTGTGCACTGGTTCTGGTTGTTTTTTTTGGACAATGTGGGTCATACTGGGCCTTGAAACGAGCCCTACAACAGGTCACCCGGTCCAATTTAATCGATACAAGCATCTGAAAGGAGAAGATATGAAATCGTCGCAAATGCTTATGGTGATGTTCGAACCCAAAACCTGGCTTGGCGTTCGCAGAATTTTACCAGTACACCAAGTCTTTTTTTTTCCCTGCTTTATAAACTATGGTGTGACCGTGTGAGTTAGGTTTTACATGTTTTTACTTTTTCCTACGTGAAGAAATAAATCCTAGAAATTAAACTACTTAGTAGTGAAGTGTTGTAGCATAGGATTAGAACTCTTCATTTGTAATTTTGTATGAGTAGGGATTTTTTTTAAGGTGTAACATATTTATGTTAAGATCCTGAGGACATGGGGATCGGATATCGGGTGTATAATTTCACTCTGTATATTCTAAAATTTAATATGTGTTCCTTGTAATTTGTTATTGCCTTTGTTCACGGTTATTATTCTCATATGAAATCTTGAAATTATTTATAATTCGAAAAAAATTTATCATTTTTGAAGTGTGAAGTATATACCAAAAGATAGAAAAAATACATCCTATAGGAAGTGACAACAGCCACCCCAAACTAGTTGAGCTTGGCTTAAGGCAGACACATGCCTGACCTTGAGCCACCCCAACCACCCTACTGCCCCAACACCCCCAAACATGCCTTGCTAGCCTACACAATACATACGGCCCTGAGTACTAACAAGCACCAAAAAAATGTATGCCTAATTAACACCCAACTATACAATAGATACAAAAGTATCTAGTACTACTGGATAAAATTTTATCATTTTTCTTAATTTAAAAGTACATTCTTATATCATTTGGATTCTTATTCAACTCATTTTAATGAGGTCTTTATTCGATCTTTTAATGTATAAAAAAATATTAATTTTAAAAACGTACATTGATTGATAAATATGGAGTATATATAATAAGCTATCAAAACATGAGAAATAAAAAGAACTTGGTGGAGCAATTGAAAAGCATCTAAATTTATTCAATATTGTCAAATGTATAAAAATACGTACAATGTACTGATACATATATATAGTCTTAGTGAGGATGAAGTCATCCCAATGGTTAGGGCTTCAGAATTTCAGGCACGAGGTCTTGGGTTCGATTCTCACCGCACACATTTGCGTGGATTCCTTATTATCCCCCTTACATATACATATACATACATATATATATATATATATATATATATAGTCCTAGTGTTAAAAAAAAATCAAGAGAAAGCTCGTGTGTTCATTATTTTTATATTGTTGCACGTTGATGGAAAATTCTTTTGTTTGTTATACATTGAAATAATATTTTTATTCTTTCTTTATGCAAGATAAAGTATTTGTTTGTCACACATGGACAAATTAAACCTTAGTTTGAAAATTTTAAATTCTTCTTGGGGCATGCCTCATTATCCATTATTTTTTTTTAAACAGATTATTGGCCTCTAAACACAAACTATCAAAATCCTAATCATAATGTTTTATGATTAATTAGGATGAGATATGAGTGGTTCATGTCTTTGGGGAGTTGTGTCGGGTCACCTTGGTCTTTCGGGACGATTTGTCATAGGCTCATAGCTACTAAGAAGTAAGAACTAGTGGTGATGAACTACGTTTCTAGCACAGTCGTAAAATGTACGTGTCTCGATTTTATATAGATCACAATAAGATCAATTCTATTTTCATTGCTACTAAAATTTAGATTTCAACATTTTAATTTCTGACAATAATCTAAAATGTATTTAAAAAGATTTGAATAACAAATTTAATAAGGCGTTGTTCTTTTGGATTGAAATGAATTGAAAAGAATCGTTAAACTAATATCTTGACTCATGGGAACATCTAATGGTCTAAATATTAATAACAATAATGCTTGTTTGTTCCTTTATTTAGGAAAACTTAATCACTAATAATGTCGTGGAGTGTTCATTGTTATTCACTTATTGTAAGTGTATTCAAATCATGCAGTGTATGCATGCCTAGCCCAAATAATCAAGAAATGAATGTGGGCCTAGACCCAGAAGGAGAGCTATGGTTGAACCTAAACAGCAGGCCGAAATCAGGCCCAAATTTTTAGGTCCTTATAATTCACTTCAGCCTTCTTAAGTTCTTAGACCCTGAACCCATTGACATCTACATGTGAGCTGTCAAATGTCGAACCAACTCACAACCCGATGCTAACCCAAACCAAAAATATTGGGTTTGACAAAAAACGATCCGAACCGAATTTAAACACGTTAAATACAACCCGATCTGGATCCGATCCGATCCGAAAATCATTAGTAATATATTAAATATTTTCTTCCATTAAAAATTTGACTTTAGCAGTATTTTTATTGGACCATAACACCAAATATATTCCAAAAATTAGGTATTAATGAAGATACCAGTATTTCTTATAATTTATACTTTTTAAAGCGTTTAAAATACGTTTTAGTACATATATTGCATTAAAAGATGAAAAAAATTAAAGGGCGTGCATATAAAAATAATAATAAAAAAAAACTTCTCAACACGTTAGGTCAACCCAATCCCGACGACTTTGGATTATAAATAAAATAAAATAATACCAACCCGAACCCGTTGACACCGATCATTAAAATCCAAACTCACAACTATTTTACACCAAACCGAGTTGATCCATTGTCTAGAAGGGTGGCATGTTTGCAAAATGAAACAGTTAAAATTTCAAAAATCTCCCGCGCAACACTCCCGCCATAAACACTTACCGCCAGTGAATAAATTAATCCAACCCCGAACTGCAACTTTTCATGGTTTCACTTTCACCCTTTTCTCTCTCTCTCTCTCTCTAGTCTCTGCTCTATCAGCAGTTCAGCACCAGCGGCAACTCATTCTCCACGACTACGCTCATCAATTCAGGTCTGTGTTAGAGGCCTGAGAAATTCATATTACACGGAGTGAGCCAGCCAATTTCATCTGATCAAAACTATTGAGTCAGACTGTCTAACCCAATACTTTCACAATAAAGTATTGATTGATAGATACTCCGTTATTTACTACTTCCTTTGTCCCCTTTTGTTTGCAACATTTACTTTTTCACATCACTCAACACATAATTTTAAATAAAAATATCTTTAGATATATATAGTGAAAAATTATAAAAATTGCATATTAAAAAAGTATACATCGATCCGAATCAAACGAGATCTCATTTAACTATGTTTTTTCTTATATGTATAAAATTAAAAAGAGTCAAAATTACCGAATGACCCGTAGCAAAAGTCAGGATGTAGCAAAAAAAAAGGGGACGGAGTGAGTATTAAGTATGTCATATAGACAATTTATAAAGATCAGGGCCACAATGTAGAATTTCTTAGGTATAACAAGGGGATACAAGGTAGAAAACCCAAAAATTTATGTTTAGTTTTTCTCAATTTTTATTAGAGTACTATATACAAAGTTTAATTTTTTTATGTGTGTTTTAGTTGATCTAATTATATTTGATTTTTACTTGGCCTAATTATCAAATCAAATGAATCTTAGGATGAAGAGAACACAACAGACAGATATTTTGAGTTTCTTTACTAAAAGAGTACGCATAGAAGCTGGAGATACACCCTCTAGTCCAAACCCTTCTCAATCTGAAGCAAGAAAACAAAACTCCACTCAAAATGGTGAAAGAAAAGTTGGGGTTCATTTGGGTTTGGATTCAAGGACTGGAGTCATAATCAATCAAAAGAGATATAATCAATCAAAAGAGATTAAGTGAAATTGATGTTATGAAACTTGCACAAGATCCAGGAAAAAGGAAAAGGTTGAGTGAATTTCATGAAAATCATAGGGATTTAGTTAGGAGAGAATATATTCGAAGAAAACCTTATCAACCCGAAAACATTGAGTTTCCACAAAGACCTAGTGGGAAGAGATTATACCGATTCAGCTCAAGATGGTATGAACAGTACAGAACTTGGCTTGAGTATAGTGTTGAAAAGGATGTGTCTTTTTATTTCGTTTGCTACTTATTTCAAGAAGGTAAGGTAAAAGGCGGGGATGCCTTTGTTCGTGAAGGATTCAAAACTTGGAAAAATTGTCATTCGTCGTTTGATAAGCATGTTGGTGGACATATGAGTGCTCACAATCAAGCCCTGAGGAAAATGAATGATTTTCGAAATCAAAAATGGTTCTTTTGCAAATTAGTGAATGAATTGGCACTTAGCTTGATCATATAACCAAATGAGATGTTGGATGGAATTGGAATTCTCATAATGAGCAATCACTTTTTTTTTTAATTGAGACGGGGAATAATGACCAGTCTTATGATTTTTGCCGTAATCTGAATGTTAAAGAGAAAGTTCGTTGCCCTTAATCTAGGCAAGTTTCTTGATGCTAGGCAACATTAGGGAGATCCTCAATTTCTCACTTCTTCTTTTTTTTTTATACTTTGAAATTATTCTAATTATTTAGCCTTGAGTTGCTAATATAAATTCTGAAGTAGTATTTTGCATTGTGAATTAATCCACTGGTTCTTGCCTTTTTATTTATAATATGCTATTGTTTTACTTATTAGTGTCATTTCAAGCTCAAATAAGTGATAACAAGTGCTGATCTCCTTCATATTAGTTCTGATGTATTAAAGCCATGATTATATTGATCAGCAAATTAAAGTTGAAGTTTTTTAATTTGATTCTGAAGATGAATGTAATTTTGATTGAATGTGGTCTGGTGGTGAAACTTAACTATATTCTGAATCATGTTGATTTACCATGTACAATGGATTTTATTAAGTAAATCAAGGAAGAAAACATTTGACTGTGCTGCGCTGCAGGTGTTGTATACTTGTATGTGCCCCAACTTAAACACCAATAAAAATTCTAACAACTCTCCTCATACTTCATCCTTTTCCAATCAATAATTAAACTTTAAAACATGCTCGGCCTTGTTTGGTAATTAGAGTTTAGAGTTTGTGGTTAAATGATTATTTTTTTATTCAGATGATTTGACTGCTGATTTAAATACTAATTGTTGTGTAACGGCGTTTGGTAACATTTAGTTGATTGTTTAGAGTTTTAAACTTTTAGAGCATTTAAATTACATTTATAGGCATTTTTTTTTTCCAAAACAAATTTAAGTTTTAATAATATGTACAAAATAGTCATTTATTTTTTCTCTCTCCAAAACTCTCTTGAAAAAGCTCTTCTATCTAGCTTTTTCAAAAGAGAGTTTTGATCAGAGTTTTTAGTACAAAACCCTCTTTAATCCTCTCTCTCACCAAACACCATAAATAGAGTTTTTACTAGTCAAAACTCCAAACTCTCTCTAAAACTCTAAGGGTGTGTTTGGTTATCAAAGGGGAAAGAGAATCACTTTAAGAATGGGAATGGGGGGGAATGGAAAGCAAAAGTGTTAGATTTAAAAGGTTGTTTGTTAAAAAAAAATACACCTCCACCACCCCAAACCCACCTCCACCACCCAAGTTCAAAAACAACCCCCACTTCCTCCACCCCCAGCAAAACCACCCCCCCTCCCCCACCCCTTGCCGGCGCCACCCCCTCCTCCACCATGGCAGCCTCCTCCCCTCCCCCACCCCTCAAAACCCTAACCCTAACCACCCAAATTAAAAAAACAACTCCCAACCACCTCCACCACCTCCAGCACCACCCCCAGCCGAACCGCCTCCCCCCGCCGCCCCTTCGCCACCCCCTCCCCACCACCCTACAGCCCCCAACCACCCCCCACGAACCAAAAACCCCCAAATTCGAAAACCTGAGGTGGTTGGGAGTTGTTTTAGGGATTTGGGTATTTGGGTGGTTAGGGTTAGTAGGGTGGGGCTGAGTGGTTGGGTTCGTGGGTGTGGGTGTGGGTGGGGGTGGGGCTGGGGTGGCAGTGGGTGTGGGTGTGGGTGGGGGTGGGGGTGGTGGTGGGTGAGTGGGCGTGGGTGTGGGTGTGGGTGTGGGTGGGGGTGGGGTGGCAGTGGGGCGGGTGGGGGTGGTGGTGGTGGTGGGTGAGTGGGTGGGGGTAGGGCTGGGTGGGGGTGGGGTGGTTGGGTGGTGGTTAGGTGAAGGGTGGGGAAAAGGAATGCAAAAGATAGGGGGGGGGAGGGTTTAGAAAAGTGTTAGATTGGGGGAATGGGTAAGGGAATGGGAATGGTAAAAGTGGTCTAACAAACACAATCAAAGGGAATGGGGGCAGTTGATTCCCATTCCCTTTGATTATTACCCCCAACCAAACACACCAACTCTCTCCAACAAACACCCGAAAACTTTTTAGTCGTTAAAATGTGTTATTGTACCCCACGCTCTGGGGCTTGTTTCCCAGGCAAAGTGTTTTATGTCAAGGATATAGTAGGACACATTCATGCACCGTTTTTTCTATTGGATTTTTCATCAGATTGGAATAATCATTAAATTTTATTGGCTACCTACCGATATATAATACTCCCTTAGTTCATATTTACTTGTAACATATTATAAAATGGCACTGTTCATTTTAAAACTTTGATTGTTCCTAATTTTATGTACATAATAAAAAATATAGTCATAATAAATCTAGTTTGATTCGTCTCAAAATGTAGTTTTTAAATATATAATTTATATAGTTTTTTTTTTAATAAATATTTAGTTATAGAAAACCTTTCCCTTTCTAGAATCATCAAACTATTAGTTGCTTTCGTTCCTATTTCCTTGTCTACTACTAGTCTAAAAACAACTATTAGTTGATTAATTATAAAATGTCCTTTTTAATAACAACATTTACCTCATTTCTCAAATTGTGAAGTGTCAACATGTAATATCACTATGCGCCAAATAGTATAGAAATTTATCTTTTCTAGACCTATCGTAATAAGTTCCCCCTTTGAACATTCTATTCTAAAAATCTGCTCTTTCAAAATATATGTGCCCTTATTAATTAGTTGTTATATTGCTATTAGTAGATTACTAAAATGAGTAAAATCAATTGCATCTTTGCTCTTCGTTTCCTTTCTAATTTGAATATTTTTGTCATCCTTTAAATATAAAAATTGCTTGAGATTTTAGAATCGAATATGATATACCTACAAATATGGGTAGTTTATTTGTATTTATGCTCCGTTTGTTTAGAAGGAAAACAATTTTTATGGAAAGGAAATAATTTTCAATTCAAAACAATGATTTAGGAAAAAAAAAATTCTTTTGTTTGTTTGATTAGAAGAAAACTTATGAAGGAAAGAAAAAATGCACGAAATAGAAACGATGGAAGGATGAGAGGAGTGAAGAAGGGAAAAGTAAGGAGTGAAGAAGGGAGAAGTAAGAAGTGAGAGGGAAAATGTGGAATTCCTTCAAAATGATTTTCCTTTTTTATAGTGACATTTTTTCATTTTACCTTAAAGAAAAGGCATTTTTCACTTTTTTCCAAAACAAACAAAGGAAAATGAAACGGTTCATTTAAACAAACAGAACCCCCTAATTAGGGCTCGTTTACATTAGCTGAATAGAGATGAATTGAACTGAATAGAAGTGTATTAATTGAACTAAATAGAGATGAACTGAATTGAACTGAACTGAACTGAATAGAGATTAACTGAACTGAACTGGATATAATCTGAAGTAAACAAGCCCTTAATATCAATTCCTACTTTGCAAAGTGGAAGTGGCAACAAGTGTGCCTCGGGTTCAAGTACAACTCAGCTCATGAGTTTGATGAGTGAGATTTATCTCAATCTTAGGTGTAATGTTTAGGTTCTTTTTCTTATTGTTTTGGCTTTATTTTAGTAGTTTTCGTTTTTATTTCTGCCTTTTCTCTGCTTCTCTCCTCTCCGTCCCCTAATAAGGTTTTTCGGTCTTTTATTTCGTATTTTCTATTTTTTTCGGCGTTTCTTGACACCTTTGCTTTTGTATGTTTTGTAGGGAACAAGTAAGAGGAGTTGCAGCTCAGTCGAGTAGATGCTATGCTCGACCGAGCCAAGGAAGCGTTCTGACTGAAGAATCTCTCTGTCCGAGCCCTAGCCTCAGCTCGAGCGAGCGACGCGTCCACTCGGTCGAGCTACCCACATACTCGATCGAGCATGTTCTTAGACTCGGTCAGTGTTGTTGGTGCTCTACAGACTGCTTCAGCTCGACCGAGCTACCCACATTCTCGGTCGAGCCACTCCCCCCTACAAATGGTTTTCTTCTCTGTCCGAGCTCTGCACCCTCACTCGATCGAGCCATACTTCAGCTCGACCGAGCAATTTACACGCTCGGTCGAGCCAATGCTGCCCAGAATCTCTCATCTTGGAATTAAGTTTGCGCTCGCTCGAGCTGACTCTGCTCGACCGAGCTGAGTCTACCTGACGTGTACAGAGCACGATTTTTTCCTTTTTAATTCTTTTGCTTTTCTTTCAATCTAAGCCCTTGATTTGTTTTGGGCAGATTATTAGGGTCTTAGTGGGGTTTATTGGACCTCATTAAGTTGGGCATTAGTTGTATGACACTTTCTCTCTCCGTATTGGGAGTTCTCCATGTTCTCTTTTCTTTTCCATTGTTGAATGCTTGAGCCATTCCTCCATTAATGAAGTTTCTACCCTTTGTCTTGGTAATTTCTAGCTTTATCTACTTTTTCATTATGCATTTTAGTTCTAATCTTTTATTTATGATTGGTTTTGTAGTGTAGATTTATTTCTTTTGCAATCCTTTTAGGTTTTACTAGTTTTCATTTCTAAGTCTTCTTTCTAGTGTTTTTAAATAAAGTGGCCTTTTCATGGATTTCACTTTGGTCATGTCCCCTCTTAGTGAGTAGTTTCCTTCTCACTAAGGTTGGGTTAACCCCAATCACCTATGCTTATTTGTATAGATATTGTTGTTTTTATTGATGGCCTAGAGGATTTGTGCTTGTTGGTTTAATCAATATCTTGAATCCGTATAAACACCTTGAAATATAGGTTTTTATGCGAATTTGGGGCTTTACAACCTTCTAACCAAAGTTTGTGGGGTTGATTGGATTAATTTTATTGATTCTTTCGGTTTTCAATATTAGCGTACAATATTCATGTGCTTAAGTATAGGTTAATTGTGGGGGTCCCAACCTTAGTGGTTTTTCTTCATTTGATTAAATTTCCAATTAACTTTTAGTTCTCTTCATTGCCGAAAAAAAAAATTTAGAAAATCCAAAAAAATTATATCCTCATCGCTTCCTTTTTCTTTGAATTAGCTTAGTCGTATTCAGTTGCCTCGGTGATTTCCACTGATCCCTGAGGATTTCGACTCTTGCTTACCTTATACTTGTATAAGGATTAGTTAGGAGATTCTTGATTTTGAAAGTTTTATTAACGACATAAAATTTCCATTATCAGAGTACTATATGAGAGATGTGTTTCAAAGTAGGGCTAAGGGTCCAACTTGATTTGGATGGTTTATGTGGCTACGTTTTGAGTTTGTCATCTTGGCATAGTAATTTCGTCTCAATAATGTGGACATTTATGATAACTAAACAACTAGGCCCTCTAGACCCGACTCAAAAATTGATTTGTGCCGAGTTTAAAGGTAATTAGGCGGGAATGAGCATGGTAAACCCTTAAAAATCTAGAATTGACTTTTCAAATTCATGGATTAGGCCCAAAGTGAAGATCTAGTACATGATTAGGCCCAAAGTGAAAATCTAGAATTACGATTGACTTTCGACTCTCAAATCATTTGGTGCTCTAAAACTATAACAAAATATTTTAATGTGATCAAACCACTGCATTAATCGCTCAATTTTTTTTACATTTGCTTATTAATATAGGTACGCCAGTTGGTTTGGATCATCATTGTTCCTCCCTTATGAGGGACTCATTTAGGTGTCCACACAAGGTTTTCTGATTCGTGAAGATTCTGTGCGGAATATTACAAAACCTCGACAAAACTGGCCATATTTGAACACTTTATTCATTTCTAAATAAGAACTATTTTTTAATGCTTTTTCTAAATAAAAAAAATGAATTTTTAAAGTTTTTTTGGGGTTTTTTAGAAATTATTTTTAAAATTATTATTAATTAAGAAAATGCTTAGAATAAATGTAGAAAAATATGGGAAAATTACAGAAAAATGATTTAAATTATTTTTGGTGCATTTTTGCATTTAGGAAATCATTCTCGAACCATCGTAAAATTATTTTTATGGCACAAAAAGATATTTTTCGATGAATAAATAGTTCAAATGGTGCTTTGGGCAATTACAAATTTACAACTTGGGATTGAACTATTGCAACATGGTAGATTGAAACATGGGTCGAGACTTTTTCGGTGGTCCTATTTCCCGAGATGTAGATCATGATCATGATCATAATCAAAGTTGAGACCACCCCCTGAATGTGGTGGATTATTGGTCTCCCCTTGTTCACATTGTATACCGATGGGACTTTGATGACAAAAAGTTTGACCATGATGTTCCTTGCTGTTGATCCTCAACCAAAGTTAACAAAAAGAACCACTACTGATGTCAACGACTTAAGTCGAGTAGTAACTTATTCGAGCTAGGCTTGACTAATATTAATTGAGCTTGAACTGAGTTCGAGCATAACCGAGCTTCCAAAAACTTGTTCGAACCTGGCTCGTGTAATTTTCTCATGTTCGAGATCAGCTCAAGCTTGCTCGTTTACGTATTCGAGCCGAGTTATAAATGAGCATATGTTTAAATGAGCTTTGTCTATTGTTTTATTCTAATTTTAACCTTTGGCCAAGCATAAATAATTGTTCCTTCCTTTTTTTTTTAATTTACACACTTGGGTTTTCATCAAAACCAAGAACATATTGGAAGTAGGAAAAAAAAAAACAAATGATGATTAAAATTTGTACTACCTTCGTATCGCAATACTCATTACTACATAAGTATGCAATACGGACTCCTTGGCAGAAAATGGATTTTAAGAGAGAGATAAAGTGAAAAATGAATAATTAAGTGAGTCCACAACAAAAGTATAGTTAAAAAAAGTTTCACATGGGTAATGTTTTCACTAAATATAGTAAAAAAAAATTTTACAAGTATTGTATGATGTGTGAAACTCCGAAAATTTTGTTTAGGGACACTCTCCGCGAAGGTTTTCCCCGATGATCACATATATCTTGGCTAATTTTCCTGAGGCATTTTCTATCGAGTTAAATAAATTAAGGGCTTGTTTACTTCAGATTATATTCAGTTCAGTTCATCTTTATTTAGTTCAATTAATACACTTCTATTCAATTCAGTTCATCTCTATTCAGCTAATGTAAACGAGCCCTAATTCAAATGAAAATAAAGGAATGACTCAATTTCACAATTTTTTGTTTCCCAAAAAAACGGCTTGATTTTGATTTTTTTTTTGTAAATTAATAGAAACAAGAGATATTAATATTTTAATGGGAAATTCCCAGAGGTACACCCAAACTTTTTTCGAAATCCCACTGGTATACCCGAGTTTTTTTTAATCCCAGAATGTTAAACATAATTCCCAAAAGTAACCTTTTTGGTTAAAAATCGTTAAAAACACTAACTATGGTTAATAAATTGAAAAAAACAAATAAATAAATAAAGGAAAAACAACCGCAAATTGGGGGCAATCGGATCATTTTTTGCAAAATCCGACCTCAAATCGGATCCCTTAAGGATAAAAATGACCCGTAAAACCATGAGCGGACTTTTTTTCACGTAGATCAATGCGCGTAAATCGATGCGAATTAGGAACGCAAATTGGGGGCAATCGGATCATTTTTTTGCAAAAACCCATTAATTTAATATATTATTAGTTTTAAAATTTATTTTTTTTAAAGAAAATTTAAAAAATTGTTAACTAAATTTAAATCTAACCTTAAAATAGGTATATTCCATTACATTTAACGGAATATGCCTTCTAAATGTAACGGATGAAAATTAGACATAATTTCAGGTATACCACTGAAATTAAAATAAATTCGGGTATACCAGTGGGATTTCGAAAAAGCTAGAGTATACCACTGGGAATTTCCCTATGTTAATTATTGTGCAAGTTTAGAGTTTGTGTTTGTATTGGACTTTTCTATCTTCCTAAATCCTAATCAACGTTAAGTGTAAAATAGAAGTGCCAATTAAGAAAATTGTATCACGGAGGATATATAATTTAATAATTGCTTATTATCCTTGTTTGGTGTTTGATGAATTGTGTGTGTCATCCTAATCCTAAGTGTTGTAGTATAAAAAAGTGGGATTTCTAGAATAAACGGGTAGGTAAGTGTGGAATGTCCCATACAATGATATTCCAATTGAATAACTCGCCATCAAAATTTTCTTTGCTATGATTAGACAATTAAGTTCGTTTTCTACCCTATGATGATGATGTTGATATGACGTAACTCGAAGTCTAGTTGGTAACCAAGTTATCTGGTTTACCAGGGATCGACACCCCAACCTGAGTGGTTTCAGCTAGAGTTGGGCATGGGTCGGGCTGGCACGCGGGTCAACTCGGCACGGCACGATTTGGGCCCGGCACGACACGAGCCCGCTATGAGCACGGCACGAGCCCACTATGAGCACGGCACGGCACGAAGGCACGACTAGTGGGTCGTGGGCCACCTATGAACAACATTTTGAAAGTTTGGCACGAACCCGACACGAGCACGACGAGCCGGTCCGCACGTTGGCACGCTCATTTTTGTTAAAAATCCATAATATATAAAAATTAGTATAAGGCACGATGGCACGACGACACGAGTCGGCCCGGCACAACACGTTGATCGGGCCGTGCATGGGCCTTATATATATTTTATAATTTGGCACAAGCCTGGCCCGGCCCGACACGAACTTTTCTTGGCCCGTTATAGGCATGGCACGTTGTGGCACGAGGCACGCGGGCTTGTCACGTGGGCCATCCCGGCACAGCCCGTGCCCACCTTTAGTTTCAGCTCAATTATATGAGATAGGAGTGTATCCTGAGGCCTAGTTCACCTTATTTCATTAAAAAAAAAAAATAACGTAACTCGAATTAAAATGTCTTGCTAATACCAATTAGTTAACATGAAAAAAGGGTGTCAATACTCACATGTATACTAAATTTGACTCCTTTTGATTGTTTGCTAATAATAATTAGCTCGTGCGAAACACGAAATTTAAAATTAAAAAATTATATATTATACAAGTAACACAACATGAAGATTAGAAATATAATTATTACTTTTAAAACTTATTTAAAAAAAAAAAAACTAAAGGCAAAAGATCAAAATTGATAATATAAAGTTTTGAAATTGAATTTTTTTAATTATTCAAATATACTCATAAATACAATCTAGGTTATATGGGTATGTTGGTAATTGGTAATAATTACAAATCAATTTTATTGTAGCATGGTGGTAGTAGTGTGAGATTTGTTTTCAAAGATTGAGAGTTAGAAACTATTTCTTAATTTTTATAAATATGAGATGTCCGGCTTTTTAAATAGATGATAAATAGCGACATGTGGTAAAATTTTTAGAAAGGCTAATAAACCTTTTAAAAATATTGTATTGATTAAATTTGCGTGTAAGCTAAGGAAAAATATAGTCATATTATAGATATTATTTTAATTTTTCTTAACACAACACATACTTTTAATTAAATAACTTGTATATATTTTTATGATACATAGTACTAAAGTTAATATTGTTTAAAATTATGCCTTTAGATATATGAAAAAGTAACACTACTAGAAAAGATGCTATTTACGACAGGAATTCCCGTCGCAAAAAATGTGATCCTGTCATAGAAAAGGGGGGTCGCAAATAATTTTTCCCGTCGCAAATGAGTCATTTCTAATAGGGTTTGGGTTAGGTATTTGGTAAATTTAGCGACGGGCTCAAAAATCGGCACAAAATATCTACATTTGCGACGGGATTTAGGCCAATCATTAATGTGTACCCGTCGCTACTGAACCAAATTTTTGTAGTGTAAATATATATATATATATATATATATTAAGTAAATCGTGATGAAAAAAGTATATTACTTATGTCAATCTACATATAGGAGCCGTACGTTGGGATCCAGTATACCTTAACGTGTAAAAATGCCAATCTACATTGTAAAAATGATCTGACATAGTGCCATAACGTGAATATTTCTTAGAAATATTCAATCATAATTAATAAATAGCCCAAATAGGTTTTAAACAAGTAATGTGATCGAGAGAGTGGTGAAGAGCAAGTGGTGCTTACATACACCTTGCATCATAAAGGTGCAGGTCGGGTTCGATCCTCGCCCCTTACTTGAGGATTCACTCTCTATCTCTGGCCTAATACTTAATTAGCAAATGTTTGTCAGGTTGACAGATCGTGTACGTTTTTTATATTATGTTTACTTAAACGGTTTGAACCACCCCAACTCTAACCCAACTCATTTAACAAACATATTCATTTAATAAAACTGGTCAATTTTATGTTGGATTAGAGGTCGTGTCAACCTTTGGACGTTGGCAAACAGTCCACGATTCCACGTTGTAACGAGTGATTATACATTTATACGTTCAAAAAAAAAAGTTTTGCCGTAAGGCATTTGGGCTACCCAACAACCATGGGGTCATGATCCCATGACGTTCGACGCATATATACACACATGTCATGTTTCATGTTTTTATTCATGTACTCGTCAAAGATATATATTATTGAAAATTATACCAATTTACACGTAATTTTGTTTAAAAAAAAATTAAAAATATACTCAAGAAAAATAACTTTAGTCTGATTGCTTTAAACTCTAAAGTAGTCGCTTTATATGTCATGATACTCATGAAAAGGGGTATCCTCTTAAACTTGCTTGAAACTTGAAAGGGTTGTGAACATCTAAATTGGTTTTATACTCAACTATTAATTCAAGTGTTATATATAATTTTCACAAATATGAGACTTTATATATACACATACTATGTACTCCCTCTGTAACATATTAATGACAACGATTTGACATAAAGTAGAGAGGAAAAATGTCAAATCGTTGCCATTAATATGTTACGGAGGGAGTATATGTTTTCTTTTACAAGGTAGGGTAAATTAGGCCCCAATGTTAGATTCATATCACAAGACTGACAAGAATACCTAGTTGGTATTACGCGTAAGAGAAGGGGGGTTGGCGAGAATCAAATTTACAATCTTTTAGTTGATAGGTTACACTAAATCGTCAGTTGTCACAATGCTAAAGTTTGATCCTCTTGTCGAGCTTGAGCTTGGACCGAGTTGAGCTTTGTTAGTCGCGAGCTTTGAAAATTCTTTCTCACAAGATTTGAAATCGAGCTAGTCTCTACAAATAAAACATTTATTCATATAAAAAAAAATACTAAATCTCAACTTTTTTCTGTTACAGAAGTGTTTCGAGTTCAATAGCTCTCATCTATCCAAATAAATATTTCTTATAAGGTAAGTAAACTAGGCTCATCGGCCATCGCAGGGCTTCTATCAAATGAATAACTAGTTGGCAATTTGGCATTGCCTACAAAAGACTGAGTTGACAAGAATCGAGCTCCAGTGCAACAATGTTAATAATATAGTCAAAATAGACACTAACATTGATATATTGAAATAGACACTAATGCAAGAATGAGCAGACAAAAATTGATATATTCTCTATAAATAGACACTAATATTGATATAGTGAATTATTATTTTGGCCAAATTTAATAATATATTTGACAGTTAAAACTATACTCTGCTTTAATAATGTATTCGAATATTTTATTTATCTAAATTATGGTAGGGTAGGGATAAAGCAAGGCAAATATAGCTAGAGGCCTAGAGTGATGAATTTCTTTTAAAATAGGTTGTTAAGCGGTGATTTAGAAATGAATTGTTGTAGTAAGATGGAGGAGAAAACGATGGATAGAGAAATTGATTATTTTTATCAATTGTTTCAAAATTTTGTTCAATTTATTTTCTAACATATATTTTGTTTGTCTAATTTATCACATATGATGAGGCATATACACTTAATCTCTTAGTGCGTCCATCTCCAAAAAAAATACTCTACTTTTCATTTTCATCACTCCCAAATTATTTGCACCATTTTTATTTTTAGCATATATACCTGCTTTAAAATTATAACACCACCTTAAAATAACTATATTACATGACAAAATAACATCACCATAAAATTTCCACAAAAATTAAATGGAGCAGTTTTTTCTGAACCGAAGAAGTACAAACTTCTTTTAGCTTTTTTCTTTTTCTTAATTTGTGTGCATTTTCCATGAGAAAAAGATTGTGGGAATGAGGAAGTATGAAAGAAGCCAAACATAAGTAGTGCTTTACAATGGGATATATATATATCAATATATCATATATACTACGTATGTTTTTTTTCTGTTACATGGCCAAGTTTCTTGCCAAATATTTATATAACATGCATCCAACAATCCAAGTTCCAAGTCCCAACTACTGGCCCACCAATTTTCCTTTTAAAAGTTGGTAAAAAGACACTAGTAAACACTTCTTGTTTTTACAACATGATTTTCAACGAAAACTTTTGTACTCCACCACCCTTGGAATACTCAACGGAATCTGTTAGAGGTCACGGGTTTGAATCTCTGCTCAGTCCTCACTCTCCCAAATGAAATTAATTCGTACTGTGGCCTGTGATGCGTCCATATTTTAGACGTAAAGGGTCTTTCATGTGAGGGGAGGTGATAGAGTATATAACATATTCCTGGGCCTTAACTATCAGGTTAAGTTTTTGGTTGAGATGGTACTTGAACAGAATCAGTTGAGCCAGTGACGCATTATAGGCACTGAACAACGAGAGAGTGATATAGGCATTCCAAAATTACTTCATACATTCCAATTTTTTTAATTTTTTAGTAAAGAGCTTATACGTAAAGTAGAGTTTGTTAAGTAATTTTGAAGTGCCAATATCACGTACTCAACTGAACAACGTGGTAATTATTCGAATTAGAAAAATTATCAATTTGATCCGAAAATTGGATATCCGATCTTTTTTTTAATATAAATTAGGAAAAAATTAGAAATAACCCCCAAACCATTGTAATTCTAAGTTAGGTACCCTTATGAACCGTAACAATGTAACATAACATATTATCTGATTCACATCAGACATTGCAGCTACTGTCATAGACCAAGAGACCATATTATCAAGCTTAATCACATTTACATCCCATGAACTGAAGTTTGGATGAACCCAAGGCCCATCCATCTTATTGACCCGCTTATTGCTCTTAGCATTACTTATAAGTGCTTACCTAGGGTATCCGATGAGCGTTTTTTCGGACAACCACTAAACTAGTTTCTTTGTGTTCATTTTGCAAGTTTACTCAGGCCTAATCCAAGATTAGGCTTCATACATCGTCTTCCCACTAATCTTCATAGTGTAAACCTAAACCATATTGTTTTTTTTAAGAAAGTATTGTGTCAACAAGTCTGACCCAATACATTCCGCCAGACGGAGGAAGACAGTAGCAAAAAAAAAATGGACCTAGAAAATAAGGTTTTAATCTGGGAAAAAAAAATAAGGTTTGACTTGGAGAAAATAAGGTTCGATATGGAGAAAATAAACACTCAAATGAAGTAAATAAACACTCACATGGAGGGAAAAAAAAGTTACATGGGCAAAATTAGGGCCGGTAAAAAGTGACCCAACCCGCTAACCCGACCCGAACCCGGCCCATTAATAATGGGTTGGGTTGAAATTTTCAACCCGTTTAGTTAAATGGGTCAACCCGACCCCAACCCATTATTATATGGGTTGGGTTAAGGTTAAAAATTCTAACCTGATTATAACCAGTGTAACCTGATTATCTGTTTTTTTTTAAATTGTAAGCGGTTGTTTTAACCTACATGCTCTTTTGAATGCTCTATTTTTCTGAATTTTAAGCTAATACAAACTAACTATTATCAATTAGATTTTAATATTCAACTTTGTTTAAATTATAAATTCTTCGTTGTTGGGATACAATGTAAATACTTCATATTGTAGAAGAAATTTTTGGTAAAAAAAATAAATGGGTTGACCTGAACCCGACCCGTTTATTTTCAGGTCGGGTTAGGTTACAAAAACTCAACTCGTTTATTAAATGGGTCGAGTTCGAGTTGAGGGTACATGACCTGATAACCCGACAACCCGATTTGCCAGCTTTAGACAAAATAAGGACTCACATAAACGAAATAAACACTAACCTGAAGAAAATAAACATTAATGTGAAAAAACTCGACACTACCAAAAAAAATTGGAAAAAAAATACAACTAACCTGAAAAGAATTGCAACTAACCTAAAAAAAAAACTAACCTGAAAATAACCTAAAAATTAGAACTTCTATTACCTAGAACAAATACTTTATTACCTAGACAAAAAAAGTTCCATCAAATGGAAACATTAACTCATTCTATTACCTAAACAAAAAACTTCTGATTTGCTTCTGCTTCATCACCATTGCTGCTTTTGCTTCTTACTTTCGGTGTTTCTGCTTCATCAACTTAATTTAACCAACAAACGACCATGGAAAGAAGAAAAAAGTAAAGGCGGAGAAGAAGAGCCCCCAAACACACACAACTATGATATCCACACACATCGCCATATTCAATACTCACTATGGATGATTAATCGATGATGATGATGACCAGCCACAAAATTTCAAAATTAAAATCATAAGCTCGATATTATATATTATATCACTCCATTTTACGTGAAAGGCCATTTGGACTTAAAATGTAGACGCAGCATAGGCCCCATCATACCCGACGCAAATTAATTCTACTTAGAATGAAGAGGGATTGAGAGATTTGAACCCATCACTTTTGCATCACATTGGCTCTGATACCATGTTAAAGGATCATCTCAACTAAAAGGTTAAGCTAATAATTGAGGTCTTAAAATATGTTATATATTTTATCAGACGGTCTGATCCAATACTCTCGATTGTTTTTTCACCAAAACAACATTATTTAATTTATTTATAGTAAGAAATTAGAATCAAATCCTCTGTACAGAGACAATCATGTGCAGCTACACACTACTATGACGACTGTCAGTCTGTCACCTACTAATCTATTGAGATTATAGTGAAAAATAAGGATGATATAATAATCAACAAAAGCAATGAAAAACTACTCTCAAATCTCAATTATAAACAGATAGAGGAGGAAAAAGGATTGTACTGTACATTCACAACTCACAAGCACTCAAATCTAAAATATACTCTTTTCATTTTTCTTTTATTCTTTCACTCAACTTTATTATTGACTTTTTAGTGAGATTCCCACTTTTGAACCACTTCATAAAGTGCCTTTGTTGATGAACCATCTTTCCCAACCACCCTTGTGGCTGCTTCCTTCAACTCATTCATCTTGTTTCTAATTTTCTTACCTTCTTCACCTTCCATTAGACCCTTTACAACCATTGCAACCTCCCCTCTTCCAACTAACCCCGTCTCATCGGGTTTAGGCCTTAGCGCCACCTTTTTGTCTTCATTCAAAAGTACCGCGTTCATTTTTTGCTCTGCATAGAGTGGCCAGGCGATCAGAGGCAATCCCTGTGCCACTCCTTCCAGTATCGAGTTCCACCCACAATGAGTCAAAAATCCACCAGTTGCCACGTGGCTTAGAACCTTGATTTGCGGGGCCCACATAGGGATCACTAGACCCCGCTCTTTAGTCCTGTCTAAAAACCCTTTAGGCAGGAAATCTAGAGGGTTGTTTGGGTCGCCCTCGATGCTAAAAAACGTAGCGTTTAAGGACGTATCGTTAGGACACCTCAAAACCCACAAAAACCTTTGCTCACTCATTTCCAAACCATGAGCCAACTCAATTATTTGCCGGTGTGGCAGGGTCCCACCACTCCCAAACGAAACAAATAAAACGGACCCATCCGGTTGCTCATCAAGCCACTTCAAACACTCCGACCCATCAACCTGCTTATCATCATCACCCGACCCAGATTGAACCAACGGGCCAACCGGATAAATCGGGGGCCTACCCGGTTCATTTTTTAACAAGAATTTCAAAACCCCTTCCTCGAAATCAATAAATGAATTGACCAAAATACCCTCAGCTAACCTATACCTCTTAGTATGATGAATCAACCATTTATAAGCATCATTACCCCTCTCTTGAACCGGGTCTAAAAGGTCTTTTCCATGAACCGGTATACAACCCGGTAATTTCACCGGTTCTTGCATGTCTCTATACTCACAAGAAACTTGACCATCAAGCTTAGGAAGCTCGAAGAACAAAGACAAACACATAGCCGAGGGAGGATAAAACAAATACCTCTTCATCCCAAACTCTGGGCCCACCTCAAAGAAATCCGTCCCAAAGAGGTCCACCACAAGCGTGGTGAGGTTGCGGTGGGCCCCTTGGAGGTCACGTAAGTGGGCCCGTAAGATGGGTATGGACCGGGCCATGGTCAAAGACATTGTAGTCTCAATCTTGGCATCAGAAGGGACCTCGTCTCCCAGGTCCACTGAGGGGAGGAACGTGTAGGACACCCTCCCCTCAGGAAGGGCCGCCAATATGGACTTTTGTGCCTGTGTTGGCGGCCCTAAAGTGGGGACAAAAAATGAAATTTCAAAGGGAGTAATTTGGAGGATTTTTTTCACCAATTCTATTAGGGGAATTAGGTGCCCCATCCCAGGAGTTGGGACGATAACTATGTGTGGAGGAGAATTTTGGTGCTCCATTTTTTTTTTTCCCTTCCAAAAGTTTTGGTAATTTTGTGCTAGGAAGTATGAAAACAATTGAATAGAAACGTGTATTAATAGTGATAGATGGAATTTGTTTTTTTTTTTCCTTGGTGAGTTGTAGTGGTTGGGAGAGAAAGATGATTAGGGAGGAGCTATTTATAGAATATAGGTAAACAACTTAAAGCTATTAAATTTGAGAAATTATTAGTGTATAGTTGAGATATACATATATCAGACTATATGACAAGTTTTGTTTTGTCTTTTTTCAAAGTAAAATGACAAATTTTGTTTGTCATGTAGCTGATATATGTATATCTCAACTATACACCAATAATTTCTCATTAAATTCTGTCTTTTTATTTTTTAAGGAATAAATTCTACTCTTTTCATCCCAAAATAACTGCTTCACTTTCATTTTTTATCCATTTCAAAATTGACAAATGACTCACATACAACTTTCCTTTTATACCTTACTTAACACTTAATACTCACTACTTTTTATCTACTTTTACTTACAACTTTATACTTTTACCCTTACTTTTCACAAAATCTGGATCCCAAAAATCACACCTAGCTCAAACTCTAATGGAGCTATCTTTCTTTATATTCTATTTTTCCTTTTGTTTTTTAATAGGTAGTACTATTTTTTTCACTGATATAATAATTGGAGTTGAACGTTGTGGACTTGTGGGGGTGTTTGTGGGTTGTGGGGGGTGTAGTCGATCGTGTAGAGAAGTAATGGATGGATGTCTTATTGAGTTATTGGGTTGCATGAATTTTACATGACGTATTTGTTAAGTCATTATATTGGTGTGATTAGATGAGGTAAATAGGGAAACAGAATGGACTATTTCTTTCTCAATCATCATTTTTATTAAGAAGTACTCGTCCATAAGAATATAACATGTTAATGGCAATGATTTGACATAATATGTTAATTCATTGCTATTAATATACGACTATACATTAAGGAGGAAGTATATACTTATATGGATTTTTTATTAAGTGATATGGTGTAATAAGGATCCCAATGATCTAAGGTTAGAAGAGTAGTATGAAAAGTCGAATCCGGGAGATCACTCCTAGTAAGGCTCCACCGGAGTAACACAACTCCTCATACATAGAGTGTAAGTAGGGATGAGCAAAATCAGTTACCGATTATTTTTCTTTCCTAATACATGGAAGTTGGAACGGAACCAGGCCAGGTTATACCCGGTCCCGATTTATTGGACCCTGGCTTGAATCCACTTAGAATCGAGTCCTGAACCGGATACCAAGTTGAATTTTACTCTTTTTTTTTTCTTTTTTGCCTTTTGCAAATTAAAAAAGATGATATGTTTGAAAATAATACAACTACAAAAACTAATATGAGGTTTGATATATATAGATTAACACATCATGCCTAACATTAAAATTAACAACAATATTGAGCCAAGTGAGATCGGAGGGTCCCAAACCGGTTATAACAAGTATCATGTCCATAAAATAAGGACCTATGATCGGACCCGATTACAACCAGGTCCTTATTATGCTCACCTCTAAATCTAAATATGTAACATAACATACATGGAAGTTACCTTTGCTATGATAATGTATAATAAACTATGAGGGAGAATTTAGTGGTGATAATTTCATACTTGTTCGATTTCACTTTGCTTTTTTACGCTTTGATTATTTTTCTCTCACAAAAAGATTTCAGATGTAACAAACACAGTGAAACAAATGTTGTATTAAATTCAAACATGACAAGTAAATATCTATTGATAAGACACATTAGAATTGCTTATTTGAATAGTTCAAAGTCATAGAATTAAAGGGGTGAGTTTCATCGAGAACTAAGAATGTTATGGGTTCATGGTTAATTTAAGGGTGTTGATTCGAGTTAATGGTACATGTTTGAGTTGACCCAATCAGATTAAATTAGGGTCACTTTAGTTCAAGTTGTACTTGGTCGTTAAATCACACCCGTTCAATTTAGAATGATCGTTTCGAGAGCAAATCGAAACAATTTGTTTGTTCATCTTTCAAGTACATATAGATTTAAGCTCAAGCATTTGATACAAACCATACAACCAAGCCTATTTCTTTACTCGTGTATTTGTACCACTAGAATCGGCCCGAGGCGGGCCAAGCAAATCCAATAGTAAAATGCCTAAAAGGGAACTCTAGCAATATATACTAAGGGCTCGTTTACATTAGTTGAATAGAGATGAACTGAACTGAACTGAACTTAATAGAATGTATTAATTGAACTTAATAGAGAGGAACTGAACTAAACAGAACTTAATAGAGATGAAATGAACTGAATTGAATTAAATTTAATATGAAGTAAACAAGCCCTAATTGTTGCAATAACATACTAAATACTTTAACCGACCATTGATTTCCTTCAACATTTTTAAGATGCGGTGAAGCGATCTCAATTTAATACTATCATGGTTTTTAAAAGGAAAAGAGAAAGGTGAATGCTTGAAGTGCCATTGTGCCAATGACGGGGTGATGATGTATAGATGACGCATGCAAGATACAAGTAGTTAATCGAGGATCTAGAAAGTAGAAAGTATGGGGAGTTTTATTTTTAATGTTTTTTTGGGTGTGTGTGGGTAGTTGACCGTGTGTATAAGTATAAATGGAGAGATATAAATGATTCGAGATTGATTACCGCCTTTCTTACATTACATTACATTAACATGCGTTGTCATTCTAAATTGATCTCGCTCCTGCCAAGTGCCAACTCCACGCATAGTTGACCACTTTGGACTACACACTGCTTTTAGTGGGGAATTGATATTGACACAACTAAATTTGATAAAGGCACAACTTTTGTGAGAGAAACATAAGAAGAGTGCTCTCACAATGGGTTGTGTCTATATCAATTTTAGTTGTGCCTTTATCATTTCCCCTTTTAGTGCTTTACACTTTACAGTACCTACTCCAATCTTATTTGGTAGCTCTAGCGGTGTTACTACGGGCCGGGTTTGATTCGGGTTGGGCCTAATCCAAGTGTAAATTTTTTGGTCAAAATCTAAAAATTTATTGCGAGTTTGGCGAGCCTTTTGGATCTTTTTCTGATCGGGTCTAAAAAATTAACCAAAAAAATAGTTTTAATTGTTCAAAACTCACATAAAGAAATAAGAATTTGGGTCTGGCCGAACCCAAATTCGAGCATAATTTATTTGTCTAAAGTCCGTAAAAAACTGAGTAAGGTCGGCTCGGACTACTTTTGACCAACTTTAGGTAAATCCATATGAACATAGATTACAAAATATAGATACTCCCATAAGGCTAAAGGATACATCATCATATGTTACAAAGTTCGAGTATGAAGAAATTTATTTCAATTTGTAGTGATCATGCATTAAGTATTACACTAATATGAAATATGATCACTTACGAAGTATAATTTATTGAAATATATTATTTTTTAAAATTTCTCTATCTCATAGAATTAATCTAGTTAAGATTTTATGAATCTTTAACAGTCTAACAAGCTTGTATTTAAATGAAATTGTTGCAAGCCAGTCTGAAAGGTTGCAATTTGGGGTGCGTTCTTTTCAGCTTATTCGACCTGATCTGACCTGACCTGTTTTAAACTATTAAAGCTAACTTGATCATAACTTATTTGACCTGACCCAACCTGTTTTAAACTATTAAAGCTGATAAGTTCAGAGACCTGATAAAATAAGTTGAAGAGAATGCACCCTTGATGTTTGTCCATACTAGGTAAAAACCGTAAAATAGTCTTTTCTGCAATTTGGATGAAATAAATTAGGAGATAAATAAAGACTACATTTAACAATTATGGTTACTATGAATTGAAAATTAATTTAGAACCTAGAAACAATAAGGATTATGCAAGATACCAAGAGGTGATACAATTAGTGAGTCATCTACATACTAAAAACAAAGATCAAGTTAGATACACTTATAAATGAAATAACATATATAATTAAAGTTATATCTAGTTATTTCCAGATTTATAATTTGAAGAATTGAAGTATATACGTAGTATAAAGTTATATTCAGATTTTTAGTAAAGTTTTGGAATGTAATGAATTAGGTAGAAGTTGCGTGGAAAAAAAATTCGTTCGTTATGGGTGATGGTGATCCACCATTATGAAAATCATGGGGCCGCCACCGGTCGTTGCAGACTGACTAATGGTGTTTTTTATTCAACTTAAATAAGCAGTCATGTGCTTATTTTCAGAAATTTCATATCATATTAGAAAAATTACCAGATTAGAAAAATTCAGATAAGATCAGAAAATTTCTAATCCGATCATACCCGATCAGAAAATTTTATATCATATTATGTCATAAAATTTTAGATGAATCAAACACACCATAAGGTCCAGGATGTTGATGCTTAATTAATGTGTCGTTACCTAGGTTGTAACGACCCGACTTTTATAAGCTGTCGATTTACGGAGGAAATCGACAAATGGATCATTACCACACGAAACATGCTAAAACAATATTAAATTCTAACTTTTAGTCTTGAATTGAGAAATCTCTCTATTAAATAATTAACTAATAAAAGAATATAAATGTCCATAAAATCATATTATTCAACAAACTACAACTTAAAATGTTTATTCCCAACAAGCTGGGTGAAATCTAAAAAGTAAAGTAGACTTCGGGTTTCTTCTATAATTCTCGCAAAAAACACTCAACCCGATCCACACGAAAGCCCACTTATTCATCTGCATCATCACCTGAAATGGGGGGGTCCACCGTCAGTGGCGAGTAACTAGGCTGTCCCACTTAAATGTGGAACCGTAAATCATATAATAGCATAGAATCAACCAAGACATACATATTACACATGAATAATCATACAATAATACATAACATATCAGACATACGAAGCGGAAGACTTAACATAACATGCATAATATCAACATATTAAATACAAAAATAATCATAATAAATACATAAATAACATACCAACCCGATGAATTCTTATTTTATCATATTATTACCCAAATCCCATCTTTTAACCATCTTTCTTAATCCATGGACCGGTCATTATAGCTCGTAAGGATGCCCGTGTACATCCCAATTTTCCTAAAATGCGCCGGGGAGAACCCGTGTATTCTACCCGTAACTCTCCTTTGCAAGAACTAAGCCTAAGCTATGGCCATAACTCCTAAATAGTAGCCCGTGTACTACTACTTAGACGGCTACACATCCTAGAATCAAGAACTGCCCAGAGACCGCAATAGGGCAGTGGCTTCGGCTTAACCTAATTTGGTGACCCGTGTATCACCAAACAGGCGTCCACTTCTTATAAATTATCTTATCTTATCGACATGACCATTGTGAGACCAATAAAACAACTTATCATCTTATTCTTATTCTTATCGTCAAAGTCAATCCTTTTTCTTATTAATTCAACTTAACTTCTTATTTCTTTTTATTCCTTTAATTATATTGAATCCTTCAATCATAAACTAAAATTATTATAAGCCAAAAATTAAATTAAATCGATCAAACTCATATCTAGTCCACTCTACATTTTCGAACAAAATAAATAAATAAATCAATTCCTTTAATAATTACATAAACAATTCAATACATCCATTAAATCATCAAATTAATATAATAACTAACAATTATCAAATAATATTGCATAAAACATGGGAAAAATACCATCTTTCCATTCCTGCACCACTCGGCTATCATAGGTTAGATAACAAAAATTGACACTTTGAAATATTAATCACAATCATCATGAATAAATCATTTAAACTTATCAATTAAATAATAAAATCATAGATTAACCATTGAATTATTAAACTATAAATTAATTAATCAAAATCAAGATCAAAATCAAAATTCTCTCTTTTCCATTATTATACACTAAGCCATATTCAAGAATTGGAGACAAAATTCATACTTCAAATTCTACTCATAATTATCATATTTTAATTAATAAAACAATCATATAGATTCTAAAATCATGATCTAACTATTTATCGAACAATTATAACTTTGAATGGATCAAAAATTATGCTTTTTATTCTTATTATTTTCGACCAACAAGAAAGAATACCAGAATCAAGATTAAATTTCAAGAACCTATTAATTCATAATTAAATTACTTTTAAATTAAAGATTAATTAATAAATCAAGATTAGAAATAAATTAACAAGAAAAAAATGAAACTTTAATTCCTTTGAAGTTCTTGGACTACCGACAATTTCAAAGAACAAGAACAAAATTATGATTTTAATTAAACAATTAAATAAATCATGTACATGCTTTAATTCAAGATAATCATCATAAAATCATCATAAAATTCATGCTACCACTCGACATATACACGCACAAAACAAGAATAAACCGAAACAAAGATTCACTAAAGATCATATAAAAATATCAAGAACATCATGAACATTAATCATCATATGGTTCGAACAATCATAGCCTAAACATGATACTAATTCTATCAATTCTCAGTTTAATTCTAATTAATTATATTAAATAATATTAAATAATAATATTTGATATTATTTATTAATGAAAAACAGTTTATACATACGAAATAATATTTGATATTATTTATATAAATAATTCGTAATACACAAAAGTATGTAATATATATTACAGTTTCCAAAAACGTAAATTAATAAACCGAAATATATATAACAAACAACTACACTACGAAGGCTCCAGAACCGCCAGAACCGTCTGTGCGATCGTCGGGGGGTCGTCGGTGAATGGAAGACTGATCGCCGAATTGCCTCATGAAAGCGTCCATCTGCACCTTCATCTGCTCAAGGTACTCCGCTTGCTTCTTCTGATCCTCCTCCAGACGGCGCTGATGCTCCTCCCGTTGACGGTCTCGCTCCTCCAGACGGCGCTCTCGCTCCTCTAACTCTGTCCTCGCACGCTCGGACTCCTCCAAACGCTCAGTCATCTTTGCCAGTTGAGCGGAAACTGATGGAGAGTAGGCAGATCCAACGTGCCGCCGCGAGGTTCTCTCATAATAGAGAGAAGCTCCGTCTTTGCCGAACCCTAGAACCTCGCCCTTCCGGAAGCCACCAACTGTATCAAAGAAGACCTGGTTGGGATCCGTCTCCGAGCCACTAGCTTGAGACTCCGAAAGGTTTTGGTTATATTGTTCCTGCAAATTATGGGCGGAGTTTGTAATGACCCAGATTTTATCGGTATTTTTGCCGGTATTTATGTGTGTATTTATGTGTTTATTTGCTAGTTCAAAATTTATTTTGAACTATTTATTTTAATTTTATGTGAATAATTTCGATTTAATCGAAATGTTTTATTTCTTAGTTTTTATTATTTATTTTAATCATTATTTAATTAATTGGCCCAAGTGCCTAAGAAAAACCGGCCACCACTAAAAAAATAAAGAAATAAATTGGGTCTTTGGCCCAATTGAGACTTCAAGATGAAGCTGCCAGTTCTATACCGCCGGTTTGGTCTTCATAAACCGCCGGTCTTGGACCTTGCAAGCTGCCAGTTATATACCGCCGGTTTGGTCTTCATAAACCGCCGGTCTTGGACCTTGCAAGCTGCCAGTTCTATACCGCCGGTCTTGGACTTCACAAGCTGCCGGTTCCATACCGCCGGTCTTGAACTTCACAAGCTGCCGGTTATTGCATGATTTTTTTCGTGTAAAATTCTATAATTGGCCCAATGGATCACGAGAGCCCATTTAGAGCCCAAGCAAGCCCATTTTTCTCAAGAGGGCCGGTTTTCCTAAGGCTTAGAGTGGCTTGCAACTTGCCTTGTGTTCACACCTTGCTAGCTCTATTTATATGTGAGTTAGTGAGGCTTAAACTCATTTTGCCATTCTAAACTTTGCCATCAATTTGCTAAGCACTTAAACACTCTCTCTTTCACTCATTCTCACGCCATTTTTGGGGGATTTGAACCTTCAATTGTTCATCATCTTCCTTTACCCAAAACTTAAAGATTCAAACACCATTGATCTTTAAGCATCCTAAACATAAGCCTAAACACATTTATTTCTTTCAAGATCTCTAGTTCGGTTTTGTTTTGGGATTGTGTTCGTGTGGGTATTGTTGTTCATGTTTGGGTGCCGTGGTGGTGCAGCAGGTCCGTGTGAACAAGGTGGTGCAGCCGTGTGTGCAGTGGTTCGTGGTGCTCGTGCTGTGGTGCCGTGCTAGAAGGCGTGGTGTTCGTGTGTGTGCCGTGCATAGGGGCCGTGTGTGATTTGTACTTGGACTGCATATTTGTGTTGATTTGTGTGTTGATCTTCAATAAGGTAACATACTAACTCAACTTAATTGGTAATACTATGTTTATAGCTTTGATTAAATGCATGTTTGGTTGATTTGATGATGATTGTTCACGGTTTTGAAGTTGTTTCTTTAATCTGATTTTGAAGTATTTTTAATGATGTTTTAATGGTGGATTTTCATGTTTTAAGATTGATTTATGATATTTTGGAAAGCATGGTGATTGGGTTTAAATTTGTTGAATTTTGATTAAAATCGTGAAGAATGCCGTGTGGTTGATGATGATGTTTCATGCGTGTAGTTTGAGTTTGTTTGAGTTCTTGATTGAAGTTCTTGAATCTTGATTGAGTTCTTGATTGAAGTTCTTGAATCTTGAATGGTTTCTTTATGAGTTCTTTAAGTAATAGATGAGTTCTTTAAGGTTCTTGATTGAGTTCTTTAGAGTTCTTGTTGAGGTTTGATGAGTTCTTTAAGAGTCTTGAAAGTTAAAGAAAGAGGTTGGAAGAGTCTTGAAAGTTAAAGATTTGGGATACGTTGATCAAAGATTGAGTTAAAGATTGATGATATGATGTTTGGTTAGTCTCAAGAGTATGGCTATAGGCAATTCTTGAGTTAACTTCGATGATTTAGTTGTTAAATTCAAGAGTATGGCTTATTCTTGTCTTTAATTAATTATGATGATATGATGAAAAGATAATAATGGTATGATGGATTGCTTGACTTCTTTTCTAGACGCCCTTGACTATGTGTATGGCTTATGCTTAGTTTTTGGGTTAAGACGTTGCCCCTATTCCGTCCGCGGTATCGGAATAGTTTTGGAGTCTCACTATGTTATTCCTAGTACGCTCAGAATGATTTGGGGATTAGGGACACGAATTTCCAAGTATGGAATGGGTTCGTGGGGCTTGGGTGTATGGCTTATGCCCGGTCCTGACATAGTAGAAGTTCGGTTGCGTAAGATGCGGTCTAGAACTAGAATGATTGCACCTGAGTTAGAATTGAATATAGTAATGTCGTATGGTGATGATGTCGAGTGATTAGTCGAGTTTGGATTACGAGCTTGAGGTTGTCTCGTGTCTTCGAGGATTTACGTGTGATGTTATTTGATTAATGCTATGTGCTTGTGTATTCCCGTTAGGGTGGGTCAGTTATGTTACTCGCCACTGATGGTGGATTATGTTGTGTTTTTCAGGTACATCTGACGATGATGCTCTTGCTTAGCTTTGGGGTTGGGCGAGCGACGCTTTGTGTACTTTGTTGTTGTTTATTACAGTTGTTTCATAGTATTAGATTCTATAGACGTTGTTTCAGACGTATGATATTACATTTGTTGTATAAGACTCTAGCATGTGGTTAGAGTTGCACTTTACTTTTCGTTTGGTACATGTGACTTTTGGATTTAGTTGTTGTACAAGATTGTGGGTTATTGTACACTTATGGTTTAATAATAATATTTTGAGGTATTAGTTTATTTTCTAAGTGTTGAGTTTTAGTTTTATAACTACTTGACTCGTCGGTTTCTTCCGCGCCGATTTAAGCGAGTCGGGTCGTTACAGAGTTAGTTCAAACAATTCAAAAAGAACCTAAATAGGCCATTTTTGGCTCGTTTTGGGTGTTTTCATTCCCAACTTCGCACCGATCAACGTAGAACATGTTTTAAAGGTTAATTCACATCTCATAACATTATTATAGACATTCTATCACTTATTTGCATGTTTTTGGAAAGTTTAGAGGGTTTTGGAACAAAAACAACCTAAATAGGCCATTTTTGGCACGTTTTGGGTGTTTTCATTCCCAACTTCGCATCGATCAACGTAGAACATATTTTAAAGGTTAATTCACATATCATAAAATTATTATAGACATTCTATCACTTATTTGCATTTTTTGGGAAAGTTTAGAGGGTGTTGGAACAAAAACAACCTAAATAGGCCATTTTTGGCTCGTTTTGGGTGTTTTCATTCCCAACTTCGCACCGATCAACGTAGATCATGTTTTAAACCAAATTCACATATCATAACATTAATCAAAAAAACAATCCTATTCGTACTCTTCGGCTTTGAAGCCGGAATTCCGCTCTAAACATCAATTGCAAATAATAAAAAATCAATCCTATTCGTACTCTTCGGCTTTGAAGCCGGAATTCCGCTCTAAAAATCAAATGCATAGTAAAGAAGAAAGCATTACCATCACTTCCTTGGCCTTATCGCTAATCGGAACCGGATCCTTCCCTGGTTGCTTCTTGAAGTGAGTATCGAGGAAGAGATCCGCAGCATCAGGCAGCTTCCCTCCTTTCGCCTTGGACAAAACAAACAAATGTGCGTAAGGGTAGGATATATATAATCAAATGTGCATTAATTACAATAATTTAATGAAATAGTAGACTAACCAATTGCTTAGCTCGCTGAGTAGTGGAGACAGATCCCGCGCAGTGAGAGGCCTGGGCCTTGCCACTAGCGTCGCCGCCTCTCCTGTTTGCCTTCGCTCGAGCCGACCTTTCCTTGAATCCCTTGTCATCGAGCCTACCCTTCATTGCCTGGTACATCTCATCACCAAGCCAATTTGGTTGGTCTCTCCGCTTGTGCACCGTTTCATTGAATATGTCCTTCAACCGTAATCCAGCCTTGGTATCATACGCATCCCGCACAGTGCCCTCGAGCTCAGGCCTCCAAGTGTACTGTTTCTGCATTAGACCAAGGACAATCAAATATGTTAATGTAAGAGATTATATTTAAAAACATATTGTATCAAATTACATAATTCGTCTTACTGACCTTCCACATGTTCCACCAATGTACCTTGGTCGCCTGATCTACCTCAGTGTAGTTCTTCCAAGGCTGATGGAAGTAGGACTTGATGACGTGTGTTATTGATCGAACAACAGCGCCCTTGTCAAACCTTGCACACAAAAAATAGTAAGATTAAACAACATATGAATACAACTTAATTTCAATAGTGAAAACATTAAAAAATTACATAAAAACTCACCATACGCCATCCGGGTCCAATTCTCGAACCCCAGCTGTGGACGTAGAAGCTTCGCCCTGATCCTTGTTGCCACCCTCAAACTGACCAGTTTGTTCCTCGGGTTCTCGCGTCGGAGTAGTCTCATGCGCAGGAGTAGAGTGAGATAAAGGAGTGAGATGAGGCAGCGATGGAGTAGGTTGAGACGTCGGAGTAGTCTCAAGCGTAGGAGTAGTGTGAGACATAGCAGCTTGAGACACAGATGGCTGAGGACGAAGTGGACGATTCCAAGGGCAAAGCTGTGGTACTGGAGGTAACGTAAACTATGGTGGTGGAGGTAACGTAAACGTAGGCTGAGAAGGAGTGGAAGGTGAAATCACCGACCGTCTCCTAGACGACTCAACATGACGATTAAGGTCACCAGGACGCAATATCGGCCTAGACCCAGTAGGACGAACCGAAGACTGAGAGGGAGAATCCTGGCGGGTCTGGGAGTTCTGACTCTGAGCCTCCGAATCTGCCATGTTCATGCATAAAGTAGCATAATTCAACTCAAGAATATGGAAAGAATTTGCATGTAGATAATCTAAAACAAGCCACGCATTTACATCCTAAAAATGAGTGAAAGACATTCAAGAACAGTCCCAAAATGGGGACTATTCAAGACTTAATTACTCCTAATGAGTAAGCCTTGAACGGGTATCTAGGCCAATGATACATATCCATTTCAATTGCACACTTACGTACTTACAAACACATACATATATACACATAATATACATACTTAACTACACAAAAAAATTCATTATTTAACAAACATTATAATAATTTTAAATTGTGTCATTATTCATATTCAAAACTTAAATAGTTGCATGTATACATACATACTTAATTGCATACATACAAACATACATACAAACATACAAAATTCATCTTAAAAAAATCTATATACATTCGGATAACACTAAACAAAACGAAATCCAACAAAACAACTCACAAACTTTCGAAATGTATTGAAGAAACAAAAACTTTCAAAATGTTATACTATAATAAAAATGTGAAGATTTTTAAAGTGAACGGAACTCCAAAAATCTTCAAATATTTGAATTACAATGAACAAACAACATCAAACAAAATTGAGCAAGCTAAAATCCAACAAATTTCAAACAAACAACATCAAACAAAATTCAGCAAGCTAAAATCCAACAAAATAGCTCAAAAAATCTAGAAATTGAACAAACAAAATTGAAGTAACGAATTTCGAGCAAAAAAGGAAAAAAATCATACCTACAAAAAAAAACTAACATAATACACATACATAATACATACATAGACATAGACATACATACAAATACATAATACATTAACATACATACATAATATACACACATACACATACAAATACATACATAATACATACACATACACATACATACAAAAAAATTCAATAAAAATTTAATAAATTCAAAACAAAACAACACATAAATAATACACACACATACATACAAATACATACATAATACATACACATACACATACATACAAATACATACATAATAATTAAATAAATTGAAAACAAAAAAATAAAAAATAAAAAACCCTAACCAGCGAGCAGTGGCACAGCAGTAGGCGCGGCGGCGAGCAGAAGGGACGGCGGTGACCAGAAGGGACACGACGGCGAGAAGGAGGCGGTGCGCAGAAAGAAAGAGAGAGAAAGAGAAAGAAAGAGAAGGAGAAAGAAAGAGAAGGAGAAAGAGAGAGGTCGGAGGTGGGTGGCCGGAGGTGAGAGAGAGAGAAAGTAAGGGTTTGGGGTGGCCGGTGGTTTTTCGAGAGAGAGAGAGAGTACGAGTGGAGAGAGAGTGAGATTGGGATTCAAAAATCACGACTCGTTTAAGAAGGGGTCGAAAATTTTTCCGACCGACATAACGGTCGGTAACGGTCGGGAAATTCCGACCGTCTTTGTGCGGTCGGCATTTCCCGACCGTTACCGATCGTTATGTCGGTCGGAAAAAAAATTTCGACCGTTATGTCGGTCGGGAAAAAATTCCCGACTGTTTTCAGTCGGTAACGGTCGGTATTTGTCGACTAGGAAAATGGCGGTCGGTAAAAGCGGTCGGGCGAACGAGATTTTCTTGTTGTGTTCATTTAATGTAATTTTTTTCTCAATGTATGTTTTTTCCCATATTAAAAAGGTAAGAGCTGCATTTTTTTTTTGTTGACTTGAATTTGCATTCAGGAAGGAAAATTTGAAGTTTGAGATGATTTTTTTTTTTTAGTGCTAAGAGTTTTAGATGGGTAAGCATTAAATAATAATAAGGGGAAACAAAAAAAAAATGTACATAGTTGTTTTAGGGGAAAAAAAAACCAAAATGCTTCTTTGAAAAAGGGGAAGCATTAAATATCACTTTAAATAATTAGAAGGGGGGAAATTAGTAGTTTAGGAGGGAAAATTTGTTTTTAGTGGCTTTTATTTTAGTAGATAGTATAGATAAGATTTTTAGATTAATTAGGATAATTATAATAAAAGTCAGATATTTAGATATGGAATTATCTAAATAGTAATAATAACAAAAAGAAAATAATCCTTGGCCAAATAAGGGAGGGCCAGCCAAGGGGAAGTGGTATTGGGTCATTGGGCCCAATTTTGAGATAAGGATAGAAAATAAGGAAAAACAATCCAATTACTGGCCCTTTTGGACTTAGAATTAGGATTACCTATAAATTAAGCACGAAATTTTCTGGTCCAGATTTTCGGGTTATTACATAGGTTGCATGGACACTTCTAGCGAATGACGTGTCCCGTGTCCAACACGTATCGAATACTGACACTCGTTGGACACGCCTAAATATGTGTCGAACACACCAACTCACTTGTTTAATATTTGTAGTTATATGGACATTTACGAGACACGTATTGGACATTTATAGGAAACATTTTAAAGTTCTTTTAAAACTTATATACTACGTATCATATTCAGTTTGAATGGGAATTTATATTATATGTGTGAAGTGAGGTTAAAAAAGTAAAATGTAAAATACGAACATTGTCGAATATTCATTAAAATTAACATTATAATGAAACTCAAATTTTAAAAATAAATTTTCTTCTCCATTATATTTTTATAATAATTTGATAAATATATAATGAAACTCAAACTCAAATTTTAAAAATAATTTTAACTTGCCATTTGCCAAGTTAATTGGCCGTTTGTCCAATAGTATTTGGAAACCAATATTTTATAATTTAAGTTCGACTTTATTATAATTTTGCCATTTGAGATGTGTACTTCATATCTCAATTTGAAGTATTGGAAATTTCCTATAAACCATATACTCCGTATTATTTTTGTCCAATAATATAGCGTTTTCTACGATGTACCATTTTAAATTGGGACTTCTATATGGTACCCCTAAGAAACTACTGTTCACCACTTAGTACCCTCTAAATTATTAATTACGTAATTAACAATCGAAACTTGATTATTAGTGCTCTAAACTTCATAATTAGTATTAATTATGAAGTTTAGAGCACTAATAATCAAGTTTAGTGTGTTAATTACGTAATTAGTAATTTATAGGTACTACTTGGTGAGCAGTACTTTCTCGGGGTACCATGTAGAAGTCCCATTTTGAAGGGATACATCGTAGAAAACGCTATACCACAAGCACTATATAAAAAAACCCAAAAATATTTAATTTAGAAAATTATTATTAAAAAGAAAAGTTTAAATCTCTATTATTCAAACCATTTTTTTGTAATTTGTAACAATAATTAATTGAGGTAATTTTTTTAATAAAAATAGAAAAATGCTAGTATTGAACTATTGATAATTTGGAGACCCGGAGTTGTTTTCGACGAGATCTCTCACCTCCCCCATTAAACCCTCTCTCAAGTCTCATCTGGGTTAGTTCCTTTTCTACTGAATCAAGGTTCGAATTTCTTCAATTCGCTGGTCATCTTCTTCAATATTGTTGTAAGTTTTGTTCGATTCATTTTATCTTCTTCCTTTTGTTCTATAATGAATTCGTGATTTTGGAATTGCAATGGATAATTAGTGTAGTAGCATTAGATTTCTAGTTACGCAATTAAACTATAGACAATTGTTTCTGTAATACGAGTTGTAAATTTCCCTCTTCTTTTACGTAGTTAGAGAAGAATGAGACAATAGTAAGAAAGATTGAGAGAAGGAAACAAGATGATTTACAGAAATTGGAGTCTTCTGAGCAGTACCACTGTGGTCACAAGCGGCATTGTTGGTGGCTATTGTGGTTGGCAATCTGCTCTTTGTTCATAAGGTCAGTCTCAGTTATTCTTCTACCTAAACCTAGTTTTCCATATGATAGGTTCGACGCAGATGAATTCAACAAAAAATATGAGGTAGATTGAATCGTCAACCTGGTCATCACCACCTGACCTAGATTGAGTCTACAAAAAATGTATCAAGCTATTAAAGGGTTAAATATGAGTTCGGAATCTAAAAAAATGGTCGCATGAGCTTCTAGTTGCATTACAAAATTTGTCTCGATATGCGTTCATTGGTTTGCGTGCCAAAATTTTTTTCCATATCAAGGTTTTGGTGGGTCATTTTTACTTTAAAGGGTCAAATTTGAGGTCGGAATTTGCAAAAAACAACCAGATTGGCCAGAAAAGGCAGAGTCAACGTCGAAATAGTGAATAAGGTAGTGGTCAACCAGAAATTTGCTAAATAAGGTAGTTTTGGACAAACTTTTGTGAGTAAGGTAGTTTTTTTTACAAAAAGTGGTGTAACTAAGGTAGTTTTGTAACTAAGTAGTTATATGTACAATAGATGTCTTCTTTTCACAAATAGATTTCTTAAGAATAAATTTGGATAACACCCTTCCCTCGGGAAGGGCATCCAACATGGACTTTTGAGCTTGCGTTGGCGGCCTTAGTGTAGGGACAAGGAAGGAGATTTGGAAAGGAGTTATTTGGAGGATTCTTTTCACAAATTCTACTAGGGGAATTAGGTGTCCTATGCCAGGAGTTGGGAGAATTACTATGTGTGGAGGAGAATTTTGATATTCCATTTTTTGTTATACTAGTGTAGTGTTGGTTATTCTCTGCTACCGAGAGATGGAGATTATGTAGGTGCTTATTATATAGATTATAGAGTATAGGCTAAACAAATTGAGTCAAACTTCAGAGAAAATCAGAGAGCATAATTTGCTAACAAGGAATTCTTTGAATTGAAAATAGAATCATCATTTACAACCATGCTTGGGCTCCTTATTTATACTACATCACAAGACAAAATAAAGGGACTTCTAGACCTTCTACATAAAAGGAATAATACTGTAAAGCTACTAAATAAAATTTAATTTATTAACAATTAACTAACTACACTAACTACCTCCAATATTAAGGTTATTATATTTTTCTTTTTCTTTTTACAATTTTTATTTATATATATTCTTTGTTAAAATAATCTGGGTTAGTGAAGTAATGATGTGTATTGGCTTTCATGCAATTCACAAGTTATACTTATTTTAGTTATATGTAGTAGTTTATTCATTAATCTTCACATTGATGTGATTGTGTTTAAAAAAGGGAATTATATTGGTGTTATAAGGATTATAACTTATAAGATAGGGTGAGTACAGTAGTCACACAACAGACGAATCAAATAATCAAGATATAGTTACTAAGACAACCAAATAAATATATAATATTGTTGACTTTAATCTATAATTCCATGCTGTATTATTCATTGTCTGGAAGGAAAAAAAAAAGTGATTTAACTAGATCCAACATCCTAGAGAAAAAAGATCTATGACATATTATAGAGCAATTTCACCAATAATAATTAGGAAAATTGTCAGACATCACCACCGTATATGTTTGTTACTCTTTGGTTTAAAGAGACACCAAACTAATTTGAATTTTTATTTAATCTGTTTGATGAAATTATTTAATTTCGGCATCCTATTTGATTATAAATTAAAATCCCTAAATTTGTGAAGTTGGTTTTACCTAGCATGGTGTATCAATATCAATCTGTTATGCTGATTGCTGGGGTTGGAAATTGGAATTGCTCAATTAACTATTTTCTTATTAAAATTATACAAGGGCCTGTTTACTTTAGCTTAAATCCAGTTCAGTTCAGCTTAGCTCTCAATTTCCTTCTCTTATAAAAATAGTACTTTCAACTGCATTCAGTTCAGTTGTATTCTGGTAAAGTAAACAATAATAGAGTACACATATTCAACAACTTTGTGTACCCTTTAATGATAATTTATCATAATAATATAGCTGTTGATTAATCAATAACTAATTTCATTATCCCTATTGTCCAGGCCAAAGAAGGTGCACTTAAATATTTTTGCATGACCTCATTGGCGAGGTGAATGATGCGGACTGGGAAAGGTATCCCAGTACTTCTTTGATCAAGCTTGTAGAAAGTAAATCTATGGGAGTCTGAGTGACGACACTGCAACGTGAGTTTGGGTTATTCATGAATGCTAGTCTGAAGCCCACAAGAGGCCTCACGTTTCGTGATCGATGTCATAGGATCGATCCTTACCCCAAACGTTATGTAGGGGTTTCTTCCTTCACCCCTATGTTGGCTTCCTGAGATAGGACCAGTATAGGAAACCCACCAGTATTCCTTGCCGTGTATAAAAAAAAGAAGTGCAATAAGCCTCAAGCTACTACTTGATTTGAGATTCCAGAAGCATGAATATTTAAGTCATTTCTAAATATAAGATAAAAGAATATTAGTGTTGAATGACATTGATATCCCTTTTGGTAGATGAATCAATCCATTAATATATGGTAGTGTATCAATCCTCAAGCCTTCCATATTATAAATTGAGTTCTGATGGGTCTAAATAGAGAAATGAAAATATAGATTTTCGTTTTTTTTTGTAAGGAATTTCATTTCCCCATATTTTAAGTTGAATTCTGGTGGATCTAATAGGGTATGGGTAGGGTCTAGTCTTGTTTCGGTTATACTAATGTGGTCTAAACTAACTTTGTATTTCCTTTGTTAAAAAAAAAAAAAAACCTTTGTATTTTGGGAAAAAGATTAAATGTGTTGGTCCAATAGTGGATTGAGCTATAATATTTGTACAATGAGCATATGTAAACTGGCTTGGGGATTTATTCAAGATAATGCTCCTCCAATTTTAAGTCAAAAGTTTTACTATATGAATATGATTATAAGAGCATTAATTGTTTGAGGTTTAGAATTAAACACTTATAAATGCAGTTATTGGCTTGTATTTATAGCAATGCACTTTACAAGTGACATAAAATAGCTTTGATCCTTTGGTGAATGAGCCTTGGGCTTTGAGGATTTAATACCAAGTGGCTTTTGGGTTTGACTTGGTGTTTTAATGATTTAAATGGATTGCATGCCTTTTGTGATTATTTGGACCTTACTAATAATAATCTATTTAATAATATGGACCACTTTTGGTATCCAAACAAGTCTAATATAAAGTATGTATTGTTTTTCCAAATTTTATATTTTTTTTGGCAACGGGCAAAGAAAAACATACAACGAACTATAGATGGTGGTTGGCATGTGAGCTTGGAAAGTGCATACTTTGTCCTCCAAACATAGCGGTTACACTACTAGAATTAAAGTCTGAAACAACATGCGACCAATACTTTCAAAAAGTTTTAGCTAGATGAATTAAAGAAAACTAAATCATTATGATAATATCAACAATGAACATACACCTAGGGTTGTGCACACTCCACATTTGTTAAAAATTATCACTTCGATAGATTTACCACTAAAATGTACCAATTATACGATTAACAGTTACTATAATCAATTATGGTTTCGTTTCACACCCACTAATTAGAGATTTAGAACAATGGAGCTCGATTCTTCATTATTTTTGGTTTTTTTTTCCAACTTTGCCCCTAGATTTATTGCTTTTAAATGTCTGCCCGAAAAACGTTGTCGAAAAAGTCTGCCGTAAAATCGTTGACGGAAAAGTTTGTCGGAAAACAATCGCTGATCGCCGGAAATGTCATTCAAAATACATCAGACATAAAAATGATTTCGAAAAATGTTGGACGGAAAACGATGCCGAAAGAATGCACCTCGGCTTAACTTAAGGTGGTTCCAGTCTCTAGTTTAGGTCAGACTATGAATGGCAAGACATATCGTTGTGTGCTATGTTACCGGTTGGGTGTTCCTTTGTTCTTGATTTCTTCGTCGTATTTAGCTTGTTTTAGATTATTTGATGGGACATTTTTGGGGATCATGTTGTATCATGTCTTGGTCTTGTGAGCATCAAACATCGGCATAATATAGTATGTGATATCCTTGTTGATGTGTGTTTCAAGTCTGGAATTTTGGCAGGTTGAAAATAGGTTGTGTGGGACGGTTGATGGATCCTTCCGTCTCGCAGACGTGTTACTTTATTCATGGGATAGGGGACATGATGTTTGTGTTGACTTGACAAGGTCTTCACCTTTGACTCTTTTTGGGTTGTCTGACTTTGTTCCTGGTTGCTGGGCTATTGGATATGGTTTATGTCCGTTCTCGTTTTCCACATTGGGGGAATTGGATGTCGATGCTGTTTCGTTGGAGCGACTTCAGAATTGAAGTTTTCAACAACTGAGGATATTGGGGCACGTGTAGCTGCCTATATCTTCGCTAGGATCGGTTTTGCAATTGCTAGGGATGTGGGGGCTTAGATTATATCTCAACTCCCCACGAATTTCTTGTAAATCGAGTGATTTTGTATGTTTCTTTATAATAATAACTAGATTAATCCCGTGCTATGCACAATTTTATCAAATAATTTTTGATAAAAATTTAAAATTTTGTTAGACAATAAGTTAGTTGAAAATAGTATAAAATTGTACATAATTTTTTTTTAGGAAAAAACAAAACTTAATCATTCATAAGAAATTGTACATGCCCAAAGAAGCAAGCTCATTAACTACATCTGGCCAATCCTCAAGCCAAACCATGTCCCCTTCCACAAAAGGTTGAAACTTAGCTATATTATGAGCAACAACATTAGCCTCTCTAGTTACATAAGATCAAGAAATAAAATCAAAATAACTAGCTCACTCCAAGATCTTTTCAATTACGAGGCCTACAGTCGAATTTGGGACGCTTCTAGCCTTAATATTCATATTTTCACAGTATGTTAAATACTAAGTAAAAGAAAAGAAAAAAGAAAGAGAAGATGATGTCATAAGCATTTTTGGAGGGAAAATTTTAATTGACAAATTGACACGTATACATATTTAGGTGATAATAATGTTAGCATGCAATATTTTATTTTAGTATATAGTATAGACTAGGTTAGTGCCCGTGCGATGCATGGATTTAATAAATTAATTGGTGAAATTTATTTATATTTATATTATGATAAATGTAAGTGGTGTATAAGTAAAAGATCATTTTAAGAAAAAAAATTGTAGGGAATATTATTTTAAAATATAGATGTGGGGTTGCCAGTCTTGTCACCATCAACTTTTAATTTTTAAGTGTATCGTGATAGGTTAAATGTTAGTCATCGAGTTGCATTATTCAAATATTTTTTATTTACATTTTTTAAGATTAGTCATTTTCACATTATTTTTATACTTGCAAATTTTTTCTCAATGATGATATTTGTGCAAGTATACAAATTAAAAAAACAAAATTATGTCATTAATTAGGGTGGACTCTTTTCAACTTATTAGGCCTGAAGCTTTTGAACTTATTGACCTGATTACATCTCAATTGAACTTATCTGGACTTATTAAATATGAAACTTTTTTTAAGGTGAATAAAACAGACCGTACCCTTAGTTTTGAAGAAATGTATTTTAATGAGAAATTGACACATATAAATGATGACTTAAGCATGTACTTATTTTAATAATAGTTAATAGATAGATCATTGGTTTCATAAAATTAAACTGAACTAAAATGTCTAAAACTAAATCCAAAGAAACATGGTATAAACAGTTATCATTGGTTGTAATTTTGCCAAAATATTTTCAGACAAGTTTGAGCTTGACAAAATGAAAATTGACAAGGGCCGATGACAAAATCAACGCCCAATATTGATAATTTGAGACTCTGAGTTGTTTTCGACGAGTTCTCTCAACCCCAATTAGCATCTCTCCATTTCCTGTTTTAGATAATAATAATAATACCTAGTTTACGATAAATATAAAAATTCCAAAAATCCCACCCATTTTTTCTACTGATGCATTACAACCGTTGATTCATTTCTTGGAGGGATCCTAACTCATTAAACCCTCTCTCAAATCTCATTTGGGTTGGTTCATTTTTCTACTGAATTTCTTCAATTCGCTGGTCATCTTCTTCAACTCTGATCTCTTGTAAGTGTTCTTCAATTCGTTTTATCTTCTTCCTCTTATTCTAGAATGAATTCGTGATTTTGCAATTGCAATGTATAATTAATTAGTGTAGTGTGTATACTCTCAGTTTCGTCGAGTTCGTAGCATTAGATTTCTAGTTACGCAATTAAACTATAGACAATTTTTTCTGTAATACGAGTTGTAAATTTCCCTCTTCTTTTACGTAGTTAGAGAAGAATGAGACAATAGTAAGAAAGATCGAGACAAGGAAACAAGATGATTTACAGAAATTGGAGCCTTCTGAGCAGCACCGTTGTGGTCACCAGCGGCAATCTGTTCTTTGCTCATAAGGTCAGTCTCAGTTATTCTTCTACCTAAATCTAGTTTTCCATATGATAGGTTCGACGCAGGTGAATTCGAAACTGGAATTACTGTTGTGATAGTTAGATTGGATGTGTGTATGCACAACAGCAGAGCTAATTTTAGGCTTTTGGTTGATGTAACAGCTTGAGAGAGGTTAGGCTATGTTTAATTTCATTATTGCATAGTTCCCTAAATTCCTTACCAATTTGTGAATCGAACAAACAAATAATGTTCAGTTTTGGGCAAATCGCGAATTATAGAAGCAAAATAAAAGGTGAATTATGTAACACCGTTTAAATTTGATATTATTTGATTTTTTTAATTAAACTTTGACCATATATAATTTTTTTTTTTGAAAACTTGACCATATATAATTAATTATCCATGATAAAAATTAAAAAAAAAGATATATCATTATATTCGTATTAATGAATAATTTTCAAATTTTGAATCTTCATCCTTTATTTTAAAAAATAAATAAAATAAGGACATAATTGCTTAAATAAGGAAAAATCGACCGGAAAACAGTCGTTGGAAAAGTCGGCCGAAAAACAACTGTCGTAAAAGTCAGTTAGGTGTTATTTGGATTTTTGAGCTTGCGTTGGCAGCCCTTTTGTAGGGACAAGGAAGGAAATTTGGAAAGGAGTTATTTGGAGGATTCTTTTCACAAATTCTACTAGGGGAATTAGGTGTCCTAAGCCAGGAGTTGGGAGAATTACTATGTGTGGAGGAGAATTTTGATATTCCATTTTTTGTTATATTAGTGTTGCTTATTCTCTGCTACAAAAAATAATGAGAATGAGTAGAATGTTGTAGTAGTAGTGGTTAGGAGAGATGAAGATTATGTAGGTGCTAATATAGATTATGTAGGTGCTAATTATACAAGGCTTTGATTGATTGATGATTATATAGAGTATAGGCTAAACAAATTAAGGTTATTATATTATTCTTTTTGTTGTTACAATTGTTATTTATTTTCTTTGTTAAAATAATCTGGGTTGATAGTTGTGGCCTTATGGGGTGTAATCGTGTACGTACTGAAGTAATGATGTGTATTGGCTTTCATGCGATCACAAGTTATACTTATTTTAGTTATATGTAACAGTTTATTCATTAATCATCATATTGATGTGATTGTGTTTTAAAAAAGGAATTATATTGGTGTTATAAGGATTATAACTTATAAGATAGGGTGAGTACAGTAGTCACACAACAGACGAATCAAATAATCAAGATATACGGAGTAGTTACTAAGACAGCCAAATAAATACAGCTAATATTGTTGAGTGTTGACTATAATTTCATGTTGTATAATTCATTGTCTGAAAAGGTAAAAATTAGTGATTTAATTAGATCCAACATCCAGCTCACGGCCGGGGTAGAGTTAACGGAGGCCCTGTATATATTCTTGTAAGTAGGCCCAATTTGTCAAATTATACTATTCTTAAAAAACTCAAATTAAAAGCTAAAAAAATCTTTTGGGATTTGAACTTACAACTTGAGCCTTGAGATTAATTGTAAGGTTTGTAACCCATTTTAATTAAGCTTGTCATAATTCATGCAACATTTGCTTTTAATTATTGGAAACAATAAATAATATTATAAATCAAGGGCCCTTGTTATTTGGGCTCTAAACAATGGAGCACCCCACGCATGCCAAGTGCCCCCTACACATCCAAGAGAAAAAAGATCGATGGCATATTATAAAGCAATTTCACCAATAATAATTAGGAAAATTGTCAGAAATCACTACTGTTTATGTTTGTTACTCTTTGGGTTAAAAAGACACCAATTACTTGATTTATTAAAAAAATCACCAAACTTTGCAAGTTTGTAGTTTATAAAGAACCACCAAACTAATTTGAATCTTTATTTAATCTGCTTGATGAAATTATTTAATTTCGCCATCCTAATTGATTATAAGTTAAAATCTCTAAATTTGTGAAGTTGGTGTGACCTAGCAAGGTGTATCAATATCAATCTGTTATGCTCGGGTTGGAAATTGGAATTGCTCAATTTATTATTTTTTTATTAAAATTATATAAATCATAGAGTACACTTATTCAACAACTTTGTGTATCATAATAATATACCTGTTGATTAATTGATAATTAATTTCATTATCCCTATTGTCCAGGCCAAAGAAGGTGCACTTAAATATTTTTGCATGATGTCATTGGCGAGGTCAATGATGCGGACTGGGAAAGGTACATACTTCCTTGATCAAGCTTATAGAAAGCAAACTCTTGCGTGAAAGTGACGACACTGCAACGTGAGGTTGGGTTATTCATGAATGGTAGTCTAAACTAGACCTGGCAAAGTCAATCCGAATTCCGATCCGAATTCCGATCTGAGCCGAACCTCGCATGGTTCAAAACCCATCTGAATTTCGAACAGGATGAATCTGAATCCCAATCCAATCTGAACCTCATCTGGTCCGAAACTCATCCGAATCCAAACAGGACCAATCTAAACTCATCCCAATCCAATTCGAACCTTATTTGGTCCGAAACTCATCTGAATCCGAACAGGTCCGATCTGATCTCGTACCGATCCAAAAATAACTCGATCTGAACATGTCTGATATGTAAACAAACCAGTCTGAACTCGTCCGATCCAAAGATTTTTTTTTTTGTTTACAAAATCTTTTATACGCAGTAGCTTGTTGTGAATATTTTTCATGTTTGTCATCACACATTATTTAATTTAAATAGCTTTTTTAGTTGAGCATGTATGATAATTATACACAAAACTACAAAAGTAATCTTTTTGAAGAATCAAACAAGTACTGCTGAAAGTTTCGATCCGAAATGATCTGATCTGAAACGTCCTGATCCGAAATGATCCGATCTGAAACGACCCAATCTAAATTGATTGTAATTCGTTTTGGTCCGAAACTTCAATCCGAAGCCCGATCCAGTCCGAATTTGGTCAGAATCCAAAACGGTCTGATTCGATCCGAAAGTAAATTGACTCGAAATGTTCTGATCCGAAACGGTCCGATTGTCAGGTCTAGTATAAACCCCCCAAGAGGCCTCACCTTTTGTGATCGAGGTCATGGGATCGATCCTTACTCCCAGCGTTATGTTGGGGTTTCTCCTTTCCCCCTATGTTGGCTTCCTGAGATAGGACAGTGTAGAGGACCCACCAGTATACCTTGCCGTTAGGGGTGCTTATTGAGGTGGGTAGCTCGCGAGCAACTCGAGTTCGACTCGGTCAAAGCTCGGTCATAGCTCGACTCGAGTTGGCTCGAGCTCGCTCGAAACAGCTCGTAACTCGATAATTTTACAAAAAATCAATAGTTTTCTACGTTAAATATTTGAAAAATCAAATTAACCTTGATATTAAATATAATAAATTAATAAACTTTAACAATATATAATTTTCATAAAGAAAAGAAAATATAATCAATAATTTTCTTTTGAAAAAATTAAGATTCAAGAGGACTATAACATTAACCGAGCAGCTCATGATCGGCTCGAAACTTAATGAGCACGAGTCGAGCAACCCCCAGCTCGCGATCGACTCGCTCGATAAGCACCCCTGCTTGCCGTATATAAAAAGAAGAGGCGTGATAAGCCTAAAGCTACTACTCTCTCCGTAACGAATTAGTAGCAACATTTGGACTAGCACAGACTCCTAGATGAAATAGGTTAATTGTGGTATTAGGTGGTATAATGATAAAAGTAAGAGAGAGAAAAGTAAGAGAAGGAAAAGTAAATTGGGTATTATGTGGTATGATGATAAAAGTAAGAGAGAGAAAAGTAAGTGGGGTATTGTGTTGTTTTTTTTACCAAAAAAAAATTGGAAAAAATTGTTGCAAGTATTTTGTTACACCTAAAAATGGAAATTGTTGCTAGTAATTCCTTTACCAAAAAAAGGAATAAAATAAAATTGGAAAAAATTATTGCAAGTATTTTGTTACACCTAAAAATGGAAATTGTTGCTAGTAATTTGTTACGGAGGGAGTACTTGATTTGAGGTTCTAGAAGCATGGATATTTAAGTCATCTTAAATATAAGATAAGAGAATATTAGTGTTGAATAACATTGATATCCCCTTTGGTGGATGAATCAATCCACTAATATATGGTAGTGTATCAATCTTTTGATCAATCCCCTAATATATATATATACTAGCCTTCTATGCACGCTTTGCGTGCGATAGTATTTGATAAAATATATCAATATGGATATTTATTTATAGAGAATTTAAAAATATGAATTTTGATATTTTTGTTTTATTTTTTCGAATTTTATATTTAGTACTATTTTCATTTTAAAAAGTACAAAAATTGTAATAATTTTCGTTAATAATTAGGAGTGATACAAATTGAGATTTTAGAAAATTTTGAGGGGTAATATGGACTTTTCGAGGGGGACACCATGGCTCCTCCCTTGGCTTATATATATATATATAAGTAGACTCATGTGAGAAATGTAGTTTTGGTGAGAAGGGTGAGAAACAACCACAATGGCTAAAATTAAATTTGATTTTCCCTTATTATTCCTTTTATTGTTTTGAAAAATGTATCTATGGCATAAAATCAATATATTTTTACTCAATGTATTTATAGTATATGTTAAATGTACCTATAGTTGTTAATCAATGTACCTTTAGGTTATAGTTAATGTATTTATCTCTTCTCACATTTCTTACCGGAACCTAACTCTAATATATTTATATAGAGTTGAGGAAAATCAAATTTAATCTTAGTCATTCATTTGTTGATCAAAGGGTTATATATATATAAGAAGTAGGCTCATGTGAGAAATGTAGTTTTGATGAGAATGGTGAGAAGCAACCACAACCATTTGATCGCCAAATGAAGGGCTAAGATTAAATTTGATTTTTCATTCTTACTCCTATTATAGTTTGGAGTCAATGTATCTATAGCATAAAGTCAATGTATTGTTACTCAATGTATTTATAATATATTTTGAATATACCTATTAGCGCTGAGCGCGGTGCGGTTTGGACGTCAAACCGCACCACACCGCAAAATTACTGTTTGCCATTTTTGAAACCGCATCGCACCGCAATTTATATCAAACCGCACCGCAAAATACGGTTTGTTGTTTAACCCACTTTTTAAATTTTTTATTTTATAATTAGTAATTGATAAGGACAAAAAAAACCCTAGATTAATTTTTTGTTAGAGCCTTAAAGAGTGAGAGAAGCCTTAGAGTCTTATGGGTTTAAACAACTAGATAAGGTCCAAGAAAAAAGGGGCATAATTTCAGTAGGGTAGTAAGCCAAATAAAAAGTATGAAATTAAATATTTTAGAACAATAAAAAAATTGCGGTTTGCGGTTTGGTGCGTTTTCAAAATTTTCGAAAATCGCATTGCACTGCAAAATTACAGTTTGGTAAAATTGCAAACCAAATCGCGTTTCTCAAACCGCAAACCAAACCAAACCGCACAATTACGGTTGAGTTTGCAGTTTGGTGCGGTTCAGACCGCACTCTACTCAGCCCTATAGTACCTATAGTTGTTAATCAATGTACCTTTAGGTTTTATATATATATATATATAGAAGTAGGCTCATGTGAGAAATGTAGTTTTGGTGAGAAGGGTGAGAAGCAACCACATCCCTTTAATCAACAAATAAATGGCTAAGATTAAAGTTGATTTTCCCTCCTTACTCCTTCTATTGTTTGGAGTCAATGTATCTATGGCATAAAATCAACGTATTTTTACTCAATGTATTTATAGTATATTTTGAATGTACCTATAGTTGTTAATTAATGTACCCCTAGGTTATAGTTGATGTATTTATATATATATATATATATATATATATATATATATATATATATATATATGGTTGGGTTCCGGTAAGAATTTTCTTATCGTGAGAAATGTGAGAAGAGATAAATACATCAACTATGACCTAGATGTACTTTGACCCCCCAACTATAGGTACATTCACCATACACTAAAAATACATTGAGTAAAAATGCATTAACTTTATGCCATAAATACATTGACTCTAAACTATAGGAGGAGTAAATAGGGAAAAATCAAATTTAATCATAGTCATTCATTTATTGATCAAAGGGTTGTGATTCTTTCTCACCAAAACTATATTTCTGACATGAGCCTAATTCTATTTGCAAGAAGAGACTTCGAGTCCATTATTGCAAGGGCACCAAATCTTGTATGGAATCTTGAAATCTTAGCTATCTTGAAAGTAGGGGTGTCCATAACCGGGTTTTCGGGTACCCGGGTTTTCGGGTACTCGAAAGAGCGAGTAACCGAAGTTTCGGGTAGTGAACCGATTGGCCCATGAACTGACCCGGTAAAAATCGGGTACCCGATCTTACCGGGTCGGTCTCGGGTATCCGAATTATGAAAGTTTTTTTATAAAACACAAGATTTTACCGGGTCGGGTCTCGGGTACCCGACTAACAAATTAAAGAAATGCACTTTAAAATATATTATTATTCCATAATTTTTTAAAAAAAAATTTTTTACTCGAAATTTTTTTTTTAAAAAAAAATTACGGGTCAATCGGGACCTGACTAGTGCATTACCCGACCCATTACCCGACCCGACACTTATGGTTTTTAGCGGGCCGAGTATCCAGCCCGAAAAATTTAAACATCTTTTAAAAAATATCCGACAATAATTAGCGGATCGGCGGGTCATCGGGTCGGGTTTTTTTTTTAACACCCCTAGTTGAAAGCAAACATGCATCTATGCTTTAAAGGAAAAAAAAAAAATCTTTATTCAAAAACTTTATGTTGAAATGGTCTATTTTTCTCTACTCCTGCTTATTTTGTTATATTAATTACGGAGTACCAAGGAAATCAATGTAGATTAGAAACGCGAAATCAACATTTTTTTTGGACCAGGGATTGTAATGAAATAAATAAATAATGAAATCAATCAGGATGATCCCTGTGCCAAATTTCAATTCGGGCAAAATGTGCATAACTCAAAGTATGTCAATAAAGTTGGAAGATGAAAATAAAAATTAGGGAAATTCCCAGTGGTATACCCGAGCTTTTTCGAAATCTCACTGGTATACCTGAGTTTATTTTAATCCCAGTGGTATACCTAAAATTACGTCTAATTCCCATCCGCTACATTTCGAAGGTATATTCCGTTAAATGTATTGGAATATACCTATTTTAAGGTTAGATTTAACTTTGGTTAACAATTTTTTTAATTTTCTTAAAAAAAAATAAAATTTAAAACTAGTAATATATTAAATTAATGGGTTTTTGCAAAAAAAGATCCGATTGCCCTCAATTTACATTTCCGATTTGCATCGATTTGCGCACATTGATTTACGTGAAAAAATAGTCCGTTCATGGTTTTACGGGTCATTTTTATCCTTACGGGATCTAATTTGAGGTCGGATTTTGCAAAAAATGATTTGAATGCCCCCACTTTGCGTTCCCTATTCGCCTCGTTTTGTGCGCATTGATCTACGTGAAAAAATAGTTCGCTGAAGGTTTTACGGGTCATTTTTATCCTTATGAGATTCGATTTGAGGTCGGATTTTGCAAAAAATGATCCGATTGTCCCCCAATTTGCGTTCCCGATTCGCCTCGTTTTGCGCGCATTGATTTATGTGAAAAAATAGTCCGCTCTAGATTTTACGGGTCATTTTTATCCTTAAGGGTTCCAATTTGAGGTCAGGTTTTACAAAAAATGATCCGATTGCCCCCAATTTGTGGTTGTTTTTCCTTTAATTTTTTTTTTTGTTTTTTTTTTTCAATTTATTAACCATGGTTAGTGTTTTTAACAATTTTTAAACAAAAAGGTTACTTTTGGGAATTATGTTTAACATTAGATACACCTCTGGGATTTAAAAAAACTCGGGTATACCAGTAGGATTTCCAAAAAGTTCGGGTATACCACTGGGAATTTCCCTAAAAATTAGGCATTATCATGTAGTAAAAAGAGCAATACGTGAATACAATTGAGCAAATTAATAAAGTATTGCAAAAACTACATTCTTTTAGGACTTGTTTACTTCAGCTTAAATTCAATTCAATTCAGTTCAACTCTAATTTTCCTTCTCTTATAAAATATTACTTTCAGTTGTATTCAGTTCAGTTCAACTGTATTCAGCTGTTTGATAAAAAAAAAAAAAAAAAACTGTATTCAGCTAAAGTAAACAAGCTCTTAGTACCTCCACTATGACAATAAAATCAATGCTTTCATACATTCGCTACACTGCATTTGTTTTGCTAGACATCCATTTAGTAGCAACTTCTTTCATTGCTTTTGGGGAATCTCCATTCTTAGCAATAGCTTTTTTTGCTAAATTACTTAATTCTTGCATTTTATTATGAATTTTGTTTCCACTTACACCTACTAGCAATTCTTTGACAACTTCAGCAATATGATCCGCTTCTACAATTTCATTCTCATTGAGTCCGAGCTTTAATGCCACCTTAAGCCCTTTATTAACAATAATTGCATTCATCTTTTGCTCGGCGTATAAGGGCCATGCTATCAATGGCACGGCATAAATTATGCTCTCTAGAATCGAATTCCATCCACAATGAGTTAAAAATCCTCCTGTTGCCTTGTGACTTAACACCTCGATTTGTGGGGCCCAAGATGAAATGAGAAGCCCACGATCCTTAGTCCTATCAACAAACCCTTCGGGCAAGAAACTAAAAGGCCCATTTTGATCTTGAACCTCATAGTATGACCCAAAAGATGATTGATCATTTGGGCCTTTTACAACCCACATAAACCTCATCCCACTCTTCTCAAGCCCAATTGCTAATTCACCAAGTTGTTCAGAAGACAAAGTCCCTCCACTCCCAAATGACACAAACAAGACTGATTTAGACGGTTGTTGGTCTAACCATCTTAAACACTCCAAACCACTCACATCACACACCATACTCGATCTCACTATTGGGCCTATGGGGTAAACTTTGGGCCAATTTGGATTTTCGGACAACAACGCACGTATAGGCCCAATTTCAAGATCTAAGAAAGTGTTGATTAAAATTCCATCAACTAGCCCATACCTCTCTATATGATAGAAGATCCAAGAATATGCCTCGCTCTTGCGATCTAGAAGTGCATCCTCAAAATCTTTACCATGGACCGGCACACAACCGGGCAAAATAACCGGTTCAATCATATCACTAAACTCACACGACACCGTTTCATGCAACTTAGGCAAATGAAACAAGAAAAGCAAATACATTGCATTAGTAGTGAAATATAAGTAAGGTGGAACACCAAGCTCCCTAGCAACATTAAACACGGGGGTGCCAAAGAGGTCGGTGACGACTGCGACAAGGCGAGGGAGTGTAGAGAGGGAATCCCTAATGGAGGCGACCGAGTGGACGACAATTAGGGAGATGATGACGTCAAGGTCATTGGTGGGTACATGAGAAAGGTCTATAGGAGGGAGGTTGACATAGGAGATGCCATATGGTAAGGTAGAAAGTAAAGTGATTTGGGCCTTAGTGGGCTTATCATGGACCCTAGATGGAAGTAAAAGTGTAATGGAGAAGTTAAAATTGGAAAGTAAGTGTTTGGCTAACTGTATGAATGAAATGAGGTGTCCAATTCCTGGGCTTGGAATCATGGCTATTTGTGCTTGATTGTATGGTTGTTTATCTTCTTCCATTGATTTAGTTTTGAAAGTGTTGTAAGTTTGCAACTGTGTGTTTTTTTTTTTTTTTTTTTGGAAGGGAAGTTTACAACTGTGTTGCTAGTTCATTTACAAAAGTCAAATAATGGTTTTATGTACTTGGGGTTTTTAAAAAGTCAAACAATCACATATTATTACATACTCCATGCTTCACATGTTTGGAATATTAAATATGGGAAGAGAAAATTTTTAATTCTACGAAGAAAAAAACGATATGCAAATCAGTCCACTTTTTCAGATAGTGCAATTAACATTTATACATTATATTGACCATAAATTTTTAACAATAAAAATGTTATATTGACCCTCTAAAATGCATAATAATGCATATGCAAAACATTTTGGATGTTATTTTGTCTCTTTTGTCCTAAATTTGAGTATATTTTCTTATATTATTATTAGCATAAATTTCTATCCAATTTTGCCTAATTCTAATGTATTCGTTTTGATTGTTGATTTAAAAAAAGTCTCGGGGTTAATGTGGTACAAGTTACAGTTATGGGGTTAATTTGCACATATAGCTAAAGTGTTGGGGTTAATTTGGTGTATATGTCATTTTTTTTTTTTATATAAAATTAAGTGGGAGATATTAATGTTTATACATATGCATTAGATCAAAACTGTATAAAAAGCAACCATAAGTCCATAACCAACATTGTAATACGGTATAGAGAGAGTATGTAGTATTATAGTTATTTATAATTGCGTAACTAATTTTCATAAAAAAAATAATAATTGTATAATTGATTACTTACACAATAAGTACACAAATCTAGGGGTAAACTTAATTATAAGAGTATAGGATCACGTTATAATAAAAGATTAAACCACTCAAAACTAAGAGAATCAATTAATTAGGCATGTAATTAAAATAATTCAAATTGGCCAGTTGATAACTAAATTAATGACCATTAAATATATGTAGCTATTAGCTAAAAATAGTTTAAGGCTATATATTGAGTCTGACCTTGTTTAGGGCTCGTTTACATTAGTTGAATAGAGCTGAACTGAACTGAATTGAACTGAACTGAATAGAAGTGTATTAATTGAACTAAATAAAAATGAACTGAACTGAACTGAATTGAACTGAACGGAACTGAATATAATCTGAAGTAAACAAGCCCTTAGTGAGATTTAAATATTGGGTTTAAAGTAATTGGGTGTTTTTAAAGGATCATGGAACAACGGAAGTGCGTGACATTTTAGATTATTCATGGCTTCCACAACTATTCGATCGTGCCAAATTTAATTGTTTGCCTCATGGGCTCATGGCTATAGAAATAAAGTATGATTGTTGTGATTACAATATACCCCCTTGATTTTTTTTAAAGATGCATAATGCAATTGGCATAATAGCATTGTTGATTATCATACTTTGGTCATCTTTATTATTTATGTATAAGTGTATAACAAAAAATTGTACAGACATTTCGAAATTCATTTGATTCATTTTAATGAGTAGTTTATTAATTTCAATTTTATGTATTTTATTTTTACACACATATGATTAAAGTTATAAATGGATAAAATGTACTCCATCTGTTTATAAAAGTTGATCTCATTTAGAATCTTCAAGATTAGTGCTATTATATTAGTCAAGTGATGTCTTTGGATTATTCATTTCGATAGGCACTATAATAATATCACATTTTTGTTAGGGAAAACGTTAGTGGGAAACAAATATGAATCTCTAAGGCACAGAAGTTATGTTTTCCTATTAGTTTAATTTCGCCTCACTATGGATCACCAGGTTACTATGAAATAACTAATGAGATACAATGAAGATATAATAGATTTTGTTGATGAATTAGGCGAGTGATGGAGGGATCGAGTGGAGCTGATGAATACAAGTGATGATTTACTTGTCCTAAACCCTGTCGATTTTCATCCTTATGACTCACAAGTTCAATGTAATACCCTTAAAAAAAGTATTTATTGATATTAATTATTTTACGTGTCTAAATATTTTTTTTAATATATATATATAGGGTTGGGTTCCGGCGAGAAATTTCTTATCGTGAGAAATGTGAGAAGAGATAAATACATCAAGCGTAACCTACTCCTTGAGAAATATATATATAGTCTAAATTTCATGTGAGAAATGTAGTTTTGGTGAGAAGGGTGAGAAGTAATCTCAACCCTTTGATCAACAAATGAATGGCTAAGATTGAATTTGATTTTCCCTCTTTAATCCTTCTATAATTTAGAGTCAATGTATCTATGACATAAAGTTGATGTATTTTTACTCAATGTATTTATAGTGTATGGTGAATGTATCTACAATTGGTGGTTAATGTACCTCTAGGTCACACTTGATGTATTTATCTCTTCTCACATTTCTCACGATAAGAAATTTCTCGCCGGAACCCAACCCTATATATATATATATATATATATATATATATATATAGAAGTAGGCTCATGTGAGAAATGTAGTTTTGGTGAGAAGGGTGAGAAGCAATCACAACCCTTTGATCACCACATGAAGGGCTAAGATTAAATTTGATTTTTCCTCCTTACTCCTTTGATAGTTTGGAGTCAATGTATATATGGTATAAAGTCAATGTATTTTTACTCAATGTATTTATAGTGTATTGTGAATGTACCTTTAGTTGGTGCTCAATGTACCTCTAGGTTATAGTTGATGTATTTATCTCTTCTCACATTTCTCACCATAAGAAATTTCTCACTGGAATCCAACCCTATATATATATAGTATTTTTATATTTATAAACTTGTAATGGTATTACCATTAATTTTCAACTATTTCCTAAATATGAAAGAATTACAAAATATTTTCATAAAAATCCAATTGGATAGTTTTTGGATATGTAGAATTCATTTTAAATTGTAACATTTCAATTTCAGAAATTGAAATGTTACAATTCAAATGAAAATTATTTGTTTGGGTTGTTTTAGAATTTGAAATGATATGGTTTTTTTTAAGTATTTGAAATACACAACATTTGTTTGTTAAGCATTTGGGTGGAGAATTGGGTCAAATCCAATTCCAAATTGTTTTACTTGTCAAACATGTAATTTAGCCAAAATCCATCATTTCAAATAAAATGTTTGTATCCAAACATAACATTGTGTTATTTGGGTCAAGTCCATTCAAGCCCATATTACAATTGAACAAATTCCACCCATCAATAAATAAAAAGAAAAAGAAGACCCAATTTAGGTCATCCTCACCTTATTAGGGCATCTCCTACAATAACCCAATCAAATTGGGTCATCAACACTTTTTCCACTCCCTCTCTCCTCCACCTCACATGACCCACCTATTTTTATTTTTCCTTCTTAACAATAACCAATTCATCACAGTCTCTGATCATCTTCATCATCTTCTTCCACCATCTGATCTCTACCATTTTTTCCACCCAATCCCCAAATAAAACCTTTCCCCAAGCAAACCCCCATAATCTCCTTCATCCACTTGGAAGGCATCAAAGTGCTAAACACCATAATCAAGCTACTTCAACCATGGAATCCACCTCTCAAACTACCCAATCCAATTTGAGCTTCCAATTATTTTATAAACCAAATTCATCTATAAATAAGTGTAAGAAATCAATGTAATTCATTCACAAAAATAACAATCACAAATTTCCCATCAAATTTCAATTAAAATTTCCAAAATGGCAATTGAAAATGGTTATGAGTTGAAAGCAAAGTCATTGCATATATAATGATTTTCGGTACGATTGAAAATGGAGATGATGAGTATAATACATCCTAGAGATATGAAACTTCTCTCACTAATATGGCGTAGTTTTTTGAGTTTTTTTTGTTCTAAAAGTACCTTACCTATACCATTTTTTGCAAAAAATACCTTACTTACAAAAGCTTGTCCAAAACTACCTTTATTAGCCAATTCCTTGTTGACCACTACCTTGTTCGTTGTTCCGGCGTTGACTTTGCTTTATTCTCGAAAATAATTAGCCCAATCAATGATTTGGGGTCATTTTTGCCCTTAAAGAGTTAAATATGAGGTCGGAATCTACAAAAAATGGTCGCATAAGCTTCTATTTGCATTACAATATTTGTTTCGATATGCGTTCATTGGTTTGCGTGCCAAAAAAATTATCCATATCAAGGTTTTGGTGGGTCATTTTTATCCCAAAGGATCAAGTTTGAGGTCGGAATTTGCAAAAAACGACCAAATTGGCTAGAAAAGGCAAAGTCAACGTCGAAATAGTGAATAAGGTAGTGGTCAACCAGAAATTTGCTAAGTAAGGTAGTTGTGGACAAACTTTTGTTAAAAAGGTAGTTTTTTACAAAAAGTGGTGTAACTAAGGTAGTTTTGGACAAAAAACCCTTTAATTTAGATGTAAACATTTTTTTATTATAAAAAGATTTGATGGTGGAAAAAATTAAGACATAAGTCTACCTAGTGAGTGAAATTGATAAACTTGTGGGAATATTTTTATAATTGCTATGGTAATTGAATGATTTCTGTATGAGATTATTTTTTTTTTGAAAATTAGGTATTTATTATAATTGTATTTAGGAAATTTATGAATTAATTGGGAGATTTTTTTAAAACAATACAGGAAAATTTTAAATCTTTTAATTTAGAAAATTGCTTAACTATAATTGAAGATGATGGAGTAAATCGTGTGATAATTTTATGATTTCCGTTGAGAGTAGTTGACTTAATATATTAGATAATAGCGTTCTATGCACGCGTTTATTTTAAATACATCTATCAATCTGTTTAAACAAATTTTTTTTATATAATAATAAAAAAAAACTTTTTCCCTCTCGTTTGGTTATCTCATAACAATGAACGAAAGAAAAGTTTTATTTACCATATTTTATTGGCTATCAAACTTCTATGATAATCATAATGTAAAATTTTTAGTTCTGATATATATCAATATGGATGTCTATTTATAGAGAATTTAAAAATATTAATTTTGAAAATTTTGTTTTATTTTTTCGAATTTTATATTTTGTACTATTTTCATTTTAAAAAGTTTAAAAATTATAATAACTTTCCTTAATAATTAGGAGGTGATACAAATTGAGATTTTAGAAAATATTGAGAGGTAAGATGGACATTTCAACGGGGGCACCATGACTCCCTCCTTGGCTTATATGATAGAGATTAAGAAATTGATCGGTAAATGATTGAATAGTGGATATAGTAGTTTTGTTTTTTAAACATTTAATTTTTTTTAAATTAGGGTAGATAAGTCTTTTCAAGGGGGGACACCATAGCTCTCCTCTAAACTTATATTTGGTGCACACGCTACGTGCATACTCAATTTTTTGAATGTGCTTTAGAATGGAGAGAATATTTATTTATATACTCGAGTTGAGATTAAGATAGTATTTTACAAGACGAATCTAACAAGACCCCACTCGACTATATTTTTTATTATGTGTAAATCTCAAAACTTGGTCAAAGTATATAATGTGAATAGTACAAAATGTTGACTGTTGCGTTCTTTTTGAACCAGGGGAATAGTTTACAACTATTAATTTAATAATTCTATCATGAACAATATCTATAATTTTAATTTTGTATCTTTATGAAATTCAATCCCAATCTAATTTTGTCATATTAACAAATTGTGTAGGCCAATGATGCTTATTGAGCTAGGTAGCTCGCGAGCAGCTCGAGTTCGACTCGGTCAAAGCTCGACTAGAGTTGGCTCGAGCTCGCTCGAAACAGCTCGTGACTCGATAATTTTATAAAAAATCAATAATTTTCTGCGTTAAATATTTGAAAAATAAAATTAACCTTGATATTTAATATAATAAATTAATAAACTTTAATAATATATAATTTTCATAAAGAAAAGAAAATATAATCAATGATTTTCTTTTGAAAAAATTAAGATTTAAGAGAACTAAAACATTAAACGAGCAGCTTCTAATCGGCTCGGCTCTGCTCGAAACCTAATGAGCACGAGTCGAGCAACCCCAGCTCGCGATCGACTCGCGATATAAACACCCTAGGCCAATCTATTTACTATTACGAAGTATTGTTTTTTTAAAAATAGTGAGTTACCCAAAAAAACAGACAGGGGCAAATTAGTCAGAAAATATACAAGGATGTTTTGGGGTTCATCGGCTTTTGCCCAAATTTTGTCTTTTAATTTCAACCCTAAAAATTGGATTTATCTCTGTAGAATCAAATCTCCGTTTCTTTCTCAATCTCCTTTTCTTTCGCAATCTCCTCTATCTTTGTCGAACTGTGATTGAGTTCGGCGTCGAATTGTGGTGTCTATCCTCCATCAAATCCGAGCTTAGTTTTGAGGTAAGATTGTATTTCCCGTAGTATCATTGAAAATCAATTATACAATGGGGGTTTGAGTTATTGAATATATCATACTGGGTAATTTTTATTTAAGCGAAAGGAGAATTTCCAAACGAATTTTGTTGATAATTTTTCTGTAGAGTTTTGGTTATAATAACCGGTAAGGTTATATTAGACTCTACGAAAATGGAGGTTTTCCCGTTTGCCCTGTGTGAGGGACGGGCCTGGTCCTGATAGAGTGATTTCTCGGTGGTATAGAGAAACCAAAATTATGTTGATTACTTTTCTGATCATGTTTCTCAATTTTCATACTATAATTTTCATAGGTAAGAAAGAGTAAGTGAGGAGGAAAGAAGATGATTTACAGAAAATGGAGTCTGCTGAGCGGCACCGCTGTTGCCACCACCGGCATCATTGGCGCTGTTGTGATTGGCAATCTGCTCTTTTCTCAAGAGGTCAGTCATTCTTCTATCTAGTTTTTCTATTATGATGGCCTTATTGTTGTGTTATATATACGAGATTCATGGTTTATTTGATGTGTGTTATATAATTGAGTTTGTCTGGTTTAGCAAGATTTATCATATATGACATTGATGAGTGCAAAACTCTGAATCAATGTTGTTATGGTTTTGTAGTTTCTCACAACTTATGATGATTGAGGCTAACTTTAGCCTTTAGCCTTTTGGCTTTTGAGTTATGTGATTGTTTAAGAGGTGGTTTTGTTAAAGCTTTATAAACTCCTTGGAAATAAGAAATTGACTTTTTGTAGAAATTCCTTGTAAATAACTAAATGACCTTGTTTTTTGTTAGCAAGAAATATAATAAAGCACGGGAAATAGTAAGTCATTCCAAGGGAAGTGTAGAAATTATTAGCCTACCCCTCTCCCTTCGTGATTATAAATTCATGTACTCCCTCCGTTTCATAAAAATGACAACAATGCCATTTTCACGCATTTTGAGGAAACGATTTAAGGGTGTAAACGAATGAATTAATCAAAATGGTTTTAACACAAGTAAGAATATGAATATAAGTTACTAATATAAAAAATATTAATTTAATCGTTTACACTCTCAAATCTTTTCCTTAAAATGCGTGTAAAAAGCAATCGTTGCCATTTTTATAAAACGGAGGGAGTATCTATTACAAACTCCTATATTCAACCAAACACTTTTAGTCATTTCCTAAACAAAGGAATTTATATCCATTGAAATTAGGCTTCTTATAGCCTGAGCAGACATAATCTTTCCATGAAGTGCCTTTAAGATACATGTGATCAACCTATCTAAGCAATAAACTATCGGTCTTTGAGGCAATATTCCATACAAACTTCCCTAGAATAGCTTTGTTCCAAATAGAACAATTCTTGATGCCCAAAACCCCTTGGCTTTTTGGGCTACAAACAATCTCCCAAGCATTAGGAGGTGGCTTGGAGTAAGAAGGTTTTCCATGCCACATTAGTTTCTACAAATGGCCTCTACACCTTGCACAATTTTCTTAGGGAGAAGAAAATTTGAAGCCCAATAGATGTGTAAGGAGAGTAGCATAGAATTAACCAGTTGACATCTCCCAGCCAGTGTTTGAAAAGGTGCGCCGGAGGCACGCCTAGGCGCAAGGGGGTAAGCGCCTAAATTGTTCAAGGCGAGGCGCAAGCAAGGGGCACCTAGGCGCACCATAAGGCGCATTTTTTTTTTCCCCCAGATTTTTTCCAGCCATTTTCCCCTTACTTCTTAGGTTCGCCTCACTTCAATGTGGCGCACCAAGGCGCACTGAGGCGCGCCTAAGGCTCTAGGAAATCCTATCGCCTTTGTGCGCCATACGCCTTTTCATACATTGCTCCCAGCATAACTCAAGAATTTAGCACCCCAAGACCTTATTCTTGCTGTGATTTTCTCAATCAGACAATTACAATCATCAATAGACAGGTATTTTGCACTTACATTCACCCTTAAATACTTGAAAGGAAGATGATCTTCTTGAAAACCTGAGGCATGCAGAACCTGATCCCTTTCTAGCTCAGGAATATTACTCCAATAAATATTGGACTTAGCATCATTAGTACACAAGCCTGAAACTTGAGAAAAGTTGTCTAAGGCAAGCTTCATCAATTTCATTGACTCCTTATTTCCTTTACAGAACAAGACTAAATCATTTGCAAAAACCAAATGATTGAGCTTCAATTTTTGGCATCTAAAATCACAAGAGAACTTGGGATTTTTGCCAATGAAAACCAAAGTTCTAAACAAATATTCCATGCATATTACAAACAAAAGAGGAGACATGGGATCTCCCTGTCTTAGGCCTCTTTTGCCTTCAAAGTATCCACTCATATTAGATATTTACCATTAACCAACAAGGTAAAAGTTAGGGAAGTAACACATGCCATGATCATCTCAACAAATTTAACTGGGAACTTTAAAGCTAATTACATGTCCCTTAGGAAACTCCATTTCACTAAATCATAAGCTTTTCTGATATCCATCTTCATAATACACCCAGGAGGAGAAGTTTTTCTTCCATATCTACCCACCAAATCTTTCAGAATGCTAATATTATGCACAATTTGCTTACCTTTCTTGAATCCTGCTTGATTAGTAGAAATTATGTGAGGAAGCACAACTCTTAGTCTCATGCAGAGAAGTTAAGTAATACATTTATATATTGTATTACAACAGGCTATAGGTTTGAATTCCAACACACTTGTAGGATGAGACACTTTAGGGATCAGATTAAGCACTGTACTATTCAGTTCTTTAACAACAAAGTATTAATAAAAAAAAAAAATCCATAATAGCATAAGTCACCTGCTCACCAATGGTGTGCAAAGATTTCTTGAAAAAAGTGCTATTATAGCCGTCTGGGCCTGTGGATTTATTCCCAGAAATAGAAAACATGGCCCTTCTCTACTAAAAGGCAAGTTTAGAGTAGCAACTTACTCATCACCTAGCATGCTAGCACATTCTCTTGATCAATGATCACCTGCTGAATTGACTTCTTGCAGATCTGACTTTATGTTCCTCATCTTTTTAACCTGACTCACTATATATATCTACAAACTTCGGGTGATCAACCCACATCATAAAATCTGAACCTTCTTCTACTAGTCTGAACTTCAGGAGAAAAATGGATCACACCAGGGGAGTGATCAGAAATAGGATCAGAGACATAATACACATAAGCATCCTCTAAGCATTCCAACCAATCTTCATTAATCCAGGTCCTATAAATTTTAGACAGAACTCTATCACTACCCAATTGCTTATTTGACCAGGTGAAGAAGCACCCAGTCTGAGACATATCATGAAGCCCACATCTTTCAACAACCTCTTTAAAAGGTAAGGTCTCCTGACTAGACACAGGTGAACCTCTCCTATCCTCCACAAATAAAGGACAATTAAAATAACCAGTTACTATCCAAGGACCAGTAACTGCACCAGCTATATTCTTCAAAGTTCAAACCCTCCCATAATCCCCTTCTCTCTTGACCATGGTTGAAACCATAAACAAAAGTAGAAGGAAACTTCTTCCCATCCAAGGTATTGAAGGACATTACAATGGATGTATTGAGAGTTAACCTTGACTACATCCACATGAAAGAAATCAGAAAGCCAGATCAAGAGCATTCTCCCACCCTGCACACAAGAAAAATTGTGAGCATCCACATTTTTGTGTATGTTTAATTATGTGTTAATATTATAATTGTGGGCAAAAAAAGCCATTTTTTTCTCTCACCAAAACCACTAAAGAAAAAGCTCCTACTTGGAGCTTTTTGAATTTGAGAGTTTTCACCCACTCTTTCTTGAAACTCTCTTCACCAAACAACCCTGTTAGAGTTTTGAGTTTGACTAGTCAAAAACTCAAATAATGGTCCAAAACTCTCTTTTCCTCCCGAAACTCTAAGTGCCAAACACTCCCTCTCAAGACTTGTTGTCTTTGTTGATTATTCAGTTATGGTAGATGGAGGGTTTGACAAGGACAAATTTTGATTTTTAGGTTATGATGATTCTAGTGTAGATTTTTATTGGGGAGTGGAGACTATTATTCTAAAATGTTTGGGGCTTCCATTGGTTAAGGCATAGTCCTTTCCTTACTTTTGGCTTTTGCCATTGTGCGGATCAATAATGTCAATTTTACTCAAAAGTTGGGTAGATTTTTTCTAGTGTTTCCGTCGAAGACCACACATTAAACAAGCTCCTTTTGCTGTGTAGCACTCCTTTAGTTTAAAATATTAGATGTATTGATAAGTAGAGTTTTGGATTTTCTTCACTGTATAGTGGCTATAGCGAGGCTTAGTTGGTAAGTCCTTTTGCTTTCTATAGTTACTATTTTTGTTTTGTTTTTTGGCAAAATTGGCACCACCAGGCCATACTATTTGCCATCTGCTTATATCAGTCTGAAAAATTGATTATCCCAGAGTAGGCCCAACTATTATGCAAATTTGCCAAAAACAGTTCGGCTTACCTGTCGACCTATTGTAGCCTGTAATCCACAACACGTGACTAGCACATGACTTTTAGTGGGGTTAATTGCTAATCACATCATTTTTAGAAAATAATTAATTGATAATCAAATCATTTTTAGAAAATAATTAATCCACAACACGTGACTAGCACATGACTTTTAGTGTGGATTACCGGCTACAATAGGTCAACAGGTAAGCTGCACTGTTTTTGACAAGTTTGTGTAATAGTTGGGCCTACTCTGGGATAATCAATTGTTGGGACTGATATGGGCAGATGACAAATAGTACGGACCAATAGTGTCAATGTTGCCTTGTTTTTTAGTTCAGTCTTTTGATTGTTATTGTATCCACATTCCATGTCAGTAATTAGCTCTGAATTGCTAGTGATCTAGTCGATGTCAACTTGTGAAGTTAATAAATTCTTATTTGTTTGATATAGGACCGTTATCTGAAGACAGTTCCTCCGAAAAAACAAAGTGACTCTTCATCAAAGTAGATCTGTTTAACAATTGTTGTGCTGAAAATTTGCAGAGTTACTTTCTCATGTTTGTGGGTATATCATGTAAGTTGGGACAGATGAACCAAATCTCATCTGATTGATGTTATATTTTAATAAACATTGTCTTGATATTGGCACCATTTAGCATGTCATGACTGATGCCTGTAAAATTTGATATTGAACATTTTTTGTGATATCATTTTGCTTTTGTCTAGCGTTCCATTTTCATTCCGTCTGATGGGGAATGGATTTTGCGAATCCATTGTTATAATTTGGTGACTGGTATTGGCTTTTTATATATAAAAATTAGTATGGTATATCTTATGTTCTTAAGTGCGTTCGCAATTGCAAGTTTTCTCTTTTCGATGAATCCTTTGGGTAGGAACTCTAATGGACTTTCATGGCTCAGCTACAAGTGAAATGCCAGTGGTGCATACTAATGGGTTAGGCCTGTCCCTGTTCTTACATGTCTCTTTTTGGTTCAACTTAGGCAAATGAAGGGCAAACAAGAAAGCCCTAGTCATCAAATGTGAAATGCAAATAGGAAGGGACATTCACCTTTCTAGCAAGATGAAAGAGAGAGCTGTTGTATAAATTAGTTACCATTTAGCAATGTTATTGGCCGGATCTGTTCGGTAAGAGAAACTGATATTGCTTGGATCCCGAGTATATCACCGGAGTTTAGGATAATTAGAGATGGAGGATGGCAAAGGAAACCGGCTTAGGGGTATTATGGTATAGGCCTAAGCTTAAGCTTAGCTTTTAAGTAGGGCTAGAAGAGGTAGTATTGAAACTTAAGCTTGGATAATATGAGAAATGCACAAAAACATCGAAATGGAGTTATGGACAAACAAACATTAACCCTACTATTTTCTGCACCAGTATGAAAACCAGAATTTTCTGTAGTAGTTATAAGCATCTACTCTATTATTCATTTAAAAATTGAAATCTTCAATTGAAATATGAAGAGAAAAAAAGGAGAAAGTGCGGTGTAGGCGAGGAAGAAATGCAAAAAGAAAATAGAGAAAGAAATACCTTTTATCGGTGATTTTTAAGGGAATGTAAGACCAATTACAATTATTGCAAATAGGGGTTGTCAATTTTTGCAAATTACAATTATTAAGGCTCCGTTTGTTTTGATGGAAAATATTTTTCCGGAAAATGATTTTCCTCCCTCTTTTCATTTTCCTTTGTTTGTTTTGGAAAAGAATGGAAAACAATTTTCCTTGAGATGGAAAATGTAACTTTGGGAAAGGAAAACAATTTTCCTTTTGTTGAGAAGGAATGTCACATTTTCGTTCCTATTCCTTACTTCTCCCTTATTCACTCCTTCCATTTTTCCTTCATTTCTATTTTATTTTTTTCTTTCCTTCACAAGTTTTTCTTTAATCAAACAAACAAAGGAAAACTTTGTTTACATCTATGTTTTCCATTGAAAATTGTTTTCCTTAGAAAATGATTTTCCATGAAAATTGTTTTCCTTCAAAACAAACAGAGCCTAAAAGTTGAAAACTGTAGTTTTTTTGAGTTGTGTGGAATGGGAAAGGATTTAGCGATTAGCTGTTAGCTTATTGTATTAGCTTATTTGATTAGCTGATTGAATTAACTATTTATTGTAAGTGTTTGGAAAATAGCTGATAGCTACTTCATTGTGTAAAATGACCATTATGGATATCAACATTATTTACCCTTTTACATTTTCATTTTGTCCAATTTAGAATTATTATGTCTTTAATTGATTAAATTAACACAACTTTAATTTAAGTATAATGGGCCAATATAGTTTTACCTCAATAAGATGACCCATTAGTTCAAAGTATATATATTTGAAGCCTTGAAATGACATCCATAGAACTCATCCACACCAATCGAATATACAAAAAAGAGTAAAATAAAATAAAACAGAAGTCGAAAAAAATAAAATAAATAAAGAAGCCCATGATAAATGATAATTACTTACCATGAGCAAGTTAGGTTGAAGAAGAATTAGGTCTCTTTTTTTTTTTTTTGTTTTTGAATTGGGTTTTTGCTGAAGAAGAATTTGTTCTAAGGGTTTATTTATTTCAGCTTAAATTCAGTTTAGTTCAATTTTGATTAGCTTTCAATTTTCTTCTCTTTTAAAATACTGTGTTACTTTCAGCTATATCCAGTTTAGTTCAGCATAATTTAATTTATTTTAGTTCAGCTGTATTAAGTTGAAACAAAAAGGTCCTAAGATTAATATAATAAAACAAAATACCCATTGGAATACAATAGACTACCTCTAATCAATTTTAAGACATATATTGCCTCCTTATCGTAATACTTGCTACATAAATATGTGATAAAGATTCCTAGTTAAAAATGAAATAGGATAATTAGTACTGAGTATTCGTAAAAGTATGAATTTAAAGTCTTAAAGAGAGAGTGGAAAGTGTATAAGCAATTGTGCCTACAATAAAAATAAAGTAGAAATTTTTTAAAAAAAAGTACATATGGGAACTTTTTTTTACTTAATATATTTAAAAATATTTTTTTACAAATATTGTGCTACAGTCTAAAATGACAAAGTTGCAATTAGCGCGAATATGCGATACGGAGGTGGTAATTACTTTTGGCTCCATTTTTTAGCAACTTGGCTAAGGGTTTTTGTAGAATCCCCATCCTCACTCCTAGCCTTCCTAGCCACTTCACTAAGCTCCTTCATCTTCTCTCTTGCTTTCTTGCCTTCTTCACCTCCCATGAGCTCCTTCACAACCCTAGCAATCTCATCAGCTTCAATGAGCCCACTTTCACTAGCCTTGGGCCGCAAAGCCACCTCAACTCCTTCATTAAGCATTACCGCGTTCATCCTTTGCTCGGCGTAGAGCGGCCAAGCAATCAAGGGTACTCCATAAACAATACTCTCCAGAGTCGAGTTCCAGCCACAATGACTCAAAAATCCGCCTGTAGACGCATGGCCCAATACCTTAACTTGTGGGGCCCAGGATGGGAGCAAAAGCCCACGGTCCTTAATTCGATCCGTGTAACCCTTCGGGAGAAACCCGAAGGGGTTATTATTATTGTCATTATTGCCTTGGGTGAAAAACGACCCGAAAGCGGAATCACTTGGAGCTCTAACCACCCACAAAAAACACACCCTACTTTTCTCCAACCCAATGGCCAACTCAATAATTTGGTCATAACTTAGAGTCCCACCACTCCCAAAAGAAACAAACAAAACCGAACCGGGTTTTTGCCGGTCCAACCAACTTAAACAATCAAACGGGTCACGGTCCGACTCCCCGCCCAAACCCGTTTGAGTTATGGGCCCAACCGGGTAAATTTGAGGGCGGTTCGGATCCTCGGTTTGCAAAGCATGAAAAGCACCCGGTTCAAGACCCAAGAATGAATTGACGAAAATACCCTCAGCCAAAACATGCCTTTTAACATGGTAGAGAAAGATCCCATAAGCCTCATCCTGACGGTCCAGAGCAGGATCAACGAAATCCTTACCGTACAACGGCACACACCCGGGTAAAACTAACGGATCCACCATATCCCTGTACTCAAACGACACCGTTTCGTGCAACTGTGGAAAATGGAAGAAGAAGAGAAGGGTAAAGGCGGTAGAAGTGAAGTACAAGTAAGGAGGAATGTCGAACTCTCGAGCGACGTCGAAGTAGTCGGTGCCGAAGAGATCGGTGACGACGGCGGCGACGGAGGAGAGGGAGGCGAGGGTGGAGCGAACGGAGGAGAGGGAGTGGGAGTGGATGAGGTGGAGGATGACTTCGTGTGCGACGCCGGTGTGGGAAGGGAGAAGAGTGGGGTCGACTAGTGGGAGGAAAGTCTGGGAGATGGAGGGAGGGAGGGTGGAGAGGAAGGAGGTTTGAGTGGTGGTGGGTGGGGCGGAAGAAGGGAGGAGGATGGTGATGGAGAAGTGGTAAGAGTGGAGGAGTTTAGCGAATTCCACGAGGGGGATAAGGTGGCCCATTCCTGGGCTTGGGATGATTACTATGTGCTTGGTTGTTGCCATCCTTGGGTTTGTTTTTTTGGGGAAGAAATTGTCTGTGTTTTTATATAGAGAGATAGACATCAGACAATAGGTTGATTTTTTGGTGGTTATACGAGATTTAGCATTAGGGCTCGTTTACATTAGTTTAATAGAAATGAACTGAATTGAACTGAACTAATTGAACTAAATAGAGATGAACTGAACTGAATAGAACTGAACTGAACTAAACTGAATAAAGGTGGCCAACGGGCGGGCTGGTCAGGCCGGGCCGGGATTGGGTGACCGGAACCGGCCCGTGGGTGGGGTTGGGCGGGCCGGGCTGGGTCAGAAGAGGGTCGACCCACGAACCGGCCCGGCAGGTTGGGGACCGGGCTAGGCTAGGCTGGGTTGCGAGTTCGTGGGTTGGGCTCGTGGGTTGGACCCATTGGGTCATGGGTTAGGTTTAGGGGATTTGGGGGTTTTGTGGGGGGTTTTGTTGGGGTTTAAGGGGGTTTGGGGGGTTTGGGTTTTTTTTTGGGATTTTTAAATTTGTAAATGTAATCACTAATCACTAGTTGGCAAAAACATGTTAATTATATATTTAACTTGTTAATTTAAATTCGAACAACTAAATAACTAAATATTATGAATTGGAAACGAATGCTGACTGGATAGAATCCCACGTAATAGAGGTTCGACACAATGGTCAATTTAAATACCAAATCTTGCCTAGACAGATTCCGGACTTTTGTTTAAGCCAACTAACCAATCAGATTGTAACCTTATGATTAAACTGGAAAGTTCATACAAAACAATGAAACATTTTTAAAATCATGTATCACATGTATAATTTTAATTCTTATTAAGATATATTAAAATCATTAATCACATATACAATTTTAATTCTTTACATATATTAATATCAATATCACACATATTTTAGTTCTTAACATATATTAAAATCATGTATCACATATATAATTTTATTTCCTAGCATATATTAAAATCATGTATCACATATATAAATATAATATTAATTCTTATTTCTTAACATATATTAAAATCATGTATCAAATATATAAGTTTTGTTCCTAACATATATTAAAATCATGTATCACATATATAAATATAATATTAATTCTTATTTCTTAACATATATTAAAATCATAAATCACATATATAATTTCAATTCTTAACATATATTAAAATCATATCACATATATAATTTCAATTCTTAACATAAAATAATAAAATGCTAGTAATTCGCACAGGCGGGCTGGGTCTCGGGCCGGGTTATGGGTGGGCCGGGTTACGGGTTGGGCTGGGTTACGGGCTAGGTCTAGGTCGGGCTGGGTTACGAACTGGTTGGGCTACGGGCTGGGTTTTGAAACCACAACCCGTAACCAACCCGTCTGGGTACCGGGCTGGGCCGGGCTGGTTACAGGTCGGAGCGGGCCGACCCAGGCGGGCCAAAAAATGTGCGGCTTCCGGGCCGGGCCGACCCAGCCCATTGGCCACCTTTAAAACTGAATATAAGCTGAAGTAAACAAGCCCTTAGTATTTGCATTCTGTGTTTGCTACGTTTCGGTTTTTATTACTGTTCATTTGTTAACTTTCACAATTTTCTAATTTTATACCTATAAAAAAATTATAATCAAATGAGTTATTGTTTAACCGGAAAATGACAATTGCACATCCAAATATTGATATGCACATAATTCTTTGTGAGTAACGGGATTGGGTTGTACCGGACTTGGTTGGACCGATAGAGGAGTTTAAATAAACGTTTTTTTTTTTATAAATGTTATGTATATCGTGGATCGAGGACCCAACCCGTTTATGAACACCCTTATTTGTTAGAGTACAATTTTTTTTTTGTTCGGTCCAAACTGTGTGTGTCGATATCACTCTCCTGTTGATTCGGTTTGATGTATAATTGTATACTTTTTTAATATATGTTTTTTTTTTATAATTTTTTATTATACTTGAATAAAGATATTCTAATTTAAAATTATGTTTTGGAAAATGTGAAAAAAAAAATAAATGTAGCAAAATTAGAGCGACGGGGGAAATAATAATTTTGGGATATGAGAGAAAATCATGCATCCATTAATTTAATTAATATTAAGTATAAGGATAATGCTAATGAGCGCTCTCGTAATCTAGATCAATATTTTGGAATCATATCAAAACCATGCATCAATCAATTTAATTAATGTTTGTTATAATTTATTATTTTCACTTTTAGTTTCCTTTAACTAACATCCCGAGTACAGTCTTATTATAATTTATTAGTTCGCTTTTAACTTTCTTATCCTACTGACCTAGGCTCTGTTCTTTAGGACTGATCTGATCTGATTTGAGTTTTTCTAATTTGATTTTTTATTTTTTTATTTTTTTTATTTTTATTTTTATTTTATTTTATTTTTATTTTTATTAGGGACAAAAATTTAATGAGCCCAAAGCCTCAAGCTCATTTCATTTCACCTCTTTAGTATTTTACTTTTCATTCTTTTCAAACCCTTCATTCAATCTGACTCCAAAACCGTCACCGAAAAAGTCGACCGAATAATCACCATCGGAAAAGTCATTCCGAAAACCGTCATCGGACAAGTCGTCCCGAAAACCGTCGCCAAAAAACGCGGCCTGCAAATCGTCGCCGAAAAAGTCGGCCAAATAATCACCGCCGAAAACATATCAGTCCGAAAACCGTCGTCGGAAAAGTCGTCCTGAAAATCGTCGCCGAAAAACTCGGCTTGAAAATCGTAGCCGGAAAAGTCAGTCGAATAACCACCGCCGGAAAATTCGACCGAATAATCATCGCCGAAAAAGTCATTCCGAAAATCGTTGTTGGAAAAGTCGTCCCGAAAATCGTCGCTGGAAAAGTCGGTCGAATAATCACTACCGGAAAAGTCGACCGGATAATCATCGCCGGAAAAGTCATTCCGAAAACCGTCGTCGGAAAAGTCGTCCCGAAAATTGTCGCCGGAAAAGTCGGCCGAATAATCAACGCTGAAAAAGTCAATCCGAAAACCGTCGTCGAAAAATGTCGAGTGGAAAAACAATGCTCGAAATAATAATAATAATATAGCTTTTAAGTCCAAAAGAACAAGACCCTAGTTAGTTTTTGGCTTATTTTAATTTTTAAAGTAATGAATCTATCATGTTGGTGAGAGCAATAATAACTTTTAAAGCGTGGAAATTGAGTTAAATCTTTATTTCCTTGATTTGATTTTGATTGAGGGGATTTAATCATGTGATTAGTACATCTCATATCATGGATTTTAAAGAATTAGAAATGGCTTTCAATAGATCACAAAAGTCCCTTTCCACTTGATACGGTATGTAAATACTCCACTTGAAATCAAAAAGCTTCCATTGAAAAATTGCGTAGGTGAAAGGCCCATTCATTTTAATGTAGGAGTCCCCTAAGAATGTCAATTCTGTAACCACCACTCGGATACAACAATACACTTGCTCATAGAATATTTGGAAATGATAAAAACACAGCAAAATTGATATAAGCCCAACCCATTGTGAGAGAACATCATTTTATGCTCCTCTCATAAAAATAGTGCTTATATCAATTTTAGTTGTGCTTATATCAATTTTAGTTGTGTTAATATCAGTTCCCTAGAATATCCCTTTACTATTGAAATCACCTCCTCATAAAAGTTGTGCCGTCTTAATATTTGATAATCAACTACCTCTTGTTGACAATCTCTACCGTAATAAAGAATTCATTAGAGTTAACAAATTTTCAATTCTATTTTGGTGAATCACAACCTGAGAACTTTTAATATACTTAATTTTGGTGAATCCAAATATTTAGACCAAATTACGGTTATGGGTTTATTAATAGAGAATAGATATATCAATGGTGGAGTGAAGAAAATTGATTAAAAAATAATAATTAATCTTGTATGTTGAAAGTACATGACAAGTAACTTGATCTCTTGGTGCTTTTCTTACCATGCTTATTACCTAGGTGATCCACTTCATGAAACTTCAAGTATCATTATCAATGTGCTAAGGTAACAGTAACTATCAACCCATTTCACCCACAGGCCACAGAGAATCAATTTTTATATCAATTTTTCCTTGGAATTTAATTAATTATAAAGCTAAAATATCAAAAATATCGTTAACTTAAAAACTCATCGGGTTCATTTTTGTAAGGTTGGGTTAGAGGTGATCATGGGTCGGGCTGGGTTCATGTCGGTCCAATGTAATAAATGAAGTCCATTAGTCGGGCCGGGTCTAGTTCGGGCTCAAATTTCTTGACTAAAACCCGAAAGTTTAGTGCGGGCTTGGTGGAGATCAAGCTTTGTTGGGCCGGGCCAAAAAAAAAATAAAAGTTTAATTTTAAGTGCCCAAAGCCTGCACAAAGAAATGAGAAAAAAATCGTGTAGGGCCGATCGGGCCCAAATTTGGGCCTAATATGCATATTCAAAGCCCATAAAAAAATCGGGTCGGGTTACTTTTGATCAGCTCTAGGTTTGGTATGTAGTTTGTCCTGTCCCATTTTGAAATAAATAATAGTTGAGATTATTTTAGTAAGACCACCTATAATTAGGACTGATGGTGTGAATTTTTTCTTAGAATTATTAAAAGGGTTATTCCCACTGGTACACCTGAAAATTTAACAAATCCCACTGGTACACCTAAGTTTTTTAAATTCCCAATAATAAACCTGAGTTTTTGACAATTCCCAAATGTGACATTTAAAAGGAATATTCCGTTTAAAAACATAATATTCCGTTAAATTACTATTCATTTAAGGAATATTCCGTTTAAAAACATAATATTCCGTTAAGTTACTATTCATCTTAGTTTTTAGCATGCATTTGAAGATGAATATTGTCGTTTTTTGCAAATTTTGACCTCAAATTTGATCCATTAAGGGCTAAAATGACCCCAAAAACCTTTGATTGTGTAATTTATTTGTCACACAACCCGATTGCACATAAATCGAGACAAGTAGTTAACGGTTTTGGTTAATAAATGTCACATTTGGGAATTTAAAAAACTCAAGTATACCAGTGAGATTTGTAATGACCCAGATTTTATCAGTATTTTTGCCGGTATTTATGTGTGTATTTATGTGTTTATTTGCTAGTTCAAAATTTATTTTGAACTATTTATTTTAATTTTATGTGAATAATTTCGATTTAATCGAAATGTTTTATTTCTTAGTTTTTATTATTTATTCTAATTATTATTTAATTAATTAGAATTTTTATTATTTAATTTTCTAATTAATTATTTAATATTATTTTTGGGCTAAATCGATTATTGCATGATTTTTCATGTAAAATTCTATAATTGGCCCAATGGATCACGAGAGCCCATTTAGAGCCCAAGCAAGGCCCATTTTCCTCAAGGGGCCGGTTTTTCCATGTGCAAGGGTGGCTTGCCACTTGCCTTGTGTTCACACCTTGCTAGCTCTATTTATATGTGAGTTAGTGAGGCTTAAACTCATTTTGCCATTCTAAACTTTGCCATCAATTTGCTAAGCACTTAAACACTCTCTTTCTCTCCATTCTCACGCCATTTTTGGATGATTGAGCCTTCATTTGTTCATCATCTTCCTTTGCCCAAAACTTAAAGATTCAAACACCATTGATCTTTAAGCATCCTAAACACAATCCTAAACACATTATTTCAACCAAGATCACTTGTTGGGTTGTTTCCGGGTTTGTTCGTGGGTTTGTGTTCGTGTGTGGGTGTTCGTGTGGTGCCCGTGGTGGTGGTGCAGGCCGTGTCGAGCCAGGGTCGTGCAAGGGAGCCGTGCAGCAGGCCGTGATTGGTGGTGCACTCGTGTGTGTGTTCGTGTTCGAGTGGTGGTGCAAGCCGTGTGCAGGCCGTGTGTGTGTGCCGAGTGGGAGTCTTTCTTGGACTGCATTCTTGTGTTGATTTGTGTGTTGATCTTCAATAAGGTAACATACTAACTCAACTTAATTGGTAATACTATGTTTATAGCTTTGATTAAATGCATGTTTGGTTGAATTGATGATGATTGTTCATGATTTTGAAGTTATTCTTTAAATCTGATTTTGAAGTATTTTAATGATGTTTTAATGGTGGTTTTTCGTATTTTGAGATTGATTTATGATATTTTGGAAATCATGGTGATTGGGTTTGAATTTGTTGAATTTTGATTAAAAATGTTGAAGAATGCCGTGTGGTTGTTGATGTTGTCCATGCGTGTAGATTCATGTTGTATGAGTTCTTGGTTGAAGTTCTTGAATCTTGATTGAGTTCTTGATTGAAGTTCTTTTAATCTTGAATGGTTTCTTGATGAGTTCTTTGAGTTATAGATGAGTTCTTTGAGGTTCTTGAATGAGTTCTTTAGAGTTCTTGTTGAGGTTTAACGAGTTCTTTAGAGTTCTTGAAAGTTAAAGAAAGTGATAGAAAGAGTCATGAAAGTTAAAGATTTGGGGTGAGTTGATTAAAGATTGATTTGAGAATGATGATATGATGTTTGGTTAGTCTCAAGAGTATGGCTATAGGCAATTCTTGAGTTAACTTCGATGATTTAGTTATTAATTTCAAGAGTATGGCTTATTCTTGTCTTTAATTAACTATGATGATATGATGAAAAGATAATAATGGTATGATGGTTAGCTTGACTTCTTTTCTAGACGCCCTTGACTATGTGTATGGCTTATGCTTAGTTTTTGGGTTAAGACGTTGCCCCTATTCCGTCCGCGGTATCGGAATAGTTTTGGAGTCTCACTATGTTATTCCTAGTACGCTCAGAATGATTTGGGGATTAGGGACACGAATTTCCAAGTATGGAATGGGTTCGTGGGGTTTGGGTGTATGGCTTATGCCCGGTCCTGACATAGTAGAAGTTCGGTTGCGTAGGATGCTTCCGTACGAGCCTAGTCCGGTCTAGAACTAGAATGATTGCACCTGAGTTAGAATTAAGTATAGTGATGTCGTATGATGATGATGTCGAGTGATTAGTCGAGTTTGGATTACGAGCTTGAGGTTGTCTCGTGTCTTCGAGGTTTATGCGTGTGATGTTATTTGATTATTGCTATGTGCTTGTGTATTCCCGTTAGGGTGAGTCAGTTATGTTACTCGCCACTGATGGTGGATATGTTGTGTTTTTTTCAGGTACATCTGACGATGATGCTCTTGCTTAGCTTTGGGGTTGGGCGAGCGACGCTTTGTGTACTTTGTTGTTGTTTGTTTCAGTTGTTTCATAGCATTAGACTTGTTAGACGTTGTTTTAGACTTATGATATTACGATTGTTGTATAAGACTCTAGCATGTGGTTAGAGTTGCACTTTACTTTTGTTTTTAGTTCATTGACTTTTGGATTTAGTTTTTGTACAAAATTGTGGGTTATTGTACATCTTTGGTTTAATAATAATATTTTGAGGTATCAGTTTATTTTCTAAGTGTTGAGTTTTAGTTTATAACTACTCGACTCGTCGGTTTCTTCCGCGCCGATTTATGTGAGTCGGGTCGTTACAAGATTTGTTAAATTTTCAGGTGTACCAGTGGGAATAACCCTTATTAAAATCGTGTTAGCTTGGTTTATTTGCACATTAATTTAATTCATTCCATGTTCTTCTAATAAAGGTTAGGTTTTACTCCCATTGCTAGCAATTTTATTAAAATTGATTCAAGTTATTTCCTTTTGCATTTTCACCTAATTCTCAATAATTAATAATAAAAACTTTTTTTAAAGAAAAATCCTATTCCTATATCCACTACTGCATGTCTAGACTAAATTGAATCGAGTAACCTAAGATAGGTTCTTGGTTCAAATTAGGCTTGCACCAATATTGTAACCTATCAAAGAAAAAGAAGCCTTGGCGGAAAGCTTATTTAAAAGCTATGAACATCATTAGAGTAGCACATGAATCTTCTTTTTTTTTTTCCCATTAGTATAGACATTTATAACTGTACAACAATGAAAAAGATAGTACAAAGATCACAAGGCAAATTGGAATCCAAAAATTTTCAACATTTAAACTAGAAATTTGTGCAACAAATTTTTACAACATATGTGAATCATAATAAACAAATTAAGTGTTTATTTTGCACAAATGGAGTGCAAAGGCGTTGGACCATGTCAATAGCATTCTCATTCGATTAACCGTTTAGAAGAATCTCCATCAACAAATCATTCCAAGAGTCGATTGGACCGGGCAAACACCAATGCAAACAATCATACTGAACCTTGGCATTCTTATCCTTATCAAACGGATGCGATTGCCTGTATGGCCCGGGATGCCCATCAGGCCTCAATAGCGAGAGTTTGGTCGTGTCAAGAAGCTTCAACGATACCCCTTTGTCCAATGCAACCCCAACCGCCTTATCAAATTCCTGCAATTCTACCTCATGAAGTACCTTATCTGTATCAGTTACATTAATCTCACCCTCTTTGAACGGCACTCTTCGGTTACATGTCCCGCCACTAAACCACTCTCCATTCTCAAAGTGATCAGGGGTGATTGTTCTCAAGAAAACTTTTGCTTTATGACTTGAATTCATCACAAAGTTAAGAACAAGCTCGAGTGTCTTACGATATGCATAATCGAACCCAAGTTCGGTCAAGTTCTTACCGTGGCAGTAGTGGCATCCTTGGATTGTGTTGTTTTCATAGTAGATTGCTGTCTTTAAAAACCATGCTCCGCCAGAGATTATCGCATAGTCAAAATTGCTGTATTGGCTCGTCCATTTCTCGTCCAACTTGTCTAGGTGGAGTTGGGGCTCGGCTGTTGAATACCCGTTGTTATCTTCAAAAATCTCGGCTTTGATGAGGAACGGAGACCAAATTACTGCAAGGGTGAAATTGTATGTGGGGAAAACCCAAGTTTTCGACTTGTATTGCTCGTCGTGATAAATTTCCATTGCTTTCTCTACCTGTAGAAGAAGGTTAGAGTTTAGTCCGATACACCATAGGGCTATGTTTAAGGAGCTAAAATAGTAACTTTTAGTTAAATTTTACACGTGATTTTGGCATACATTCCCAAATTTTACCGTTCTAAGTTATGTTACTCAGACTCTTTATTTCACCTTGAGTACCCGTGTAAGACACTCAACCATTGGACATTGGTATGACACTAGGAGTCTAGGACACTTCATTTTGAATCAAAAACAATTGAATTTTTCATAAAACTGCCATGTCCGACACTTGAGCACATACTTCTAACAGAATCCGTGTAACATAGGTTTTAAGAAGTATATTAAATGCTTATAAGTAGTACGTCCTAAGGCCATATATAGAATTACCATTAAAAAACATAAATTTTCTAAAATAATATGGTGAGGTAATTAATTTATAAAAGCACAATTTCACCTTAAACAAGACTTGTCAACAAACACAGCAACAAGCACCAACAATTAAGCCTATATATCCTTTTCACAAGACCCACAAAAATAATAATGGATCATGAATGCTATGATGGTAGGTATGGACTGTATTGCATACTAAGACAAAAAAAAAGGCAGCAAGAATACATACTATCAGAGATTTCTGTACTCCAATGGAAGCAGTAAGAAGATGATCATAACGTAATGGAACAAAATAAGCTATCAGAGATTTCGACACCTTCATTTACCTCAAAAATCGCGTGTCGACTCGTGTCAGACACTTGGATACTTCAGTTGTAACTTTTAACTAAAAACTTGCTACTTTTACCCAAAATAGCAGAGTCGGACTTTTGGACACCGAGATCCGAGTAGACACTATCCGTGTCTAAGTAACATATAATCACTCAATGTAGATCAACAAAGCAATAATTAATAAATTTTTTTTTTTTTGAAGGAATAATTAATAAATTAAACAAATGGAAAAATAACTAAAATGAATGATTTACTAGACTACTTGGAAACAATTCTTTCTAATTATAAGTTTATAACTTAGATCAACAAAATAAAATACAATTTATGCCCCCTTCTTTGAAAATAAGCATATCGTTCCTAATTGTCCGTATCTTGAAGAGAAACCTTCTATGAAGGCCATTGTTTAGGGCATACCTAAAAGAAAGGTGTAAAAAAAGGGTAAATTCTGTAGCATTTGTACTAGTAGTATGCTACTGGCATAAATCAAATCTCTCAAACTAATTGAGAAACTTCTTTTTTTAAAAATTTCCAAATCAAATTAGGATTAGAAGGAGCAATTATCTACACATGAAATTTCCACAAATGGCAAGATCATATACATACCTGTGATAGCATACAAAGAAAGGATTGCACATGATTGCGAGAAATAGAATCGCCGATGAATGCAAATGATTTGTTTCTCATCAAATCAAGAACCCTCTCAGGGTTGAACCTAGCCAAATTGCAATCAAAGGGTCTCCACCTCCAATAGAGGTACTCGGAATCGGGCCGCCCATTAGTCATACAATTTTGATGGTCCTCCATGAAAGGGCAACTATTGTTATCATAAACTGGTCCAGTTGGATCTGGAATCCATTCGCCTTTGAACAAATCACATTTCGGTTTTGCTTCATCTTGAAATGATTTGGTTGAATTGGATGAAGGAGATCCTACAATGTTTAGGCAACCACACTTTAAGCTCACCACTAATTTGCTCATACCATAAATCTCATTTTATAACATTATGCTTACATTTTCTAGCTCAAAATTAATTTATCAAGGGTAGAAGGCCAGGGTTGCATATAAACATTAAATACATAACACAAAATGAAAATAAGTTGTGAATTTATGGAGACAAAAAAGCATATATTGAATTAAGAAATGAATGAATATTGTTTGTTTTCACCACTTTTAGTTTCATTGGCTCCATAAGTTTAATGCTTCACTACCAGCAATATCATCCAATTATCTGTAAAAAAATTCTGCCATTAATGACTAGTATCTACTAACTACATTCATTAACTATAGCCTAGAAAAAGCTAACACCATCAAAACTATAAAAAAGAGTGGCTTTTTTTCATTGGGTAATGCTATATGCAGTCTCGAGGGCTATAACTTATTTAAAATTTGAAATGTATGTCAAAATCAAATGTCATTCCATGTATATTCTAATTAATGCTTGTTTTTAGGGTACATTGGAAAATTCATTTTAACAAAGTTTTTTCGTTGTTTGGTTTGTAAAAGGATTTTCTATTTTAAACATTTTTCGTTTTATGGTAGGACTGAAAATTAATTGTTTTAATTTGTTAGAGAAATATATTCCAGTTGTGATAGTAAAATATTTTCTTTCCAATTTGGATTGAAAATGTTTTCAATAAGGTAGCAAATGTTTACCACCCAATTTTTACCTTTTAATATTTTACTCAAACCCAAACAAGGTAAGATGGGAAAATAATTTATAGTAAATATTTTCATGGTTGGTTTTTTTTTTTTTTGACAAGATGTTTGGCTTCTTATACACATTTGTTTTTTTAGCATTTTCCTTTTTTAATTTTACTTTATAAATCGTTCTAAAACCCATAATTATAAAGAAAATACTGTAAAGAAGTAAAGAATCAAACAATCATGCATATATAACTAGAAATAAATTGGATCATACTCATCCTTTAACTGTCTATGAATTTATTAACAAAAAAAACAACTAATCAGAAAAAAAAAAAAGAAAAAAAAAACCAGAACAAGAACAGCATTAAAAATACAAAATCTGAACATGCATGTTCATATTAATTAAAGTAGTGAAATCACAATTAAGAAAGAAAAAAGAGAGAAAAAAATTGTACCTTTAAGGGGATCAGATTCAGGGGAATGGAAAGCAGGGGAAGGAATTTGAGTTTGCAAAAAAGGGGATAAATAATCAATTGAATGAGAAAAAAAGAGGAGAATTGTGAAACCCAATAAGATAAAAAGAATAGCAAGTTTAACAACAACTGAATTTTGTTTCTGAAAAGAGAGGGGTTTCAATGGGTTTGAATCCCCAATCATTTCCCTGTTTGGTACAGTGTATTTCTATTTATTTGTTTGTTTTACAGGGGAGTTTGGTGAACTATTTGTTTGTTGGGGTTTTTTTTTTTTTTTTTTTTTTTTTGGGGGGGGGGGGGGGAGGGTGATTTTAATGAGTGTTGCCCTTCAATGGCTCCAAACAGTGCATCATGCAGATAGCAGAGTGAGATCTGGAGGACTGGACCCTCATTGAATTAAATTATTGAAAAGAATGGATTCTAGACTGAAAAAGAATGTAGCGAAAGACATGGATGAGTGCATTTAGGGTGCCAAATCCTTTTACAAATTAAAAGTTACACACATAATGCTATCTGCATTAGTTTAATTTAACTTTTTTTTTCTAATATGATAAGGTATAGGGGCGGTAAACAGATCAGGTTTGGGTCAGCAATTTTTTAGCTCAATTAATCCCAATTCAAATCTAACCCGTTTTGATTTCAGTTCGTGTCGACCCATTTAATATTTCGGGTTGAAAATCTTAACCCTAACCTATTAATTTTGTTCTAGATTCAGATTGTGTTAGTTTTAAGGCCCCTAAGCATCCTCGAAAGCTAAAACTACGAAATCAAATTAGAAACTTAAAAAACCGTGTCATTTCAGATTGTCTTCAATTTGAAAATGTCAACCCAATTTCAGGTCGTGTTCCTGTTGACCCATTTAATTTTTCTGGTTGAAAATTTAAACCCAAACCTACTAATTTCGAGTTAGGTTCAGGTCGTGTCAGCTTTTGCCGCTCCTATCCACCAGTTCACTAGTTGGTACTAGGTTTACTAACCCCGAACAATTGATCAACGGATCAACCCTACCACTTGATGGGGAAAATTCTCAAGTAAAGGGTTATAATGAGGAATCGTACCCCTCATGGCCTCACCACTTAGGTGAAAGGTGTATAGCTCAACCACTAAGTTATCACTTGCTTCTCTATTTTTTAATAAACATTATTTAAATTTTAAAATTAGATCAAATAAATATTTATCATCAACGGTGAACACTAAGTAATTATAAGTTACTAGTATATTTGTATGGGGAGTGTTTCCCTCTACGTAGTGTACATTCTCTGGAATCCAAATGGTTAGAGGTTGTTTGGTTTGCTATTTAGAGCCTTTTTACTCTCTTTCACCATTTGGTACCTAAATTTTAGTATTCTAGGTTTCCTTTTCTTTTTCAAGAACTCAGTTTCTCGTGTATTTAGCTAGGGCTCGTTTACTTTAGCTGAACCGAGCTAAACTGAACCGAACTGAATACAACTGAATGTAATATTTTATAAAAGAAGGAAATTGAGAGCTGAACTGAACTGAGCTGAACTGAAATGAACTGAATTTAAGCTGAAGTAAACAAGCTCTTAGCAGTTAGCACCACTTTGGTCTCGCATTTCCTAATCCCTATTCAATCAAATTCCATTGTTGTTAGAAGGAAACTAAAGCTTCTTCAACATTTTGCACTATTCACATTATATACTTTGACCAAGTCTTGAGTTTTACACATAATAAAAATATAGTCAAATGGGATCTTGTTAGATTCGTCTTGTAAAACACTATCTTAATATCAACTTTTTATAATTTTAAATTATACCAAATTATACTTATTAAGGGTCAAAGTAATGTCTCGACATACGTGAAATGTTGACTGTTGCGTTTTTTGTTTTTTTTTTGGAACGGAGGAAGTAGCATTTTCCGTTACGAAACTATTTTTTGTTCAAAAAGCTAAAAAAAATAATTAAAGTTTGAAATTTTCAAATAATTTAATAAATATAATTTGATCTTATACTATATGATCTAAATTATAATAAGTAATAAGTAATTAAATTAAGTTCAACTAAATGCATCAACTAATGATAGAGTGGTGTAGTACAAATGATGCATACACTCATTTTGCATCTTAGAGGTGCACGGTTCGACCCTCTCTCCTTGCTTAAGAATTCCTACTTTATCATTGCCACAAGTAGTACAACCAACAACGTTTAATATGTTACATGAGTTAGTAATATATTATCAAATAATGACCTGCTGGATTTTTCAGCATAATAATACAATATCCTTGTGTATTTTTTATTTTTGGAGGAAAGGTGTATAAAAGAAATCAAGATTTTTCCATCAAAGAAACATCATGATTTATTGGTAGCTAGGAAAAAAAAAAAAATTTTACATCAATAAAAGGATCTATCTCTATATGACTAGGAGTCCAATGATCAACAGATACTTTATAACCTAGCGATTAGCTATGGTTGTGCATTAGTATTAGCCACTTAGCCAATTGTAAGGAGCTTTCATAGCAGCTGGTTTCCACATAACTTGGACCCCCCACACTGAGAGTCTATGACTGTATTATTAGTTGTTGTTTGGTTGGCATAGGAAGTAGAAATTCTTATGAATTTCAAATTTGTGGGAATTAAATTACCTAATTAAATTTGTGGGAATTAAATTACCTAATCAAATTTATGTGAATTTTATAAACACAACAAGAAAATAAGCTTCGGCCGACCGCTTTTTACCGACCGTTAACGGTCGGTGCCTCAATTTACCGACCGTCGCCAGTCGGTAAGAGGAGGTCGGTGTATAATTAGTCGGTAAATTTTTTTTACCGACCGACGTTCAGTCGGAAATAATTTACCGACCGTGCACCGACCGTTTACCGACTAAATAAGAGTATTTTTAAAAAAAATTGGAAAGCCATTTTCCGACCGTCATGACAGTCGGTATTACCGACCGACTATATGGTCGGTCGGTAATACCGACCGCCATGACGGTCGGAAAATGGCTTATTCCAGCCATTTTTTTTTCGCGCCTAATCATTTACCGACCGTGTGTCGGTCAGCATATTAATTTTCGCGGTTTTTTTAATTTAAATATTTACTATTTTTGAGGTTTTGAGTTTTTTGGATATCGACCGTTTGGCGGTCGTTAAATTGTTACGTCTTTCATTTCATTAAATATAAAAAACCTTTGCAAAAGATATTAAATTATTTATTAATGAAGAACAGTTTATACATACGAAATAATATTTGATATTATTTATATAAATAATTCGTAATACAGAAAAGTATGTAATATATATATTACAGTTTCCAAAAACGTAAATTAATAAACCGAAATATATATAAACAACTACACTACGAAGGCTCCAGAACCGCCAGAACCGTCTGTGCGATCGTCGGGGGGTCGTTGGTGAATGGAAGACTGATCGCCGAATTGCCTCATGAAAGCGTCCATCTACGCCTTCATCTGCTCGAGGTACTCCGCTTGCTTCTTCTGATCCTCTTCCAGACGGCGCTGATGCTCCTCCCGTTGACGGTCTCGCTCCTCCAGACGGCGCTCTCGCTCCTCTAACTCTGTCCTCGCACGCTCGGACTCCTCCAAACGCTCGGTCATCTTTGCCAGTTGAGCGGAAACTGATGGAGAGTAGGCAGATCCAACGTGCCGCCGCGAGGTTCTCTCATAATAGAGAGAAGCTCCGTCTTTGCCGAACCCTAGAACCTCGCCCTTCCGGAAGCCACCAACTGTATCAAAGAAGACCTGGTTGGGATCCGTCTCCGAGCCACTAGCTTGAGACTCCGAAAGGTTTTGGTTATATTGTTCCTGCAAATTATGGGCGGAGTTAGTTCAAACAATTCAAAAAGAACCTAAATAGGCCATTTTTGGCTCGTTTTGGGTGTTTTCATTCCCAACTTCGCACCGATCAACGTAGATCATGTTTTAAACCAAATTCACATATCATAACATTATTAAAGACATTCTATCACATATTTGCATGTTTTTGGGAAAGTTTAGAGGGTTTTGGAACAAAAACAACCTAAATAGGCCATTTTTGGCTCGTTTTGGGTGTTTTCATTCCCAACTTCGCACCGATCAACGTAGATCATGTTTTAAAGGTTGATTCACGTATCATAACATTATTATAGACATTCTATCACTTATTTGCATGTTTTTGGGAAAGTTTAGAGGGTTTTGGAACAAAAACAACCTAAATAGGCCATTTTTGGCTCGTTTTGGGTGTTTTCATTCCCAACTTCGCACCGATCAACGTAGATCATGTTTTAAAGGTTGATTCACATATCATAACATTATTATAGACATTCTATCACTTATTTGCATGTTTTTGGGAAAGTTTAGAGGGTTTTGGAACAAAAACAACCTAAATAGGCCATTTTTGGCTCGTTTTGGGTGTTTTAATCACTTAAACCAAATTCACATATCATAACATTAATCAGAAAACAATCCTATGCGTACTCTTCGGCTTTGAAGCCGGAATTCCGCTCTAAACATCAATTGCAAATAATAATAAATCAATCCTATTCGTACTCTTCGACTTTGAAGCCGGAATTCCGCTCTAAAAATCAAATGCATAGTAAAGAAGAAAGCATTACCATCACTTCCTTGGCCTTATCGCTAATCGGAACCGGATCCTTCCCTGGTTGCTTCTTGAAGTGAGTATCGAGGAAGAGATCCGCAGCATCAGGCAGCTTCCCTCCTTTCGCCTTGGACATAACAAACAAATGTGTGTAAGGATAGGATATATATAATCAAGTGTGCATTAATTACAATAATTTAATGAAATAGTAGACTAACCAATTGCTTAGCTCGTTGAGTGGTGGAGACAGATCCCGTGCAGTGAGAGGCCTGGGCCTTGCCACTAGCGTCGCCGCCTCTCCTGTTTGCCTTCGCTCGAGCCGACCTTTCCTTGAATAGCTTGTCATCGAGCCTACCCTTCATTGCCTGGTACATGTCATCACCAAGCCAATTTGGTCGGTCTTTCCGCTTGTGCACTGTGTCATTGAATATGTCCTTCAGCCGTAATCCAGCCTTGGTATCAAACGCATCCCGCACAGTGCCCTCGAGCTCAGGCCTCCAAGTGTACTGTTTCTGCATTAGACCAAGCACAATCAAATATGTTAATATAAGAGATTATATTTAACTAAATATTGTATCAAAGTACATAATTTGTCTTACTGACCTTCCACATGTTCCACCAATGTACCTTGGTCGCCTGATCTACCTCAGTGTAGTTCTTCCAAGGCTGATGGAAGTAGGACTTGATGACGTGTGTTATTGATCGAACAACAGCGCCCTTGTCAAACCTTGCACACAAAACATTGTAAGATTAAACAACATATGAATACAACTTAATTTCAATAGTGAAAACATTAAAAAATAACACAAAAACTCACCATATGCCATCGGGATCCAATTCTCGAACCCCAGCTGTGGATGTAGAAGCTTCTCCCTGATCCTTGTCTCCACCCTCAACCTCACCAGTTTGTCTCTCGGGTTCTCGATTCGGAGTAGTCTCATGCGGAGGAGTAGAGTGGGACAAAGGAGTGACCTGAGGCAGCGAGGATGGAGTAGGCTGAGACAAAGGAGTGAGCTTAGACGTAGGAGTAGGCTCAGGCAGCGACGTTGGCTGAGACATAGCAGCGTGAGACACATATCGCTGAGGGCGAAGAGGACAATGCCGAGGCCGAAGCTGTGGTATCGGGGGTAACCCCAACTGTGGTGGTGGAGGTAAGGTAAACGTAGGTTAAGTTGGACCGGAAGATGAACTCGCTGACCGTCTCCTAGACGACTCAACACGACGATGAAGGTCACCAGGACGCAATATCGGCCTAGACCCAGTAGGACGAACCGAAGACTGAGAGGGAGAATCTTGCCGGGTCTGGGAATTCTGACTCTTATCCTCCGAATCTGACATGTTCCTACATAAAGTAATGAGTAAATTATTTGCACGATTCATAGTTAATGACAGAAATCACAATCACAAAATGATGGTATGAAAACGTACCCCAATTAACTAATAATGAATACGCGAATAATAAAATTTATACATACAAAACAAAACAAAACAGAACTAAATTACAATAAATTGCTACAATTAAATTAAATTTAAATTACATCCTAATGAAATAAACCGATGTCGTCAACGTCCTCGTCATCATCATCAACCACTTCATCAAGCTCATCACTTCTAAGCTCCTGTCCACCGTCGTAGTCATCTTCATCAAGACTTGGAATGACCTCATCTTCGTCATCATCACCCTGAATGATCTCGTAGTCTGGGATCTCGTCCGGAGAACATACACCTACGGGAATAAGGGATGTTTCCTCTTGTAGAACATCTGAGTCCACCGGGGCATCAACCTCTGACCTAGCTTTTGTCTTGAACACAGCCCACCACTGCACTTTGTCCCTCTTCAGGCTAGGATAAGGAGCATAATACACCTGACTGGCTTGGTACGAGACAATGAAGGGGTCGTACCACGGGAGTGTCCTAGTGTGATTGACCTCTACAAGTCTATATTTCTCATGAATGTTCATGCCCTTGTCACAATCAAACCAACTGCAGTTGAACAATATTGTTTTGTACTCTGCGCCACTCCCGTGGTAAGACAATTGTAACACCTCTTCCAAGGTGCCTAAGTAGTCACCCCCTTCTTGACTCTCAACACACACTCCATAATTCATGGTTGACTTGTTCCTACCATAGCTTTGTGTGTGGAAATTGTACCCATTGACGTAGAATTGATTCCAAGTTATCACTTCTTTCGAGGGACCCATCGCGAGAGCTCGTGTGACGTCATCAGCAGACTGTGTCCGAAGTACCTAGATTTGTTGAGTGAGTAATTAAATAAAATGATGGTATGTAATTAAAAAAATTGGGGAATTAAGGGATTAGGGTTCCTCACTTGTGTCCTTAACCATGTTGGGTATTGGGATTCGCATTTGATCCAAATTTCCTCCCTCTTTATTTGGGGATTTGACTGCACTATGTGATCCTCAAATTGCCTATTACAATGCGCAAGTTCGATCTAAGTCAGCTAAGGCGGAATGCAATATTGTTTTGTAATCTAAGACAGTTAAACTAATAAAATTACCTGTCATAGTCACTTAATATGCCACAATTTGCGAGGATGTACAGATGGGCTCGGGCGTACTCCTTGTCTGTCAACCAACGTTTACTACCACTCGTTGTTGGTCGACCACAATCCTCCCTAAACAATTCAGGGACATTGACACGATGTTGGCTTTCCACAACATGATATGCATTTCTACCCAAGTCCCTCGACTTAGTATCAACCTCCGACTGAAAATACTGTGAACAGAAATTGGATATCTCCTCAGCCAGGTATGCATTGCATATTGAGCCTTCAACCCTTGCCTTGTTCCCCACTTTACGCTTCAAGTTGTTAAGGTACCTGTCAGTAAATAAAACATGAGCAATGTAAATGTCACTTCATAGGAAATTAGTAAAGGGGTATAAACGATTACAATAACTCACCGTTCGAATGGGTACATCCATCTGTACTGAACGGGACCCCCAATATATGCTTCATGTGGCAAGTGTACCGGCAAGTGCTCCATGGAGTTAAAGAATGCCGGGGGAAAATTTTTTTCTAACTTACATAAGATCTCAGCAATGTTCTTATGTAGGCGGTCCATCTCACTCAAAGTGATAGTGGGAGCACACAAGTCACGGAAGAATTGGCTGATTTCGGTTATTGCCTTCCAAATATGAAGGGGGAGCAACTCTCTTAGGCAAACAGGCAATAACCGCTCCATAAATACATGACAATCGTGACTCTTCATTCCATGGAGCCTATTTTTTTTTTTATCAACACATCGGCTTAAGTTCGAAGCATACCCGTCAGGAAACCTCAAGTCTCGGATCCATTCACATAACACCTTCGTCTGCTCCTTGTTAAGTGCGTAAGGTGCCTTGGGCATCTGCTCATTACCCTTACCATCATCAACAAGCTCCAACTCTCGACGCCTACAGACACTCTTCATGTCTTTCCTCGCACTGACAGTGTCAGACGTTTCGTCTTTCACAGCCATGACGGTGTGGATGAGCTGCTCGAAGAAGTTCTTCTCAATATGCATAACGTCTAAGTTGTGCCGAAGCAGCAAATCCTTCCAATACGGCAGGTCCCACAAACAAGATTTCTTATCCCATCCCATTTTTTTCTTCTTCAATTGCTTCAAAGCATCAGGACCATCAGTTGCTTTCGGTAAGTCCTTCACACACTGCCACAGTTCCTCACCTGACATGATATGAGGAGCCGAGTCATTTTCAACTCTGTTCTTACAAAAAGCTATCTTATTCTTTCGGAAGGAGTGGTCGGAATCTAAAAACTGACGATGGCAATCAAACCATGATACTTTGCCACCATGTTGTAGCCAAAAGGCTTTGCTTTTCTCCATGCAATATGGACACGCCTTTTTACCGAACGTGTTCCAACCTGACAACATACTATATGCTGGAAAGTCACTGATAGTCCACAACAAGGCTGCGCGAAGATTGAAATTCTGCTTCTTTGAGATGTCGTAAGTCAATGATCCAACCGACCATAGATGCTTCAACTCATCAATTAAAGGTTGCATGTAGACATCCAAATTGTTCTTCGGATTTTTTGGCCCAGGGATAAGCAAGGAAAGGAAAATGAAAGGTTTTTTCATGCACATGGACGGTGACATGTTGTAAGGTGTTGTTAAAATAGGCCAACAAGAGTATTGCTTTCCAAACTTCCCAAAAACGGAAAAACCATCAGTGCACAACCCAAGTCTAACATTTCGAGGCTCGGACGCAAAGTCCTTAAAGGTCCTGTCGAAGTGCTTCCACGCTTCACTGTCACTTGGGTGAGCCATGTTCCCTTGCCCTCGACGATTTTCAGAATTCCATGTCATAGCCTCAGCAATGTTCCTAGTAGCAAACATCCTTTGCAATCGTGGTGTTATTGGGAAGTAGACCAGAAAACTTACTGGAACCAAATTGTCATTCGAAGTCTTCTTGAACCGATTCGACCCGCAATGATGACACTTATCAAGCTCAGCATCGTCCTTCCAAAATAGCATACATCCATTCGGGCATGCGTGTATCTTCTCGTGAGGAAGCTCTAATCCCTTGAGTACCTTCGTTGTGTCGTAATAGGTGTTACACTTAGTTTTTTGGGTGGTGGGGAGCGCATCGTTCACCAATGACCCAATACCATCTACGCACCTGAGTGGCAAGTTGTACTCAGACTTTAAATTGATCATTCTAGAAGCCATCTCCAACACAGAGATGTTGCTACCATCATACAAAGGCTGCTCGGCTGCCTTGAGCAAGTCGAAGAACATCTTCGCTTCCGCATTTGGTTCTTCTTCAGCCGAAGTTGCCTCCTCAAGGAATGGTGGGTCCACGTTGTTCCCAAAAGCATCGACAACCATTTCCCGGTAAGGATTCGGATGAGTAGGAGACGAGGTGGACTCCATACTCACCCTTTCACCGTGACATAACCATTCATAGTAGTTCGGAATGAACCCCTTCTTATACAAATGTACCTTTACGTTGGGCACATCCAAGTAATTCAAGTTTTTACACCGAACACACGGACATCTTATCTTGTCTCTATCATTAAGCTCGGGGTGCTGCTGAGAGAACGCAACAAACTCATTCACCCCTTGGATGAACTCATCCCGAAGTTTGTGGTCCTTATCGTGTCTCTTGTACATCCAATCACACTCCTTCCTTTTCATTTCGATTATGCCTATTCTAAGCCATTAACAAATATCAGTTCAAAGCATTCAAACATCCTTCACTCTTATCTTATTTTAGCCTTTCTTAATTCTTCTTAAAGCTTTCTTATCTAATGCACATGTATATATATATTTAAGTCATATTTACTTCTACTTTAATTGTATTCATTCACAACAATTACAAAGATTCATAATAAATCAAACACAGAGGCAATTTTGTATTTGAAAATAAATACAACTCAACTTTCAACTAACAATCATATTTCTTGATTTATCACTACATTGAAGTTTATTATCATTATTATAAACTATTGGCCATTTTCTCCCTTAATAAATACATACACATACACATACACATACACATACACATACACATACACATACACATACATATACATACAAATAAATACATAATACATACAAATACATACATAATACATACAAATACACATACATATATACACATAATTCAATAAATTGAAAAACAAAAAAAAAATTATTAAAACCCTAACCACAATTTGAGGAGGGCAGCGGCACAGGAGGGGCGGCGGCACAAGAGGGAGGGCGGCGGCACGCAGGTAGGTCGCCGGAGAAAGAGAGAGAAGGAGAAAGAAAGAGAAAGAAAGAGAAGGAGAAAGAAAGAGAAGGAAAGAGAGAAAAGGAGAAAGAAAGAGAGAGGCTGGCGGGGCGGTGGAGGGGTTGTCGGTGCCGGGAGGCCGGGAGGCTGGCGGGGCGGTGGAGGGTTTTGTGGTTTTGGGGGTTTTCGAACTGGTTCGAGGGAGAGAGTGTGGAGAGAGAGAGAGCGCGGTTTTGGGGGTTTGAATCACGACTGCCCTTTAAATTTTTTTAAAAAAATTTACCGACCGTCAGACCGGTCGGTAACGATCGGTAAATGCCGACCGTCTGTGTTCAGTCGGAAGTTGCCGACCGTGACCGACCGTTCTGACGATCGGTAAATTTTTTCCGACCGTGATTACGGTCGTGCAAAAATTTCCGACTGTTTTCAGTCGGGAACGGTCGGGAATTTTCGACTATCAAAGTGTCGGTCGGTAAAACCGGTCGGGCGAACGAGATTTTCTTGTTGTGAAAGTTGTTTGGTTTGTAACATTGGAAATAAATTCCCATGAGAATTTATATATACCTAGGGGAGCCTAGGTAAATAAATTCCTGCAATTTGTTCCTACAATTTATTAAAGTTTTATCAACCAAACAACTCACACATTATGCATTTCCTAGGAATTTTCATTTCCTACATTATTTTCATCCAACCAAACAATACCTTGGTGGTTGCTGGAGGGAAGCCTGGACTTCTATCTGCTTTCTTTTGGTACGAATTAATTTCTCGTTTTTTGAAACTTTGTCTACTTAACTTTGAATTATTATTATTATTAATAAAAACAGACAAAATCATACAACCTACAAAAATGTTAGTGGGAACCCGAGATACAATCTGGACCCCGCTCCTCTTGCTATAGCGGAGCCTATCCTAGTAAAGATATGAGCAGCATCACGTGCCCCGATGTTCCAAGCCTTCGAGAACGTACTTCTAAATCTGCTTTAGCACCACACCAACTTCATTCTCTAACTCCCCAGGTGAAGAAAAAGAGAATGAAAGGAAGGAAACCATACCCATCGCACCACAAAAAGCTTCATATACTTGACCCGCTTCAGTTGAGTCGCATGAAAACAAAGTCAAAAAGCCTAGACTGAGTCAAAGAAGACGACCTTGTCAAGTCTACACACATCACGACCCCGATTCCAAAAGTAAAGTAACACATCGGCAAGTCTAAGGGCTCCATCATTCCTCCGAGACAATCCAATGTCTATCTCCTTTCTTGCGCAAACCCCATGAACGATAACATCACGTCAACAAGAGTATCCTAAACAACATTCGATCGATGTTTAAATAAGGCGGAGCCAAGGGGGGGCTAGCGGGGGCCTCGGCCTCCCCCTTGGCCCAAATTTTTTAGTATATATAAATTTTAAGTGAACTTAAACATTAAAAATATAGTAGCTCAATTGATTTGATTGTTTGTTTATAATCAATTAGACTAGGGTTCAAGCCTCATTAGTAATACTCTTAACATTTTTTGCTCTATACCATTGTATTACTTTGATTTGATATTAATTTCGGCTCCGTGATAAAAAATTTCTAGCTCCGCCAATTTAATCCCATGATACCAGCACATGAGCCACCCAAATAGGAAAATTTAGTGTTTTTTTTTCCCGAAAAATATATCACATTATACCAAATGAAGCATTAGGTCAATCACATAAGATGCTTCATGTTTTAGGGGTTGGTTGTCAAACGGTCAAACCTCATCATTGTTGCCTTGTTGGAGAAAGTTACTAAGAAAAGTTATAAATTAGTAATTGGGTTGGTACTTTGCAAGATTGCATTTAATTAGACATGTGCACATGAGTAAGTAACTTGAATTCGTCTATTGCTATGAAAACGTTGGGTGTAGATGGGTTTAATAATTTTTTTTATAAAAAAATCTACATCAAAATTGTAACTTTTTACCTTACATATATATTTTTTTTTACATAATTAGTTAAGCTTTATGTAAAAAAATTATGATCTTATGCTAAAAAGTTATAATTTTTTTGTAAAAGATTATTCCATCAGACCGTGAGATAATTTGATACTGTTATTGTTGATATGGCATGAAAAAAAACCTCAATGGGCTTTATTTTATTGCAAAAATGCTCTTAAAAAAACCATTTGTTTATTAGTAATAAACTTTGATAATGGGAATAAATTTTAAATACAACTTAATAAAGAAAAAATATATTACAATCCCCACACAAAATAATGAATTTTCTTTATATTTTCTATTAGAGGGAGTATTTTCCTCTCTTAAAATAAGTGTATTTTAGTTAGTTATAGTGAGTTTTATTAGGAAGCAGTAGCAGTAGCTTTCTCTTCTCTTCTTCGATATATATATGCTCTCCTCTGTACTGTACTGCTGTATATTGCTCTGTTTCATTTCTTCTTCTTGATAATAATAATTTCTGATTTCTTCTTCTTCTTTAATTCTCAGCTAATTACATTTTCAATTACCATTGAAAATATTACTTGCAATATTTCATGGGAATAGATATTTGTGCAAAAAAAAATAAAGATGAATTGACACCACCTTGAAAATAGATTTGATTTTTCATCCAAATTTACATATACATTCATTCTTCGTTACCATCATTTATGACCGGTTACCAAATAAACTATTCGCGAGATTAAAAAAAAATAAGAGCCCTACTTCAATTTGTTTCATTTTTTATAAGTGCAGAAAGGTTTAAAACAAAGAGTGGAATATTCTCATATGATATGAATGTTCTTGTGACAATATCATTATTAATCATTCCATCATGTAATTTAGTAATTTTCTTCAAAACCAACTGATAGCTCCAAAACAATGAATCCTTTAGATTATTACTGCCAAAAAAACATCAAATTTTCTGTATGATAAATCTATCCACCATTTCAACACACATACATAAAAGCTTTCGGCCCAGAAGCCATCCTTCTTCAGAACTGCATTATCAGGTACTAAATCGACGTTTCTTCGAATTTTTGGTTACATATTATGACAAAATCACAAACTATAGTAGGGCAAAAGAAAAATTTGCAAGAGCTCATAACAAATTATCCACCATTGGATTAATGTCACTAATCTAACATGTTCGAAGCTGCGACAGCCTTGCAACCATTTCAAAGCAGACGAACATATTCACTCAATTGATGTTGATGCACCAACTTACACATCTAGAAATATACACACAACTATAAATTAACTCAGCTAATTGACATTACATAAATGATTACCGAAAGTACAAGATAGACTCTTTCTCCTTTCGATACAACTCTCCGAACCCAACCTTTGAATGCGAGGAGCAAACCGGCCAACATATGTGTCACCCAGATAGGTTTCGAAGAAACCTAACCTCTTTGATAGTTTATAAAAGGGGTTCGTTAGGGTGAGCTCATTATATTAAACCCGAGCATGTTGGTTTAGAAGCTTAGGATATGGTTTTGGGGGCTCTCATGCCGAAACCATGCTTGACCTTCTCAATCCTGACCACAAAAAGAAAACTAATGAAAAGATCCTCTTTAGACGAGATGAGCATATCAAAAACTCAAAAGCTTGTTCTTTAGCGTTGTTTGTTTTCAATTTTCACTTTTTTAAAACACAACACCAAAAAGGAAACCAGAAAGAGTGGTTTGCACTATTCTGTTGTCAGTTTTCAAAATTGCTAGGACTTAGATAGGTTTGGCTAATTTTTACTCCTTATGTGTCATATATCATGACTTTAAAAAACAAGAAACTAAAAGCCACAGTGATACCGAAGGAGCACAGAAAACTTGTTCAAATTTTAAACTATAGTAAGAGATTTGGAGTATGACTTACGTAGGAGCAAGTTTGCCAAGGCTGTCGAGCTCTTGACCAGAGTCTTCATCTACAACTCGGCCAGAAATCTCAATGATGTAAGATCTGTCCCTAGCATCTGGAAGTCCTCTAATAATGAGCAAATCAAAATCTTTTTGATGAAGTTCTCTTCCGTTTACAAACACTCCGGTGTTCCCACCAGAACAATTCTCCGGGAGTCGATAGTTAAACTCCTCAATGAATGGCTTTAGAATGTTAAAAAAAAAAGAGGTTAATTTACATAAATATAATTAATTGGACATTGATCTAAACAATACAGATCAAAATCTAAACTTACAGGAATGATGCCAAGACAAGGCCCGCCCATCACACCCCAGAATCCAGCTCTGTAGTCGTACCTATCATATTGAAATATAATTAAATCTTTAAATAAAAAATCAATTACAGAAAAGAATCTACAGTCCTAAACACCATGAGCAAGCAAAAAGCCGCCATCTCAAACTATACTAGTAAATTTCACGAATCAAAATCAGAGAAGAGTCATCTTTTATTTACAGGAAAAGCCTCAATCCCAAAGCATATTTCAATGCTAAACAAAGAGTGATTGTGCATAATATCAATGCTCAAATCTGCAGAAATAGAGAACAACAAATGTCCAGTTTGGAAAAAAAGGAGGCACATAACAGTTCGTGAAAGAGAAATATCCACCAGGTGTAAGAAAAACTCAGGTGAAAGGGAAATATTCCCTTTAAGGTCAACGATGGATAGAGGTTTAACGGAAAAAATAGGATGCTTGAAACCAGGACCTTTGACATGTTCAAGGCCAGCCTCTCATCTAATCATGTCTTGTCAAAATAATATGGATTAAGACTTGGTGACAAGATTTTTAAACATGCAAAAGCTAAAAGACCTAGATTATCTTCAATTTAATAAGAACTAGTTGTTTGGTTCACATGGGAATTAAATTCCTATGAATACCTATACTTCATTGGAAAGTTACTTCCCTTATACAATTCCTAGGATCAGTCTATTTCCCATGTTTTATGATAAGTTCCATTTCCAAGGAAATTATAGTCCAAGTTTACTTTTTAGTATCAACCAAGCTGGTAAACAATTTAAAATCCATTTCCACCATTATTCATGGTCAAGTGGTCAATCAAACAAGCACTAAGAATTAGAAGCATATTAGATATATTACTTCAAGAATAGAAAACATGAAAGTAGGCTCATTTTTCACTTCAAATGCTTCTTCAATTGCTGAGAAACACAAATTATAAGCTCTAATATTAGTCAAAAACAAGACATTTTAGAAGAACTAACGATACATGTCCAATAAAGAACAATGAAAAGCCAATTGGTGAGAGTAGTATGAGCAGAATAAGGTTTAATGCACTACAAGAACATACCAGTATTGTCCAGGGTATATTGGACCCGCCATCTTTTCTGCCTTCTTAACGAGTTTATCTGGTATTAGATGCCCATTAACCTTAACATTTCTTTTTCCACTTTCCAATGTTTGGCTGGATTTAGAGAAGCTCTTTTTGATAATTCCAGCCAAAAATGAATCCCCCCCTTTCTTGACTTTTGGGTGATCATCTTCTCTTAATTTATCAGCAGAGTCTTGTGGTACCTCGTCATTTGAGTAATCGTTATGTGACATCTCCATCTCAGTTGCCAGTGATCCCTTCATGGAATTTTGGCGCACAGTACTTTTGTTTGTGACAACCCTCTCTTGATCTGAGCGACTGCTCAAGTTTCCTTTTCCATAACGGTTTATAGCATGATATTTGGATGTGCAATCAAAAGGGTCTTGAGGTGAACTTGGAAGAGAAGGAGAAGATGCAGCCTTTTCTGTTGGAAGAGTTGCAGAGGTAACTCCATTTTTAGCAACAAAATCATCTGAAAAATGTTCATCCTCAGAAGTAGTAGCAGAAGCTGAGTGAAGGTTATGCATTTCATCCAACTTGCTAGAGCTTACACCCTGGCCAGTTGATGAAGAAACGGGCGCTCTATCCATTGCTTGAAAATCATAAGCTGAGTTAGCATAATCCTCAGAACAAAAGCTTGTCTTATGGTCATGACCCAACCCATTGGATTTGTCGAACCCATCACTGGTTGTATGCTTCACTGATGTATCAACAGGCACAAGCTTCTCATCTGTAACAGCGAAAGATATTACGGTGGAGCATGCTCCACAAGACATTTGCCACTCATCCTTCTTACAAAACACCTTTTTAGGTAACTTCAATACCTCAAAACAATTATGGCACGTTACAAATGGAGCACCGCCTGCTACAGGACGACAATGGCGTCCACTAGCTAGACCCGTCTTATGAGGACGACCACGAGCAAAACTCCCCATTTCAACTGGCCACCTTGTGGGAGGCTGTGGATCGATTATCCTAGAATTATTAAACCCATGTGAAGTTTGTGAACCATAAGCCCCTTGAAGTTCACGATGGCATGACATGAACTTGTTCCCAACATGAGGAAACCTTCTATTGGCAAATGCTGGTGGTGGGACTTGCAAAGGAGGCTGCAATTGGCGGTCATAACATCTATAGCAAGAGCAAGTATGATGATTTAGAGTCATACTATATGGATGTTGCTCAAAAGGATCTAATTCGGGACCCGTATATTGATGGTGACTCGGGATCCGTTGTGGGGGAGGTATTCGTGGAGGAGGAGGTCTATGGAACATTTGTTTTTCAAATGAATCTTCATACCTAGGAACATGATTCGAGCCTTGCATTGAGTTGTGATAATTGCGAGGAACTTGAAATGGCTCTTGATGATGTTCAAAGTAAGGTGGTCCGGGGACGTGTTTATTAGGAGAAGTAAATTGCCTCGAAAATTGGTTGTAGCTAGCTAGATGATCACGATAATAATCCCCGGGTTCAACATACGGCTCTAAACGGTTCATTCTATGGTCCAAAGGAGGCTTCTCATGGATCTTATCATTGACATTGTTAACTCTACTAAGTTGATCCTTCAATTCATCCAACTTCCTCAAGAGCTCCTCTTGGTCATGCTCAATGAGCTCAGTTCTAGTAGCTCGACTAGCTTCATTTCGATAACTAGAATCCAAGTGATATTCCGATGGCTCCCCCATATGATTCGAGCTCGAAGACCTCACTCCTTCGAAGTAGTCTTGTCTAGTCCTCCCAATTCGCTCACCGGCCCCTATATCACTTATTTTACGCTCAAATACCCGGCTAGATCTCCTCACCTTACTTGCATTCTCATCTTGTTGTGTCTCTAACTTATCTGCATTAGGCCCCAAATTGCCATTACTCACTTCATTTTTACTAGAATTTTTACTCTCAACTTCCCAATCACCAATTTCCCTCTTAGAATCACTCCCAATTTTTTCACTAACTTCATTACTCCCACCATCATCATTATTTACTCTACCCTCCCCAATTTCAACCCCAGAAACAACCCCTTTCCCTAACAAATTCTCTGGTTTTCCTGAAAACTTTTCAGATTTGTCTGAAAACATCACAACCCTCTCTTCAGAAGACCTCAGTGACCCATTACCAGCTTCTGAATTACCCTTATTAGCTGCAAATTAAGAACCAACAAAAACTCAAAAAAAAAAAAAAAAAACCTCAAAATCACCACCCAAATCATGCAAAAACCACAATCTTAAATATACCCAGCAAAGATAAAATGCAACGACTTAGCATATACAGTAATTAATTTCATTTTAACCACAAAAAATAAATCAAATCTTTCAGTGAAATATAATGAAAAAATAAAAAAAATTACCTCGAAGAACAGCACCACAACCACCACACTGATAGACAGAATAATCAGGAAGCTCAGGAAGGAGATTTTCACATTTGGGACAACGAACCAACCTCAGTTTAGAGGATTCCACAGCCATTTTCTGGGATCTTACAACCCACCAAAAAAAAAAAATTACAAGAACACAAGTAACATCACTGATCTAAAACTAAACAAAGAAATCCCTAATGTGCCAAGTAAAAAAGACAAGTTATAGTGTGTTCTTTTTTCTTTTTTTTTTGACAAAAATTAAGAAAAAAATTAAAATAAAAAAATTGGTGAGATTTTTCTTATGGTTGAAAATGTGAAAACTTGGTAGAAAGAAATTGACCCAACACACAATAAAGAGGGCTCCAAACTACAATAAGAGAGTGGAAAATACAGAAACTCAGAAATGAAAGTTACATAAATTTGTTTTGTTATGCATTACTGGATGTCATAGAAAGCAAAATTTTAGGGGAAGAGGGAAAATGGGATAAAAAAAACAAAACAAACAACACAAATTATGTGGGGACACTTTTGCTTTTTCTGGGTAACACATTTGAGGGTGTGTTTTGGGTTTTGCCATTTTCGCGGTCTTTCACATCGACCATAAAGCATTTTTTTAGTTTTTTTTACAGAGTAACATTTTTATTTATTTTTACAAATAAGCCAATAAGGTGAATTGGAATCAGCATACAACTTTTATCTTAAAATAATTGAGTTGGCAACACTCAGAGGATGGAGGGTGTCGATCCCTGGTCTCCGAGGAAACCAGGCCAGGTGACTTGGTTATCAAGCAAACCAAGCTCACTCAACATTTTTGTTCGAACTATACTTTGTATTTATATTCTAAGTATTTTTATTTACAAGACCCTGCTTCTTAATTAGAGTTTAGATTTTATTTTAGAATTTTAACTTTTGGTGGTTTTGATTTGCTTTTGTAAAATTGTGTTTTGGTAAAACTTAGTTGATTGATGAAAGTTTACACAAGTACGTACAATGTGTATTTAACTCTTAATCAAACCAAAAATCTGCTCAAAAAGCTTCAATCTCCAACTTTGGGGCTAAAACTATATCTCAAAAGTTCTTTACAAAAAATCTCAATTATAGTTGCGACAGATCAAAACTCTAAAAATAATCCAACATTTTTCTTTTAGATCAAATCTCTCGTTACCAAACAAGGCTGAAATACAGTAAAAATGAAATAGTTGAATCAAGTGCACCATTAATGAAAGAGAGTAAAAATGATTTATATAAGAGGAAAATAATATTTGTTTCAATTAACATGAGAGCCAATTATTGCAAATAAAAATAAACTGATGAATTATATATTCTTACCTAAAATATGTAAATAATTTATTCAATTTTTAAAAAAAATATTAGTCTTGTAAAATTTTAATAAAATTAATTAAAATTTAATTAGTAGGTAATAACTAATTATGGGATTAAATTTTAGGATAACATGGTTTTTTTCATAAAATAAAATAGAGTAAAAACTTTTTAGAGTGCATTTTTTATGTAAATTGACACGTGTCTCTGGTTTCTACTTTTGCGGTAGGTAAATGATAAGGTGAGAAGTTATCAGTTTACAGAATGATAATAAGTTATTAATCCGTACATTTAATTAACACTGCTTACACTTAAAAAGGAAAAGAAAGATTGGAAACTAATAATCACATCTTTCACACTTATTAACTAATAATCACACATTTCATAAATTCAGGAATAATCATATCTTTTCATATTGTATTCATTTGTTATATTTTTACAATATTGACATGATTTAAGATTAATTTTGGAAGTCTTTTGGGCTTAGAATACAAAATTCAACTTCACAAAAAGGGTTTGGCACATGTTTCTAAGCCTAACAAACCTCTAAAACTAACATTAAATCAGAAATATTGTAAAAAAAAGTCTAACAAATGAATACGATATAAAAAAGTAAATTTATGTAAAGTGGATTATTATTAGTTAAATTTGTGAAAAGTGATAATATTAGTTTCCAATCTTCCAATTTTCTACCCCTAAGTTTTATCAATTCTTTAAGACCAAAAAGTGACTTAAAGAAGAAAAAAAAGGTACTTAAGGAAGTGATAGAACGACATCGTTGTACTCCGTTTAAAGATTAAAGAACATTGAAGCTAGTGTTTACTTTTCTTTTATCTTGTACTACAGCTTTAATTTGCTTTGGGGTGTCTTTTTTTTATTCCTCTTTTTTCATCGTTTTGAATGTATAAAAGGTGGGAAAATGGCTAGTAAATCAAATTGATTTTTTTTAGCAAACATATCAAATGACATTTTTGTAATTTTGTTAAAAATAAATTACCAAAACACCCCCTATAGAGTTGGTGCTCGGATCCACCCTAAAGTTTGTCAAAATTACCTTAAAATGTCATTTGAGATATAAACTTTGTATCTCAATTTGATTTACTGATCATCCTTCATAAATGGTGACCCATGAGAGAAAAGTTAAAAGAAGAGGTTTGGCCGTTGTGAAAAAAAGAGTTATTGTCTAATCTTAGTCGAGTAAACCACAAGACATAAGTCTTTTTTAGTTGATGACTTTGAAGTTGATGATTAGTTTAGTAGTTTTCACATTCTCTTTAATTACCAATTAAGAAAAGTATAATTAACAAAAGTTTAAAACACGGTTTCTTGTTGACAAAGTGAGCAACTAGAGTGAGTTTACAATTGGTTGAAGAGAACGCACCGCTTGTTTTAAGGTATATTTTTCTCAATTTATTAGATTTGAATTTAATTTATTTGAATTTTTAATTTAATTTATTTGATTTTTTTTTAATTTATTAAACCTTATTGAAATTTATTGGACTTGATTATATCTAACTAGCAATTATTATTGAATTCACTAGACCTTATCATACCTAATTATGCTTATTTTTAGGTTTTTTTTTTAACTATTGTAAACTTATCATACCTAATTTAATTAATATGTTCCTCGTGGATGCGAGATCAACGCTTCTCTCCCCCTCCTCCAGTCCTCCCCCTCGCTGGGCAATACTTCCTAATTAGTCTATACAAACTGTCTGAAATAAGACATGTATAGGCTAATTGGGAAGTATTGTTTGTTATACCTTCCTATATCTGAAATAAGACATGTTATACCTTACTATGTAAAAGAAAAGAAAATACATTTATACAAAAAAAAAATAGGGTAAATTGGTATATATGTAAGATCATTAGAACAATCTTTATATGCACTACATTAAATCTTTGTATTAGTCATTAGATTATTAAATCTAATCATTAGCACTTATTTAGAGTCATTAGGTAATGAAGCTACCAACACTCACGCTGGCAAATAGTTTACTAATTCTAATCATCTAGTCACACCTTGCACTTGAGAGGGAGTGTAGAGGCCGGGGAGGAGGACCCACAAGCGGGTGGGTGAGATTTGCCCTACACCTAGATCTAGACATGGGCTAGATTGGCATTGTACAAAATAAGTTGGACCTAGCGCAGCCAGATCACGGGTTGTAGATAAACAAACTTTTTTTGACCCTTTATAGACATGATCCTTTTTAATACAAAGCACGCGGGCTTAGCATGTGCCCTGTCCCGTCCCGTGCTGACACCACAGGGCCCACCTTTTAGGATGCAAAATTGCAAATGGTGTATGTGTAGTCACCAATATTTAAACCCTACTTCCTCACAATTTATTATCTACTCCGTATATATGAGGAGAAGTTGAACTTCTCTTTTTGTTACCAGCTAAGGACTTGTTTACTTCAGATTATATTCAGTTCAGTTCAGTTAATCTCTATTCATTTCAGTTCAGTTTATCTCTATTTAGTTCAATTAATACATTTCTGTTCAGTTCAGTTCAGCTAATGTAGACGAGCCTAAGTATAATTAATTATCTTTACATTTATGGGTTCAAACTCTAAAGGCCCAGGGCATACACAGTAGTTCTTAACCATTAACCAATGAAGCTTACAGTGGGTGTGATTGGGTGGTGCAGACCCCACCAATTATACCAGCATTACCCATACATTTCAACAGTTACCTATTTGTCTGGTTTTGAGTCTTTTGACTTATGATGCAATTAAATCAACCCAAAAATCGTTGAATTACCATAATAATAATAATAATTTTAGATAGCTGCGTTAGATCACGCGTCGATAATAATTTTAGGATGCATTATCTTCAACTTATTCGACCTAATCTCACCTGATTAAATCTGACTTAATTATAACTTAAAACATGATCTGGTTAAACATGATAAAAAAAGCTGAAGAGAACACACCCTTAGAATGTATGTCAAAATCACAGGTGAATTAATGCAATTAATGTTTATTATAATTTATTATACTATATATTTTCAATTTTAGTTTTCTTATCTAGCGTCCTGAAAAGTTCGTCAGCTTTTGCCTTATAATAAATAAAATAAAGTAACCTAATTATCAATGCATCGTCATTAAAATTGGTAGGTTCCCTGTATATTTTTAATCAAAGGTATGTTAACACTTCATTGTTATTCTCTCTAACAAACATACAAATTGCTATCAAGTTCATAATTAGACAAGTAAGCTTTTTTGTCAGTGTATGTGCCATGAAAGTCTCGATTATTTAGTTTGTTGCTCCACTCAAATTATTGCTTTGTCTCATTCTCCTTTCTTATTATGGATTAGATTTTAAATTGTACTCTTAATTATCTTTATATGAGGGCAATTAATTGATGATGCAATCATTCTAATTATTTTTATAGTGCATGCTAATCATTAACTACAAGTTTATTTGGTGTAGAAATTATGTCACCGCATTTTAAGGCTGATTTGATATGCATTTGAAGGTCGATCTATAACCGACATAATTTACCAATACCATCTCTAAAATGGTTTAGAACAAGTCCGGACTTGAGGTGCATTTGATTCAACTTAAATAAACACTTTTATGCTTATTTTTAGAAAATTTAGATCAGCTCAGACCAGACTAGATTAGAAAAGTTCATATCAGATCAAAAAAATTATAACTGCAATACTAACTATAATAAGAAAAATTCAGATCAGATCAGAAAATTTCAAATGAATCAAACACACCCTTAATTGTATATTATCTAAAATTTACATGCAGGTGGCTTAGAGCTATCACTAATAGTAATCTGACCTTGAAGCTCAACAACTTGCCAAGTTGCCGAGTCACATTGGGTATTAAGAAAATTTGTTCTTTTTGAACTATACATATATAGACAAATGAGAATGCTAATGATAAGATTTGAACCTTGTATCCCTGAATACGAAGCGGGGGTGAGCGTCACTTACCACTGCGCTTGAACTTGCTTGCCTCATCACATCAATTATTAAGCAATTATACTTTTAAGCTATAAAGTGCTCCAATTTTTAGTTATAATATATAGTGATCCATATAGATTGCGCAAAAAATATACTTCGTTTGCTCTCTAATAGCCGCAACATATTTCTTTGGCACGTATTTTAAGATGTTTGAGCTTGTATACAATAAAATTAATTAAAATAATTTGAACAAATCAATTAATCAAATTACTTTACACATGGTACAATTTTTTTAGAGGTCGTGTTCTTAAAAAAAAATCAAGTGATATCATTTGTTTGAGCAGGTTGCTTATTCAAGCTAAAAGGAGTTTTCCATCTATAGTGGTAAGTGATGTTATCTTCAACTAATCTACTACTCTATCATTCATTGTTGTTCTCATTTGAAATATTGATACTATTTACAGTCATATAATTTTCTATTTTATTAGTCTAAATGAGTACTTTATTTAAAAAAATTCTTCACAATTTTTATAACGTATAATTATATACCCATGGATGTGGATATGATACGTAAGCCGAGACATGTACGATATGATACATAAGTTGTGTTGTCCGGGGTTTCCTTGAGACTGGTGGTGTGCCTTGTAACGTAGTGCGAGTGGGCATGTGCTCGATGGATGGTTTAAGGAATCTAATGGAAGTTCATACCGCGAGTTCTGTATAGGGTGCTAAAATGTTATGGGTATGTCTCTCCTCTACCCCAGCAAGCATATATGGCGGTACTTAAAGAGGCAACACTATTGGGAAGTTCATCTCAATCCCACATTGAAAAAATAAAAATAAAGTAGAGAAACACTTTATATAATTGACCTCACACACATACCTCTAAAGGCCTTTTGGAGTCCAAAAACAAAGTGGCGAGGCTTTATGCCCAAAGCGGACAATATTGTTGTTTGTGTGTGTGTGAGCGTGGTTAGGCGGCCGAACAAATACAAGCTTTTATAGGAGGATGAATCGCTTTAGCGACATACGCTCGCTATTTCTAACATTTGAATCAAAACAACAAGAAAAGTGAGTGATGATTGATTCTCATTTTCGCCCTCTTGGTTTAAACACACAAAAAAAAAATAACAAAATTAAAATTGACAAACTAACAACATGTTTGGCATCATTTTTTTTTTCCAGTTTTCTGTTTATTTTAAAACTAAAATCCAAAAATAGGAAACAAGAAAAAGGTGTTTCTACTTTTCTGTTGTCAGTTTAAAAAAAATATGATTTTAATAAGATTAACTAATTTTTTATTCAAATCATGATATATATTATATAGTTTTGAAAAACAAAAAACCAAAAAACAGAAAACCACAACGATATCGAACGGACCCTGTTATTACGTTATTATTACCTTACAAAATCTTATCTCATAACAACTAACGATCAAATATAATTTTGAACTAAAAATTTACTGTTTTAGACCAAAAATATACTCCGTATAACTTTTTATGTAACTACTTAAAGTTTATATACCTTGTTATAATTTTATGGTAAAAAAAGGTAAAAGTCTTCCTATTGGACCTTTCAATGATTTGATGGAAGACTTTTTAGTTCTTTCCAGAGAGGCAATCTAAATCCGTGTCAATATTCCTTAAAAAATTATTAAAAAATTAAAAGTAGCAAATTTTTAAATAATGGCAAAAAAAATTATATAATGGGAAAAAACATACCAGTAAGACTTGAAGTCAATCTACAATTACATGCTAAATAAATGTTGATATTTTTATTCACATATCAGTTCTATAAAAACAAAAGAGGGGTATAAAATTATGTCAATTACAAAGGGGTTAGCTTAACAAGTCTTTTGTGAAACTATGGAAGCTAATAATTATGAAATTAAGGTTAAGAACAAGTGTGCAAATCTAGGATGATCAATTTTGATTTATTCTAATTAAGGAGGTCATTGATGGAGATAATTCATCTTATAAGACAACTCATGGAGAGATACAAGTATATGAGGATTTGCATATGGTTTCATTAATTTGGAGAAGGCGTATGATAAGGTGTCAAGAAAAATACTTTGGTGAGTCTTAACAAGAAAAACACTCCGAAGAAATGTGTTGACTTTATTAAAGATATGCGTAGGTGCTAGCATGAGCATGAGGACTACTATCTAGAAATTAAAACACATAAGTTCTTTGTCACATTTGGAATAAATAGAAGTTAATTCAAGACGATATACTATATATAGTTTTGTTTTGTTTTTTTTGTGCGTGTGTGGGTGCAGAAGGCATTGTGTTAGTTGATGAGACAAAAGAAATAGTGGAAATTAAGTTGAAATTATGGAGAAAGACTTTGGAATCCCAGGGATTGAATTAAGCGGAAGCAAGAGAGAGTTTTTGGAAAACAAACTTGTTCAAACTTGATAAAATGAGTTTTCAAGGTTCTGACTCAACTGATATCTAATCTTTTATCCTAAAAAAATAGTGAATTAGATAGGGGTGATACACACAAAGTCAAATTAGATTGGTTAAAGTATAAAGGAGCTTAATGTGTTCCTTTATGGTCGGAGTAGGCTATAAAGACTTAATGAAATTAAAATTCTACTGAATAACTATCTAGCATTGTTGTATGTCATAAAAACAGTTGGGCTTTGAAGTAATGTCGTGACAAAGATGCATATGCTACATTGGATGTGTGAGCATATAAGGAATGATATAATAAAAAATGAGGTTATCAGGAAAAAATAAAAAAGGTGACAAGACAAAGATGTAGAATAAGATGAGGGAAAACCAACTAATATTGTTTGACCACGTGAGATGGAGATCGATTAATACACTAGTAAGAGGCTTGAGAAGCAATAAACGAATGAGATAGTGAAAGGTAGAGAAATACTAAAGCAAACTCGGATGGAGGGTTGTTATTATGAATATGAGGATTTTTGGGCTAGAGGAGAAGTCGGCGTTAGGTAAGGAAGCATGCAAGGAGAAAACCTGGGCAAACAGGAAGCGGGTGAGCTTTCAAGGAGTTAAGGGTTGGGAGAAGTCATAAATCTTACAGTTTCATATAATGATTCATGTATAGCCAATCACAACTTCTTTTAGGACTAGGGTGTTCATTATTTTTAATCCAATCTGTTCATATCTCAGGTTTATATTAATGGAGTTTGAACATAAAATTTATTATCATTCTTATCTTTATTTTAATATCCAATAAACAAATAAATCCTGTTAATTTTTTCCTTTATAAAAATGAGCATTATTCTTCGCCTCAAAATTACTAGGTATATCCAAAATTTTAAGGTAAAATGACTTTACTGCCTCATTAAAGTATTTTATAAAAATAAACACAACAACCACAACTATCCTGACAATGAACATGAAACCCACACTGCTCGGACATGACCACCACCACCATCACGAATACGACTAGCACCATTTATAATTTTTTTATGTCTTCACTGTTTGTCGTGGTTTTGGTGGTCGTGTTTGGGCGGCATTGGTTGCGTTTATGTAGACGGAATTTTTTTAGCAGTTCATAGTTAAGGATAATGTCATAATTTCTTTATAACAATTTGGACAACGTTCAATAAATTCAGGTCAACGTTTAACAATTCCGGTAAAAGAATACAATTTTGAAGTTACACACATGCGTACCAATAGAATGATACTCATGTTATGTACATTTAAAACTTGAATGAGCATTAGTATACCAATAGAATGATACTCATGTTATGTACATTTAAAACTTGAATGAGCATTAGTATAACATTTAAAGAAAATTATTCAAATTTCAAAATTAGAGTAAATGAAAATTCATTATTAACAACAAACATTAATTCAGTTTGAGTTGCATTTTATAGAAAATGAAAAGAAAGATAAACTTGAGATTGAATTATCAAAGAGAAGTAATATTCAGTCGAAATATACAGAAGAATTAAGAAAAGCAGAGAGAAGAAGAAGAGAAGAGAAGAGGAATATTTATAAACCTCAGCAACAACACTTACATAATAAAAGAAGAAAAGAAAGAAATAAAAGAAAAGAAAATAAAAATAAAATGACAGCTAATATACAGCTTAACCCCCCCCCCCCTTCAAGCTTGGCATAGGAGTGAAGACCAAGCTTGGAAACAATACAATGATGCTGCTGAATAGGAAGAGACTTAGTGAGGATGTCAGCAAGTTGTTGAGAGCTAGAAACATGAACTGTGTCAAGAAAGCCTTCTTCAACTTGTTCACGTATGTAATGAACATCCCTTTTCACATGTTTAGTCTTCTCATGAAACTTTGGGTTATGAGCTAAATGCTCTGCAGAAAGGTTGTCACAATACAAGGTGATGGGTAAAGCAACATTAACTTGCAAATCTTGCAACAGACCTTGAATCCAGACCACTTCACTAGCTGTGAAAGACATACTTCTGTACTCAGCTTCTGCTGAGCTCTTGCTTACAGTATCCTGCTTCTTTGTCTTCCATGAAATAAGATTAGAGCCCAAGAAGATGGCATAAGCACTAAGGGATCTGCTAGTAAATTGACAGCTACTCCAATCAGAATCTGAGTAAGCACTAAGGGGGAGGGGGTTTATTTATAATAAAAGTAGCAGTAAGAATGCAATCACCCCAGAATTTCTTAGGAAGATTAGCTTGAAATCTAAGAGCCCTAGACATATCTAAAAGATGCCTATGTTTTCTTTCAACCCTACTATTTTGTTGAGGAACCCCAGGAACACTTTTTTTGATATAATATGCCTTTAGTGCTAAAAAGATGAGAACATTGTCTATTTATTAATTCTGTTCCATGGTCAGATCTAACTACCTTAACCTTTTTATTAAATTGAGTTTGAACCATGGTCAAGAAGTCAGTAACCACCTTTGTAACTTGGACTTTATGTTGTAACAAAACAGTCCAAACAGCCCTACTATGGTCATCAACAAGAGTTAAGAAGTACCTTGCTCCATTCAAGGCTTGAACTCTATAGGGACCCCATAAATCAATATGAACCAAATCAAAACATTCAGCAGCTCTACTAGTACCTTTTATAAAAGGCAACTTATGAAATTTAGCATTAGCACAAACACTACAATTGTATTCAGTTAAACCTTTGCAATTACAAACAATTATATGTTGCATTTTTGACAGGGATAAATGTCCTAATCTTGAATGCAAAAGATCTAAGTCCTTAGTACTATGTCTGCTATCATTAACACTAGTAGTAGTCTTATTAGGTAACACAGAGTTACACATTACACTAGTTTTATTGAAACTAGAAGTCCTACAGTTACCTTTCTTAACATGTAAGCAATACAATCCCCTGTTCTTCTTAGCTACAGCAATGATCTTGTCATTAGAAGGGTCCTGAAAATGACAATGATTTCTTAAGAAAACTATTTTAATCTTAGATTGAGCAATTAATTGCCCAACAGACATCAAATTATGCTTAAATTCCTCAACAAACATCACATTTGAAAGAATTAAACTATCATTTACATACACACTTCCTACTGTATCCACCATAGCATAACTACCATCTGGAAATCCAACTTTAATAGGTTTGGTTAATATTCTAATATTAAATAAAAGATTCTTATCATAAACCATATGATCAGAAGCTCCAGAATCAATAATCCAAACAATTTTATCATTGAATTTAGAAGCAATACAATTTAAAGAAAAGGAAAGATTACCTGCATAGCTTACAAAAGCATTAGAGTCTTCCTTGTGAGAGGCAAATTTGTCTTTTATCACCTTTATTACCTGTTTGCAGACAGAATTCAACATCGTTGGGTCAAGATTGTCATCACTATCTTCACTCTTGTCATCCAAGGGAGTATCACCATTAGCAGTAGCATTAGCAGCCATCTTAGAACCATTTTTAGTCTTCTTTAAAGTTGTGTACCAATCAGGGTAGCCATTCAACTTAAAGCATTGCTCCATTAAATGTCCCTTCATCTTGCAATGAGAACACAACCTCTCCATTTTTTCTTGCTTCCAATCCTTTTTATCACTTCTTGGTTGTTTTCCCATGTAATTCTTACTTGTTTTGTGTGAAACCATTGCACTGCTATCAGTAGTACTATCTTGATCAACACACACTTCCTTTTGTTTTTCAATTTTTTGAGTGATTGCAAATACCTTATTTAATTCAGGTATAGGATCCATAGATAACACATTTGTAACAGTGTTATCATAGACTTCATTCAAACCAAGTAAGAACTACATCGTTTTTTCATCATCTTCAATTGCTGCAATTTTCTTCAAGAATCCGCAGGTACAATTCTTTAGGGCTCCACAACAAGTGCATGTGGGAAAATTGTGTAAATTCTTCAATTCGTCCCATAATCTCTTTATTTTCCCATAATATGACATCAAGGACATATTTTCTTGCTTTAAATTCTGCAAATCTTTCTTCAATTGAAAAATGAGAGGACCATTAGCTTGCCCAAATCTTTCATTTAATTCTTCCCACAACTCTAAAGAACTTTCGACATGTTCGAAGTCTTCAGCTAGATCCGGTTTCATGGAACTTAAAATCCAACTTGACACCAAATGATCTGCTCTCTTCCACCTTATGTAATCTTTATCGCCTTCATCAGGTTCCTTCAAGTCTACAGTAATAAAGCCCATTTTGTTCTTGGCATTCAACGAGCGTTTAATTGCCCTTCTCCATCTAAAGTAATTGAATCCATTGAACAAAACAATAACAAGAGAAGCATTTGGATTATTTGAATTTGTAACATATAAAGGATCTTGATTTTGTTTTGAAGTAACATCTGATTCGACTGAATCTGTAGTGGCTGAAGCCATTAAAATGAAATTAAGAGAAGAAAAACCTAAATCTTAAAGAGATTAGGCTCTGATACCATATAGAAAATGAAAAGAAAGATAAACTTGAGATTGAATTATCAAAGAGAAGTAATATTCAGTCGAAATATACAGAAGAATTAAGAAAAGCAAAGAGAAGAAGAAGAGAAGAGGAATATTTATAAACCTCAGCAACAACACTTACATAATAAAAGAAGAAAAGAAAGAAATAAAAGAAAATAAAATAAAAATAAAATGACAGCTAATATACAGCTTAAACATTTGGACAAGGAGCTTCGTCTATGTACTCATAGGTGTAGCTTCTCTGAATTGATAGAAGAACCATGCATAGATACTTTAGGTAGCAATTTGGACTGAATCAAGGTGCAGTTCCAGTCCCATCAAAATGCAATTTTTGTGTGTCTAGACTCGGCCCACAAATTGATCTTGTCTATGGCCCTTGTGTTAAATATTTTGCACGGCTAAGAGGTTTAAAGTAGTGATTCACCTTTACCTTTAATATTTGAATTTAAAATGATCATTTCTAGTAATTTAAAAATCAACTCATCACTTCGAAAAAATCAATATTCAAAGTGATGAGTTGATTTTTTGACATGAGGATTCAAATTTCTCGGCGTAAAGGTATGACTTCCACTAATTTGCCCTCTCCATTTCAATTTGTTAATTACATTTGGAATCGTTTTGTGGGAAAAAAGGGTCAAATGTAAACAACAAATTGAAACGAATGGTGTATCTGAATCCTCAACAGTGATTAAGTAATAAATGCCACAGTAAGGCCCTGTTCTTTTGGACTTAAAAGCTACAATATTCAGATCAGATCAGACTTAGTCAAATCAGATCAGATCAGATATTATTACTCTTCGGCGACGATTTTCGGGGCGACTTGTCCGACGACGGTTTTCGGAATGACTTTTCCGGCGGTGATTATTTGGTCCCCTTTTTCGGTGATTGAATGAAGGGTTTGAAAAGAATGAAAAGTAAAATACTGAAGAGGTGAAATGAAATGAGCTTGAGGCTTTGGGCTCATTAAATTTTTGTCCCTAATGAAAATAAAAATAAAAATAAAAATAAAAATAAAAATAATTATAAAAATAAAAATAAAATCAGATTAAATCAGATTAGACAAACTCAAAATAAATCAGATCAGATCAGACCAGATCAGTCCTAAAGAACAGAGCCTAAGAGTGGTTAATAATTACTACTCCATTGAAGCTGTAATAGAAACTGTCAATGTCAATTGGGAAACTAGCACTCACGAGGCCCAATGTCATACTATAACTGTAGGCCTGCGGCCCATTCTGTTTCTTTCCTTCCTTTTGGGTACGGATTAATTTTAATTTATTGGGCCACAATAGTTGTTTCATCAACCAAAAATTTACTTTTGCTATTATTATTATCGGTCATGATAGAAAAAAAAAATAAATTCTTCGAATATTCTATCGGTTAGGATATTATTTTGTGTTAATATTTTGTCATGTTTTACACAATTTAACACGGTTTTTTTCTTTTTTGTTTTTAATTTTTTTTTTTAAAAATTAGGTTGGTATCACAAGGTGACATTTGCAAATTGTATCGTATATCCGTATATTATACATGATGTCCTCTGCCAAAAAAAAATCATACATGTTCCTCCCCGAGTAGGAACAATACATTATGTCTGTTTGGTAACATAATTTATATTTAAACAAAAAATTGTATTATGTAACATGTAAAGCTTGTAATCTAAACTTAGGGATCCATTTAATTTTTCAAAAATCTAAATTATATTGTATATATGAAATTAGGTCCAATATCAACTTCTTTCTTTGAACCTTCTTCAAATAGATCTACAAAAAAAAAAAAAAAAAAAAAAAATTCTTAAAGTATAAAGTGCTCTGTATAATAAAAATCAGATGAAGTATTACTATTATAAAATTGATGATGATAATGATAATAATCGTAATAATGATAATGACAACAATTCAGCTACGTATTATAGTAGCTATTTCTTATTTAAACAATGCACAAATAGACTATCTTACTAGTAACTAGGGGAGGATCTAGGCCTAGGCCTAGGCCTACCTAGGCCATGACCCACCGTATGTCAAGAAATTTTAAATAAAAATGTATCTTATAATGTAATTAGTTTTATTGAAGTTCTGCTAAATTAGTTGATTTTGCACATTCGTTAAACTTATTATATAATTACGGCACATGGTAAACAAAATTCCTAGATTCGCCACTTCTAGCAACATAAATATCATTATTCTTTATAAAAAATACATTAATTATCATGAGAGGCAAATAGGATACACTCCAAATCTTGAATAATACAATGTAATGTATAGATGAAATTAATAGCATAAATATCATTATTCTAAACTTTATAATTAAAATTTAGGCTTTACATAAACCACTTAATTATTGCAACAAGAGGTCTAAACTTCTTGATCTTCAAAATCTTTCCCCCTCTCATCTTCCTCCAAAATGAAGAAGCAACCACAACCGTTGATTCATGATCAATCTGCTGCTGATGATGATGGGATAAGTTGAACGGCTTTGATCCACCCAAAGATGGGAGAATCATCATATGCCGTTCGATCAAATGAGCCACAGAAACAAGTTCATGTGAGTCATACAGAGGACTTCCACAATCCCAAAAAACTTTTTTGTCACTCATTATTATTTCTGCTGTTTCATAGTGTTTGGCAGCATTGTTTTTTGACATTTTCTGAGCCTTTTTTTTTCTTTCTTTTTTGTATATAAAATAACTTTTCACTTTCTTTTTCTTTGGAGATTATGTATATGTATGTATTCACTGATTTATTTGTAAGTGATAGTGAAGTAGAGATTGATTTTGTTGAGGGGATTTTATGAAGAATGAGAGACATAATTATTGAGGGACACCAAGACCTTTTTTGTCTTATATTATATATATGTACCTTAAGTAATTAAATATGAGAGAGTATTATTAATGTGTTTCTTATTTTATATACCTTTTGTGTTGTTTTTTTCCTTATTAGTAGGAAGTTATTATAATCAATTATACAAATTGTAAAATGCAATAATAGTGTATACGTTAATTTTGTTGAACACCCAACATGGAAAAGATGTCATCATGATGTTAATATACAAAATGTCCTCTCATATCATTTGATGATTTGGCATAACTTTTGGATCAAAATTTGTATAGGAATATATAAAAAGTTCATTATAAAAAAGCGTTAGTATAAACTGGAGACTTGCTGATGTTCACATGTATATCAAATCGTCATTATATGAATGTTTGTATATATGTTTTTATGTTAGAATACCTCTCTTAGGTGAGAATAAATTCTAATCATTGAGTTCATAAATCTAGCAATTCATATTGTTCCGAGAATTGAAGCTTACAAGAGCTGTCGGTGTTAGGTGGCGTTTTTGATGGTGACGACCCTACAAAATGAAGGTAGTGAGTTATCCCTGAGTTGTTTTTAGGGAAAAACCCTCATATACTTAAGTCGGTATTTTAGAGAGAAAGAGAGTATAGTAATGAGTTGTGAAAGTGTAAGTACCTTGAAAAATGGGTCAAAAACTCTCTATTTATAGGTTGCTAGCTGCATGGGAGGTCATAGATGTGTCTAGTTCGTGTTACACCCTAGCTAGACATCTATTCAAGTATTCAATTAAGGAAAAGAGGTGCTTGAATGTAGCTTGGATAGTTGCCATGTGGACACTCTGGATGTTTCTTGCCAGGGTCGGCATGTAATTAGTTAGAGAGGGAGGACCAACTACTCAAGTGTTAGCCTAGTGGGTGCCACGTGCGTGGTTGGTACCACCTTTACTGAGACTGACATATCCAAGGTTCTTGCCTCTTTAGTCCTAATTTTATGCATCTTTCTATGCCTGTCAGATTCCCTGTCTTGACTATGTACTGGCAGACCCCATACACATATAAAATTTTTATTACTAAATTTTAATTTTTTTTGGTGAGCGGATGAACCTAAATTGAGGTTCATTATTATTGATTCTTTTTGTGGACATTAGATCTACAAATTCAATGAATAAAATTAAATGTATTTCTATTTTAAGGGAAATATTCTCACATAATCCCTTTTTCTCTAATCTCTCTTTTTCTCTATATTGTTTTTTTTGTAAGTAAAGAATTATATACCAAAGGAAAAGATTATTACATCCTACCCTAAGAGTGTGACACAAAGTCACCACCAAAAAAGAATCAAAAAACTAACAGGAACAGGCCCCTAATAGTCCTAATCATCTATCAAAACAAGAAACTACATTACATGCTTAATCAAAAGGACTACGTCCCTAATAAACAGTAAAACAAGCACATATAGTAGACAACACCAGCTAAAAACATCACTAAACTAGCCTAAGGACTTGGTCCTTTATATAACAATACAACACAAGTTAGCCTATTAAAACATAACAACAAATGAAATATGATGGGACGTCCAAGCCAAGCTTTGATATCTACCATATTCAACCATGGCGTCGACTTTACATCAGCATCAATGCAATCATCTAGTTGCCTCCCTTGCTATTACACATACCAGACACCCTATCGAGTTCATAAAGACCTAAGTGGCTTCCCTAGCCATCTTTCTCTATATTGTTTGATATGTCATATTGATAATATAACCCATTTCCTTATTCATCAGATCACCATCATTTTGTTTCCTTTAATAAATTTGTGGAAACAAATTATTTTCCTCTCGAATTTGTTTTTATTTCATTATTTTATGGCGCGTTTGATTCGTCTGTAAATTTTTGATCTGATTTTATTTTATCTGAACTTTTTTGATATGATCTTATCTTAACCTTTAATTTTTATCTAATCTGATCTTATATGAACCTTTTGATCTGATATGTTTTTTTTATTATAGTTATTTTCATAGTTATAACTTTTCTAATATAATCTAATCTTAACTATTCATAAGCACTATAATACTTAAATAAGTTGAATCAAACTTAATCATCCTATCAATATTACCATTATTTCATGGACCCGATTTTATATAGTTCTATGTGCACCTTTTTGCAAGCACCAAACATACATTCAACATTTTGCACATAATGATCATTTATATAAAGAAAAATATTCATTTATGTACAAAGACTGTTAGTTCATTGTCAATTTTTTATATAAATTTTGTTTTAAAAAAATATAAATTCGTTTACAAACATTAAAATAACACTAAGTAGTTATTTGCTTACTTTGAATAAGTGATTCATTTAATTATAAAAAATTATCATTTACTATAGGAAAATTTGCGAAAAACCACCTTTTAAAACACTTTGTTTGTGAGAAATCACCTTTTAATTTTTTTTTGAGAGAAGAAACCTTAAACTTTTTTAAAAAAAAAAATTGCGAGAAGAAACTTCAAGGCACTAATCATGCGTTAACCATAGATTAATTAGTTTTAACTTTGATTATGTACCATATTGTGCTTGATTAGTGCTTTTAAACAAATCGGGAACACAAATCGGAGCTAAACAGGTCATTTTTTGCAAATTTCGGACTCAAATCTGACCCCATAAGGGTTTGATTAATTAGTTTAAAAGCACTAATGAAGCACAATAATAGTATATAATCAAAGTTAAAACTAATTAATCCATGATCAACAGATTCAACGCATGATTAGTACCTTGAGGTTTCTCCTCGCAAAAGAAAAATATTAAAAAGTAGTTTATCTCAAACAAAGTGATATAAAAGCTGTTTTTTCACAAATTTTCCTTTACTATATAATGTTCAAACACAAACACTTAAATAACAACTTACTAAATGAATATGTCTTTTTAAACCAAAATATATATATACACTAAAATCTAGCAGTGGACATTCATTATACATGAATATATAGTGTGTGTACTTAGATAAACATTTTTTATATAAACTTAAGGGTGTGTTCTCTTCTTATTTTTTATGATCTGATCTTATCTGAAAATTTGTGAGAATTTGAACTTATATTATAAAATCTGATCTGATCTGATATAAGTTAAAGAAAACACACCCTTATATCCAATGCTTTAAGAGAATGCACATAAAGCTACATAAACTCGGATCTAGCTACTAATTTAATTTGCGAGTAATATATATCTCTATGAATTCAATCATGATTCGGACAAATCACATACAATGCACCATTAAAGGGGAGGCTATTTCCAATTTTCCTTGTACATGTAGAATCAACTTCTTTTTTTTTTTTTAAATTTTTTTTTATTTTCATTACTCTATCTGTTCCAAATTACTTGCTACATTTCCTTTTTCATATCTCCAAAGACATAATTTTAAATTAAAATATCTTAAACCACACATAATAAAAAATTATATATTTGAAAAACTACATATTGAGACGAATCAAATTAGATCTATCATGACTATATTTTTCTTTATGTACATAAAACTATAAACGGTCAAAATTTGTAAATGAACAGTACCATTTTTAGAATGTAGCAAGTAATTTGGGACGGATGGAGTATTTTTTATGACTATGATTAAATCATGGGAATCTTGTACGATGTCGTCCTACCTATTGTATGTATGCATGATTTAGGAGCAGTCATATACACTATACTAGATTTATATGTATGCATTTGGTCTTGATTTTCGAACTCCAAAATTCACATCTTGTGGATGTGAATTGTGGAGTGCATAAATAAGGAGGAATTGTATTTAGGTAGGACGAATGATGAATTGAATTTTGAAGTACGGATATCAAAATATTTAATAATTTTATATCAAATTAGCTTCACAAAATACAACTTACATGTGGATTTGTATTATATATAGGGTGTAAAACATAGATGTAATGAAATCATATTTAGTTAAGTAATTATTGTTACATAAGGATATGCATATCATCTATATGTGTGTTCGTATGCTAAAAATAAAAATGAAGTAAATAATTTGAGACAAAAAGAAAAATAGAACAATTTTTTTTTTAATTTTTATTTTTGAACAGATGGAGTACTATTTTCCTATTATGACAAACATGTTATGCATTGCCCACCTACAAGAGATGAGTGGTTCCGTGGATAGCCTTAAATATTAAAAATCATCAAACATGTTATGCTCAAACATTTTATGCATTAGCACGAACAGAGTGAATGCCAGCCTTAAATATTTAAAATCATCAAACATGTTAAGAGTTAAATTCTCTATCACGTAAATCAGCAACAATCATCAATCATGGGTACAAGAAAGACCAAAACAGCATGAGGAAAACAATTGAGGTACAAGGCTATATAATTTTCTTAGTCTATCATTATCTATTTATCTTGAAGGCCTATGATTCGATCTAGCAGACACTGCACAATATGCCATTTTACAATTGTACAGCCCGTGTGATGTGCTGGGCCAGTTTTGCTAGTGTCATGTTGCGCCATGTTAGTACTAGTAGGCGTAGCATAGCACACAAATCATTATTTTAAGTTGTTATATTTGATACGATATAACAAATGGGCCTACGCGAAACTTGAGAATGAGGGATATTTCAAGTGGTTAAAAACTCTCTTCTGGTTTTAAAAGATCTTTGGATCGATTCTCACCTCTGCTTTTGTTGCTCTCTTACACCAAAAAAAAAAACAAAACAAAATGGGTCCAGGCAATTGAACACGGATGAGAAAAGTGGATCCATTTATTTACTTCCTCAAATCAATTTGTAACAGAAGAAACAACTCATAAACTTATAAATTGGTTTATTTTCTCTTTTTCTTCAACGAGAGACACTACGATCATGTTCTTATGGACTTAATTTATAATTAAAATTTCAATTTAGTTTTGGCAAATTCAACCCAGTTCAACTTTTGATGAGTGTAAACTGAATTGATCTAAACCGGACGGAAGTAAACTAAATCCTAGATTCAACAGGAGCTAAATTGAACAAAACTGAATTGAAATTTCAAAAATAGTCTAAAAAAAACACTGTTAAAGTTTAGTTCAAAAAAAAAAATTAGTTCATTTTAGTTCAGATTGATTCTCTCCAAAAAAATTAATAAATAACCTAACTAGTGCACACATATACATACAAAGGTCTATATAACAATCCAAATATCAGCCTGTGTATTCAAATATTACGTGGACCATATTCCTACATAAACATGTCGGTCCATATGTAATGACTACTGAATACACAACAACTGCTACTACTTTAGCCGAGATCAATGCCAAAATTAGGCATTGGTAATTTGGTATTACCTTATCATATTTATTAAATAAGTTTTTTTAAAAAGAACTCAATCCTAACCCAACATGTTTATTAAGCGGATTATCAATTTAACTTGTTTAACTCATTTATGTCTTATAAATATTGTAAACAACATTGAATAAACATGGAAGAACACTAACCACAAGAAAAATCTCTACATTATCCCTAACCCATAAGAAAAGACACAGTTAAGTCATGCAAGATCTTATTTGATTCATCTCAGTATTTACTTTATGAATATCAACCTTACCCTAAACATGGTCATCAAAAGAAGAATGATAAAGAGACAATGAACTAAACATGGAAGAACACTAACCCACTTTTGTTTAAGTTAGATTCAATTTAGGTTATCAGGGTGTCTGTTATGCTAGTCTTCGTGATACGAGATATCTTACAACTACGCTTACTACATCTATTTCCTTTTGTTGTTCTTGTTTTGAACTTGCAAATTAAATAATCCAAATCCATAAGAAAAGATGCAGCAAGCCATGCAGAATCTTATTTGATTAATTTCAATGATTACTTTATAAACATCAACCTAAGCTACCCTAAACATGATCATTAAAACAAGAATGATAAAGAGAGAATACACTAATCATGAAAGAACACTACTACATTAGCAAACATTACCATTGAGAAAAACATGCATGAAGCAGTCACCACATTAGGAGGAGGAATACACACACTCGTGACTTATTTTTTTTAACACTAATAAGCAGTACTAAAGTAACACTCCACTACATTATTACACACAATTTGTAACACAGAGTTATTGCTAGACCCAACACACCTTGGGGTCTTAAACTGGTTAAGAGTATTGCCCATGCTCAAGCTATGCAACAACAACTCACGGAACGTCCCCTTCCTTGTAATCCGAAGCTCGAGAGGTCCGATGGTCCCCACTTTTCGCGAGCCCACATAGCCGGGGTCCTCGAAAGAACGGTCCAAGCAGTTACAACACTCTTTCAACACATTTTCATCCACATCACCACTTAACTCCCAGAAAATTACATAATGCCCTGGATTTGTAGACACTTCTACTTGACTTGTGAAATCAATCAAATCTACCTTCTCTTCTACTAGTAGCTTGCTTGCTTCTTCCACTGCAATCTGCAAGTCTTTCTCTGTATTCTTGTCTATGTTGATGCTCAGCATTAGGTTCTGACGGCATACAAATTTTATCTCTGGAGTTGCATTGTGAAATCCCATCACCTTAATGGCATCTCCTAGCTTGTAACGATATAATCCTGTATTTATAATAACATTTAGGCCCAAAATGAATTCATATAGAATCAAGGAGCTGGGTCATGTAGCACGAACACTTCGTTGAGGTAGTCATATACTTATCGAATACCGATACTATGCTGATACGTTTGGCCAATTTTGACATGTTTTACTATAGATTTGCCCGTTTTCACATTTTCATATGTTTTTCCCCCATATTTTTCTGATCCTATTGTAATAATTAAAATACATTATTTCAGATGATATTTTTTCCCCCATATTTATCTCGTTCTTGTATCCTACATTTCTCAAACAAGCATATTCAATTTTGTGTCCATCTCTACTTTTGTACCCGTCTCAATACAACATAGAAACTGGGCTGAATTGAGTTTAACGTAATTGAATTCAAATTGAAATTAATATAAGTTTAGAAGAATAGAGCCTAAATCATAAAGGTAATGTCTATTACGTAATACAAAAGAGCAACTCCACCGGCAAGCTACAACAACTTAGAGCTTTTTGTGGCACATCATATTTCCAAACTACAAAATTTCCAAGCTACATCATACCTAAATGAAAAACTACAATTACTTATTTTTTTAGGTCCCATATTTCATCACCATATCAATAATTTTTTTTGTAAATGTGAATATGTGATACAAAAAGCATATATGGACCCACATGAAGATTGAGAAAGCTTGTTGCTTTATAAAGCAACTTAACTCCCACAAGCTACAACTCATATTTCAATCTAACAAGAAACCTAGTAGCTACAAGTTTATTAAATTTGCAAACCGGTCCCTAAACTCCACTGGTAAGAAGTAGATATTGACTCTATAGAAGCAAGTGAAAAAAAAAAAGGAGAGCATAGAAGTCAGTGATGACAGCTGGATATAAGTTTTTAATTTGGTAGAGTTTAAGAAAATCAGTAAATATTCTCTATGAAGCATCTTGAAGAATCTTGAACAAATTATATTTGTCAACTTAATGAGCTTGAGGTGATAAGGTTTTGGCTAAATGTCGTGCAAACAAAAGGCATACCAGAACAATAATTTAAAGCTATATGGATCTGTTAACATGCCCTACCGTGCTATACTGCTATGCTACTGATGCTAGGCACATATTCAGTCCACGTCGAAATTTTCGATCATAAGAGAGCAATATTAACAGCCTTAGACAATTTTTTAATGTGGTTGATATTAGGTCTTGAACCAAGCCTTAATGCAGATCGCTCAATTTAATTTAGTCAACACACACATTTACAAAGAGATGGATAAATTCCTCATAAATACATACAATGGAGTCCAAGATATGGTGAATACTGAATAGTATGAAAGACCAAAGCCTCACCACCACACCACGCTCTAGTATTGGCCATACACAAACTTCTTAATCAACAAATTTCTACATCAAATTACGCAAGAGTTATATATAAAAGTTTGTAATTTGAGACCCACAAACACTTTTCACTTTATTCTATAATAACGATTTGATTTTGACGAAGATTTTTTATATGACAAACCGCTAACTAAATTCTTGTAGTAATCTCATGCATTTTAACTTTTGTCGGTAAGAATAAGGTTTGTCTATGAGCTACAATAATGTTTTACAAAACTATCTACAAATATCTACTAATGCTCTGAGTTTTATATAATATTTTGATTTACTTAGTTTTATTAGTCCGCTGTTAATAATGATTTTATTACTACTTTCTCCATTTTTGAATAATTGCAACAAAGGAATTTTTTATATCTCACAAAAATTCCTTATTGCAACTATTTATAAAAGGAGGAAATATATATAATCCATTTGCTTCTATATTGGAATATTAAATTTATTAATATCACCCAATGAAAAAGAATGACACATGTGGCACACCTGTTAAGGCTATTGTAGGACAGAGGATTCGGATTCGGATTACGATTATGGATTACTACTTCTCTTCCTTATTCTTTGCCCTTTGTGGCCTTGACACGCAAGCCAATGAATTACTCATGTCTCTAATAAATAGTCCATTTTAATTTTTGTTACTATTCACATTGTAAATTTAACTCCATTTAATATTATGTATGTAATGAAAAACATAATCATGCGGGAACGCATTTGAAATACAACAAAGTGATTGGGACACATTGATTTGGGTCCCCAGTAGTGGGGCCCTCATCCACTCCTAATGACTTCTCATAGACAACAAAGCAGTGAATGTATGTAGTCCTAGTGTACTATTCCTTGATAAGGATAATAAAGCTAACCAAAACTACCAAGGAAATGTTTGTGAATGCAGACTCTGATTCCACGAGAGCTGGAACAAAATACTACTTGACAAAACAGTTTTCAGACTGAGATAGATATTTTTCCCTAAAAAATATCACTCATATTAAATTAAACTACTGTACTTAGTACTCAGCCAATAAATACGACAAACACAGTTTACCTGCATATACTATAAGCTTTCAAGTTTCAACTATTCCAGTATATTCTCTATTCAACTATAAGCTTCCAAATCTGTACTGTAAAATGGACTTCTAGATCCACCTTTGGACTTGAACAATAACCATATCCAACTCCAAACTACTCCTATATTTCTTATATAAAGTACTCATTTATAAGGCCAATTGATAGCGCAAAAGATCAATTATGGAACAAATTAGTCTTCCTTGTACGGCTTATGTATACCCGTCTGTAATCAATTACGTGTTCCGTTAATCTAAGGTAGTAAAGCTAAGACATTAATCATCTATGTTTAGTTCAACGGACTTTTGCTGATCTTATATTATCTGAACTTATTACTTGATTTGACCAAAATTTAACTTTCTATATACACTACTTCGAAAGAAGAAGAAAAATGTTACATGAGATCTCATTATATTTATATTAAAGTACACTTTTTAAAACCTAATAAAGCACTAATAGAGTATATAACATATCTATGAGTCTCAACTATCAGCTTAAGCTTTGGGTTGAAATAGTCATTTAACATGGTATCAGAGCCAACGTGACACAAAGGTCACAGGTTTTATTAATTAATTCGCGCTAGGTATGATGAGCCTGTGTTGCGTCCACATTTCAAGCCCAAAGAGTCTTTCATGTGAGGGGGGGAGTGATAGAGTATTATAACATATTTCTAGATTTCAACTACCATTTTGCTTTTGCTTGAAATGATCCTTTAACAAGTACAAGACATAATTAAAATTTCCAACAGTAAGAAATCTAAGGTTAGTCATGGACATACCTCCAAAGGTGGTTACAAGGATTTCATATTCTTCACCAACTTTAACCTCAGTAAGACCCACAGGTTTGGGTTCAGGTCCTCCATTCCTAGCCTCTTTCAAAGAAATAAACTCAAAGTACCCAATGTTGGGTAGTACAGCAAAGGTAGCAGTCTCAGGGGGTGATCTGGGGTTCACATTAGCCGCGACCCACCCTTCAGAAGCCCCGTAATCAGCACAAACCAAAGGCAGCCACCCAGAATACCGCCTTAACTGTTTCACATAAGGCTCCATTGAGCCAGTCATAATCCCATACACATACTTCGCATTCGGAAAAAGTTCCGGTATTAGGCCATACCATTTACTCAAACCCGAGCATTTCTTAGCAATCAAATCAGCTAATTCTGGATTAGGCTTCATGATTTTGGCCATAGCAGCTCGGGTAGATGGGTCAGTCACACTTTCATTCAAGATTCCAGTCCTGATATCAATGCAGAGATCTTCCCAAACATGTTCAAAGGTCTGAAATGCTTGAACTAGGCTATGGGCGAAGGTAGAGGTAATGACTTGGACATCATTGTAGTTTAATAAGCCACAGAGAAGGTGACAGTATAAGGATTGGTGAAAATCGGAGCCGAAAATCACTTCATCAGGGCTACAGCTTTGAGACTGCATTCCCTTCATTAGTTCTCTGTATTTTGGGTGGCGAAATACATTTGTGGTTGCAGTTCCAGCAGGTAGACCTCCTTTGGTTATGAAATGTCTGCTGCTGTATATGAAAACCAATGCCTTGCCATTTTGTATAGGGAATTCTCTGCAAACAAAATTATGCAATGATAGAATAGTTGGTTCATGAGTCATGACTATATATAAACAAAATCTTGATCAAAACTGAATTAATCATGATCGTTACTCTACATGTTAAATGTGGTTACCAGGGATGTCATTGGGGCGGGGAAGGACAAGGCGTGTATTGCCACCTCATCACCCAAGTGGGTATCCATCCCCTCTCTATCCCCGGCTTCCCCGCCCCACTACTTTGTAAATGATAGTATATAATATAATCTTGGACCCTAACCATCTGCTTAAGCTTTAGCTTTTGGTTGAAATCGGCCTTTGACAGTAAATTTCAAACCATTAAAATCTTTTCTAATAAAAAATAAGCATGTATAAAATATTTACAATGCTAGATTAATTACTTCCATCATAAACCATGACAATTTTTTATTTTTTTGCTTATAAATCATTTATGAGTGCACGTGCGTTTGGCAAGGATGAGACAAGTATGCTGGGAAAAGACACGTGCATGAGGATGCGGCGAGTAGAACATGAAACCCACCCCAATCCCCATAGCGACTAAAATATTGATCCCCATCTCCGTCTCATCCCTATAAAACTTGGTCTATCTCCACCCTCATTGGGATGGGTTTCCTACTTGATCCGTCCTACTGTCCATTGACATTACTAGTAGTTATAGACACTCGTATACTTCATTTTGGAAAGGTAGAGGCTAACACCAAGACAAAACAAAGTTGCAAATCATGCCTAATTAAGAAATTTTTAATTGAAACTTTATCAAAGAATTCTTTTATAGAAAATTAACATAATAATGTAAACAACTAATGGTTGATTAAGAATTTTTTTATCATAATAAAGACAAATAGATTATGGATAATGGCCTGGAGTACACTGATAACCCACTCATGTGTATAAGCAGGCAAGTACCATGTGCATACTGAAAATTGCAAGTAGAAATCTATCAAGTTTAGGTAATTACCTGAAAAAAGAAACACTAAACAATTCAAAACGAGTACAACATCATACAAAGTTGCCCATTAAGTACCGCATCTCAGTATGACAATTCTCCTAGAGCCAATTTTAGCTACCTAATTGAGCGACGATGATTTTTTACACATAAAATATTATATTCCCACACTGCGCCTTCTTTTAATTTTTTTTGGTTGAAAATATATTCATAAAGTAGGGTGTGAGAAGTAATTTTGGAGTGTCAATATCAGTATCCTTGATATTAGTATAGACCGGTGTCTGATTTTGTGATCAAGTAACCATATGCCATAACTAAAGAAAAGTGACATTTAGTTCTTTAATGCCCCTTTCTTGTAAAATCCTTTTCATAAATGACCGGTTTCTACATATTTTTTTTTTTTTTTGAAAGTAAGCAGGGACGGAAAGAATAATAAAAGCATTAATTAATTAATGTCTAGGCAAAACAAGCACCTGATATAGTGAAGCAAACAAAGAACACAAAAAAAAAACTGCAAATCTGCAATGATCTCCATAAAAAGAAAAGTTAAAAGGAAGTGGGTATCTACCTGTTCCTATATGCAAAAGAAGTAAGGTAGATTTGCATAGTGTTATCAAAAAGTTCATCATTGAAAGGTACAAACTTGCGCTTCCCTTGTGTTGTTCCGGAACTGCAGTAAAATCAACCAAACACTAATAAGAAAAATCACATGTACCTTCAACTACTATCCCCTAATAGAATGTATAGTAATATATAACCTATACTCACAAGCTAAGTACGGAGTAGTTTTTTATCTGTCACTAATACTCACTATTTGTTTGCACCATTTGATTAAAAAAACTTCTCACGAAAAAAATAGTGGAAAGTGTTATATTTGACACGTCTAATATTGATATAGACACACCACTTTTACGGATAAACATAGAAAATATTCTCTCACAAAGTATGTGTCACAATCAATATTGGTTACCCCAAAAAAATAGGCCATGATGCACAGGAAAAAAAAAAAAACGAAAGGAAAAGTTTACTGAAAGATGACACTTAAAGTCAAAACAAAAGTACCACTAAAAGATGGACACCTAATTTACAATAAATATAAAAATTTCAAAAATCACTCCTATTTTTCACTTACGGCCCCGTTTGATTGTTGGTAATAAATTGTGGTAATGATAATGATTTTATAGTGTAATTTTGTTAAGGATGACCATTATAATCTCCATTGAAAACAATTTTTTATTCCCAAATTTCAATTTTCTTCTCATTTTTCATTCTTATCCATTACGATTGGGGAGAGTGGTATTTGATGGGAATGGATATTTGTGAAGAAATTAGATATTTTAGAACTAAAGTAGCACCACCATGAATGAATTTTAATTTTCCTTTCAAATTTAGTTATAAATTCATTCCCATTACCATAATTTATAACCGGCTACCAAACGGGCCGTTAATGCATTACAAGTTACAACCATTGATCCTAACTCCTCAAAAGCTAACTTCAATTGAGAGCAAAACTCAAAACTCAAAACTCCCAAGTCCCAATAGTTAAATCTAAGGGTGGGCACGTTTTAAAAGCGTTAGCAGCTAGAATGTTAAAAAAATAAAAAATAATACTGATCAATGTATTTTTTTTAACATGCATCCTAAAATTACTATCATATTGTTTATTGCAAATTTAAAATCAAAACCCAATAACCAAAACCGCCACCTCTTGGACCCGAGATCCGAGGGTGGTCATGTGCTATTAATGTGGACCTCCCCTCAAAAAAATTTTAAAAAAAGGGATTTATAAAATGATAGAGATAAGATAAAACACTAAGACTGTCCCATTAATTAATTAAATTAAATTACCTCAAAGAAATGGTAGGAATAGGCTTGCCAGTAAGAATAGGAGAAGAATCTCCATCAATGATTCTTTGAATGTAAGGTTCCAAATCTTTGTGAGTTACAATAGGAACACATTGCTTATAACTCTCTGCATCTGTTCTTCCATTTAACCCTATTTCTCTCAAATACTCTGCCTCTCCATTTTCTTCTAGAATCTTCCTCAATGTTTCTTCCTGCACTTTCCCTGCATTTCCGCTTATTTCTTCAAATTCTCTTATCACTTTCTCCCAATCGAATTTCTCCATTTTTTCCAACATTTTCACTCTTCCTGCAATTCAAATTACATTTATAATAATAATAATAATAATCTAATAATACTGATTCAATTATAAGATCCAGAAAATCCAGAAAAGAAATTTTCAATTCGATTGATTGATTGATTATTTTTTTATCCAGAAAAGTATATCATCTCAGGAAAAAAAAAAAAAAAAAAAAAGAAGAAGAGCATATTCTGCAAATAAATTATCCACCAGAATGAAAAAACAAAAAAAAAATTAAAAATTGTAGTAAAGAAAGTTTGTTATTCAGAAAAAAAATCAATCAGAATCTTCCAGAGAGTTTGGAATTGGACATCGTTTCTCTCTCTCTCTCTCTCTCTTACTTCGTGGCTTCCATGACAATCAATTGAATGATATTGAGAGTACCAGTAAAATCCAGATATTTTACTCCATTAAAAACTAAAATTCAAAAGAAGAAAAGTTCAATTGAAGAAGTCAACAAAACAGTAGATAAGGAATTAATTCATCGAAGATGAAGAGATAATTACCTGAGAAAAGAAATGTAGTGAGAAACAGAGGAGGAGAAGAGAGAGAAAGAGTTGGAAGTGAAAGTGGAGAAGATGAGTGGTGTTGTGTTGTGTGTTAACGAGCGCAAAGCGACAGAAACCAACTTGGAGAAAATGGGTGTTGAAAAGGGGAATTGATAAATTCTCAACAACAAAAAAAAGGGGAAATTTTTTTTTTTTTTAAAAATTATGTCATTTTTTGGTTTTTTAATTTTTGGGGAAATGGTAAATGGAGAAGACAAATGAAGAGGGGAAGATTCCTAGTGTGAGAAGTGAGAAGGAGAAGAGAAGATGTCAATTTTATTTTATTTATAATAAGAAGAGGTTCATACTGTGCTGACTTGGTGCTAGTCCTGTAACCGTCCACACACTTGAGCTGTCAATCGGATCTTGTCGTGTCGGTCTGTATACTTACTTAAACTAAACAACTTCAATCTTATGACTCAGATGGTCACATTTGAATTTTTTTTTAATAAACGTGTTGTATCGTGTCACCCTGTTTACTTAAATGTGTCAAGGTCATTGACTTAATTTTTTTAATTTTGGGGTCGTGTTTGAGTCATGTTAGGGGTGTATGTCAATTTATCTCTATTATATAAGTCAATGGAGCTAATGAGCTATGGTGTCCACTAAAAAAAGGGGAATATTAATACCTTGTACAATATTCGTCTTAAATTAGAGATATTTAACAAAATCGCTAATCTTTATTATATAAGTCAAAGGTGACGAATGGTGTCTACTTGAAAGTATATTTCTATATCCTAAATTTAGGGGTATAACTGTATAAGGTATAAGCATAATTTTCATAAGGAGACATCATGCCTCCCTCTTGTCTTATAGAGTACTAGCCTTTTATGCACGCTTTGCGTGCGATTGCAATATTTTACTATATTAATCTGTCGAAACAAAAAAAAAATGTTATATGTTCGGAAATTGAAAAATCTGTCAAATTCACACTCATTCACATAATCAAAAACAAATTTTTCCCCTTTTATTCGGTCATCCCACAACAATGAACAAAAGAAAAGTTTTATTTACCATATTTTATTGGCTACCAAATTTTTACGATAATCAAAATCTAAATTTTTTATTTGATGAACTATATCAATATGGATGTCTATTTATAGAGAATTTAAAAATATGAATTTTGGTATTTTTGTTTATTTTTTTCAAAATTTATATTTTGTACTATTTTCATTTTAAAAAGTCCAAAAATTGTAATAAATTTCCTTAATAATTAGAAGTGATAAAAATTAAGATTTTAGAATATTTTGAGGGGTAAGATAGACTTTTAGAGGGGGGACACCATGGCTCCCCCTTGGCTTATATAACGGAGGTAATTCATTATAAATAATTATTAAATCTTATTTGAACAAACCATTGTTGTAACACTAACAAATAATTAGTTGTGGTAAAATAGCATGACAGGCACACATGGCGTGGAAAAAATAACATTTATAACCGTATTAGAAGATTTACGTTACATTTCATTTAGTAACAATAGGACGATACAATGAAATTCATGTGAACATGTCCATGAAAAAGGGGATTGCCACTTATCAGTTATTATATATGCTTTAAAAAAAACTTTTTTTTGGAAATGAATTACTAGCATTATTTATTACTATATTAAAAGATTTATGTTACATTTCATTTAGTAACAGAATAATGAAATTCATGTGAATCAATGAGTATACTATACATCCAGATGTACGTAGATCAGAGGTATGTGCATCCAAGTGTTTTATTGCTTATTTTAAATAATTTTGCTCATTTTAAATTTTAAAAAGAGCAAAAGAATTATAAAATGAGCAAAATTATCTTTAGATGTACCATACATTCAGATGTTTATAAGAATTTTTTACATGTAAGCATATCCATTAAAAAAAAAACTATATCAAGTGATTATAGACGAGTCCTCCTTTGGTCTCCCAGGATTCCCAGGATCGATACCCCACCCCTATTTCTTGAAATACAGTTGAAAATATATTCTAGTTTCGTAAGATACGAAAAAACAACGATTAAAATTAGTACCTTGTATACTATTAATCTTACATTAGGGTTATTTAACAAAATTCTTAATCTCTAGCTATTATATAAGCCAATGGCCTAGATAAGGAATGATGTCCACTTAAAAGTAATTTTTCATATGGGGCACCATGGCTCCCCCTACATTTTGATATCCTTAATTTAGTGGTAGGGTATAAATGTATTTTATAGGAGGACATCATAACTCCTTTTGACTTATATAATTTATTATAAACAATTATTAATGCCTATATATTTAAACAAATTAAACTATTTTTTCTGTAACACTAACAAATAATTAAATAATTGAGGTAATTAAAAATAGTTAGTATGGCATGGAAAAATGTTAATTATAATATAACCATATTAGAAGATTTATGGTATATTTCATTTAATAAGAGTAGGACGCTACAATGAAATTCATGTGGACATGTCCATAAAAAAAGGGATTACTACTTATCGATATCATGGCTCCGGCCTCCTGGCTTTTATAATTCACTATAAATAATTATTAATTAATGTCTGATTGATCCAACTAATTTTTCTATGACACTAAGGGCTTGTTTACTTTAGATTATATTCAGTTCAGTTCAGTTCAGTTCAATTCAGTTAATCTCTATTCAGTTCAGTTCAGTTCAGCTCTATTCATCTAATGTAAACGAGCTCTAACAAATAACTAATTAAGGTAAAAAAATTAGTATAAAAGTAATGGCACGCACGCATAGCCTGGAATGATTTTTTTTATTTTTTTATTATAACTACATTAGATGATTTATGTTATATTTCATTTAGTAAGTGGTACAATACAATAAAATTCATGTTAAGATGTCCATAAAAAAGGGATTGCCCTTTATCAGCTATTAATTTATTATTATTATTATTATTATTATTATTACTATTATTATTATTATTATTATTATTATATATATTTAAAAAAAATCCATTTTTGGAAATAATTTATTAGCATTAGTATTTATTACCATATTAAAAGATTTATGTTACATTTCATTTAGTAACAGAACAATGAAATTCATGTGAGCAGATCTATCCAAAAAAATAACCCGATAATAGTGGGTTGGGTTGAGTTTTTCAACCCATTTAGCTAAATGGGCTGGTTGACCCAACCCGTTTAGTTTAATGGTTGGATTGACAACTGAACCTGATTTCAACCTGCTTAGCCCATTAACAAAATATATATGTTGTAATAAAATTAGTTTCAACTAGAATTGACGTACTAATCTAATACTTCATCCGTTTCGAAAAAACGCAACAATCAACATTTCACGCACGCATGCCGAGACATTACTTTCACAACAACAAAATTGGACTCGGCCGACCGCCAGTTACCGACCGTTAGTGGTCGGTAATTGGATTTACCGACCGTTTGTAGTCGGTAAAAATTGGTCGCTGAAATAGTAGTCGGTAAAATATTTTACCGATCGTCGAAACGGTCGGCAACAAATTACCGACCGTCTACCGACCGTTTACACAGTTGGTCAAAAATGGAGGGAAGAGGCGCGTACCGACCGGCTAAACGGTCGGTATTACCGACCGTGTAGACAGGCGGTCGGTAATACCGACCGTGAAGGCGGTCGGTACGCGCCTCTTCCCTCCATTTTTTTTGGTGGGAAAAAGTTATTTACCGACCGTTACGCGGTCGGGAAGTAACTTTTTCCCGCCTTTTTTGGCGCCATTTCTTTATTTTGAACACTGATTTACCGACCGTTGAGCGGTCGGTAATTTGGTTTTTTTTTTTTTTAAATACCTTAAAAAAATAGGGCAAAAACAAATTAAAATTAAAATATAAAAATAAATTAAAATTAAACAAATTCAAAATTTCAAAATTGCATTTTATATTAATAATCCAATAATAGTAATATAACAATATAATACAACTATGCTACGAAGGCTCCAGAAGCGCCGGAACCGTCTGTCGGATCATCAGGAGGGCCTCGGTAAGTGAAGGAAGGATCGTCGAATCTCCTCGCGAAGGCGTCCATCTGCGCCTTCAACTGGGCGAGGTACTCCTCCCGCTTCTGTTCTCTCTCCTCCCGCTCCTTTTCTCTCTCCTCCCGCTCCTTTTCTCTCTCCTCCCGCTCCTTGTCTCTCTGCTCCATCTCTACCCTAGCGCGCTCCATCTCTACCCTAGCGTGCTCGGACTCCTCCAAACGCTGGGACATCTGTTGTAATTGAGCGGAAACCGATGGAGAATAGGAAGATCCGACGTGCCGCCTCCGCGAGGTTCTCTCGTAATAGAGAGAAGCGCCCTCCCTGCCGAACCCTAGAACCTCTCCCTTCCTGAAGCCACCAACCGTATCAAAGAAGATCTGGTTGGCGTCCGTCTCTGAACCACTAGCCTGAGACTGGGAAAGGTTCTGGTTATATTGATCCTGCAAATTATGGAGTTAGTTCCATTACTAGATTTCAAAGCTTATACACGTCCTATAACACCCTATTATACTTGTTAGGGGTTGATTATGTTGATTATAGGGCCCCACCACCAGTTTAGGTCAAAACTTGGCTTTTTAGGTCATTTTCGAGCTTTTTTTTGCATTTTCGCACCTAACTTGTCAAGTAACGTTCCATTACTAGATTTCAAAGCTTATACACGTCCTATAACACACTATTATACTTTCAAGGGGTTGATTATGTTGATTATAGGGCCCCACCACCATTTTAGGTCAAAACTTGGCTTTTTAGGTCATTTTCGAGCTTTTTTTTGCATTTTCGCACCTAACTTGTCAAGTAACGTTCCATTACTAGATTTCAAAGCTTATACACGTCCTATAACACACTATTATACTTTCAAGGGGTTGATTATGTTGATTATAGGGCCCCACCACCATTTTAGGTCAAAACTTGGCTTTTTAGGTCATTTTCGAGCTTTTTTTTGCATTTTCGCACCTAACTTGTCAAGTAACGTTCCATTACTAGATTTCAAAGCTTATACACGTCCTATAACACCCTATTATACTTGTTAGGGGTTGATTATGCTGATTATAGGGCCCCACCACCAGTTTAGGTCAAAACTTGGCTTTTTAGGTCATTTTCGAGCTTTTTTTTGCATTTTCGCACCTAACTTGTCAAGTAACGTTCCATTACTAGATTTCAAAGCTTATACACGTCATATAACACCCTATTATACTTGTTAGGGGTTGATTATGCTGATTATAGGGCCCCACCACCAGTTTAGGTCAAAACTTGGCTTTTTAGGTCATTTTCGAGCTTTTTTTTGCATTTTCGCACCTAACTTGTCAAGTAACGTTCCATTACTAGATTTCAAAGCTTATACACGTCCTATAACACCCTATTATACTTGTTAGGGGTTGATTATGCTGATTATAGGGCCCCACCACCAGTTTAGGTCAAAACTTGGCTTTTTAGGTCATTTTCGAGCTTTTTTTTGCATTTTCGCACCTAACTTGTCAAGTAACGTTCCATTACTAGATTTCAAAGCTTATACACGTCCTATAACACCCTATTATACTTGTTAGGGGTATTTTTTTGCAGTTTAGGTAAGTAATTAATCATGACAAACAATAAACATCAAATGCAACTAATAAACAAACAATCCTATTCGTACTCATCGGCTTATAGGCCGGAATTCCGCTCTAAACATCAAATGAAAATCATAAAAAACAATCCTATTCGTACTCATCGGCTTATAAGCCGGAATTCCGCTCTAAACATCAAAGTAAACATCATAAGTCAAGGACCCAACCGACCATAGGTGCTTCAACTCATCAATCAAAGGCTGCATGTAGACATCCAAGTTGTTTTTCGGATTTTTTGGCCCAGGGATAAGCAACGAAAGGAAAATGAAAGGTTTCTTCATGCACATGGACGGCGACATGTTGTACGGTGTAGTTAAAACAGGCCAACAAGAGTATTGCTTTCCAAACTTCCCAAAAACGGAAAAACCATCTGTGCACAACCCAAGTCTAACGTTTCGAGGCTCGGATGCGAAGTCCGTAAAGGTCCTGTCGAAGTGCTTCCAAGCTTCACTGTCACTAGGGTGAGCCATATTCCCTTGCCCTCGACGATTCTCACAATGCCATGTCATAGCCTCAGCAATGTTTCTAGTTGCAAACATTCTTTGCAATCTTGCTGTTATTGGGAAGTACACCATAAAGCTTTCGGGAACCAAAGTTTCATTCGAAGTCTCCTTGTACCGATTCGACCCGCAATGACGACACTTATCAAGCTCAGCATCGTCCTTCCAAAACAACATACATCCTTTAGGGCAGGCGTGTATCTTCTCGTGAGGAAGCTCTAATCCCTTCAGAACCTTCATTGTTTCATAATAGGTGGTACACTTAGTTTTTTCGGAGGTGGGGAGCGCATCGTTGAACAATGACCCAATGCTGTCTACACACCTGAGTGGCAAGTTGTAGTCACACTTCAAGTTGATCATTCTGGAAGCCATCTCCAACACAGACATCTTGCTCCCATCATACAACGGCTGCTCGGCTGCCTTGAGCAACTCGAAGAACATTTTTGCCTCCGCATTTGGTTCTTCTTCGGCCGAAGTTGCCTCCTCAACGAATGATGAGTCCACGTTGTCCCCAAAAGCATCGACAACCATTTCCCGGTAAGGATTCGGCTGAGTAGAAGACGAGGTGGACTCTGTACTCACCCTTTCACCGTGACATAACCATTCATAGTAGTTCGGAATGAACCCCTTCTTATACAAATGTACCTTGACGTTGGGCACATCCAAGTACTTCAAGTTCTTACACCGAACACAAGGACATCTTATCTTGTCCTTGTCATTGAGCTCGGGGTGCTGCTGAGAGAAGGTAACAAACTCATTCACCCCTTTGATGAACTCATCACGAAGTTTGTGTTCCTTATCTTTTCTCTTGTACATCCACTCACGCTCCTTCCTTTTCATTTCGATTAATACAATTTCTAAGACATTTACTAAAATTTTAGTTCAAAGCATTCAAACATAGTTCAATATAATGTCTTCACTCCTATCTTATTTAAGCCGTTCTTAAATATTCTTGTTAAAGCTTTCTTATGTAATGCACATGTATATATATTTAAGTCATATTTACGAAAAATACAATACATATTTACATACATACTTACATACATACATAATTAAATATATACTTACTTACATACATACATACATACATACACTTTAATTTTTTGCTAAAAAAAATACACATACATACATATACATACACCTATTATTACACATTTGATTCAAATACAAAAATACATTCATCATTTCTTTCTTGATATATATCTTTCATTCAAAACCAAAAAAAATCAATCACTTCATTAACATTTTCAATTCATTTCGTTTCGTTTTAGTTCAATTCATTTAATTTCAGTTCGGTTTATTTCATTTCAATTTAGTTCATTTCAGTTGTTGTTTTCTTAGCCCAAAAGAACACGGCCTAAAATGTGTTGAGTGTTTTTTTGGGCATAGGTTGAGTGTGATATTACTAAGAACAAGTGTTGAGCACCCTAGCCATAGATTAAGGTCGTTTTTTTAAAGCCGTTGTTTTGGACTAAATTAATTTGATTTGAACAAAATTTGTTTGATTACAATATAATTAAACAAAATCTTAAAGTTAGCAAAGAATGAACGAAAATTTTCAATTCATACACACAAATACATATGTAATACATACACAATACATAAATAATAAATACACATACATACATAATACATACATAATACATACACATATACATACAAATACATACATAAATACACATACATACAAATACATACATAATACATACACATATACATACATAATACATACACATATACATACAAATACATACAAATACATATACATATATACACAATTGAATAAATTGAAAAACAAAAAAAAAAAAAAAAAACCCTAACCACAATTTGAGGAGCTGGGGCGGCAGCCGTGCGTCGGCGGAGGAACGGAGGGGCAGAGGCGGAGGGGCGGAGGGCTGGAGGGGCGAAGGAGAAAGAAAGAGAAGGAAAAGGAGAAAAGGAGAAAGAAAGAGAAGGAGAAAGAGAAAAGGAGAAAGAAAGAGAAAGGACGGCGACCGGAGGGGTGCCGGAGGCCGGTCACGGTGGTCGCCGGTTGGAGGGAGAGAGAGAGGGGGTGAGGGTGTGGTGGTTCGAGGGTTCGCGAGGGAGAGAGAGAGTGAAGAGAGAGAGAGAATGCAACGGGAATGCGATTCAAAATCGCAACGACCCATTTTTTTATTTTGGGTCAGAAGATTTACCGACCGCTAGGCGGTCGGTACATCAGATTAGTAAATTTACCGACCGCTAAGCGGTCGGTAATTTGTTACAGTAGTTGGGTATATTTAAGTGGAATAAATTTTCCACCAAACCCAGAACCCTGTAGACATATACCGACCGCTAAACGGTCGGTAAATTTAGAAGTCGAATTTATCGACCGTTTAGCGGTCGGTATATGGTCTGACTAACATTGGTTTTGGGGGGAAAAATTTGCCGACTGTGTTCAGTCGTCGACGGTCGGTAATTTACGACCATCTATTGACGGTCGGTAAGTGCGGTCGGGCGAAGAGGATTTTCTTGTTGTGTTTGACCCTCAATAACTATAATTATGATTAATTAAAAATTATAAAAAGTTGATATTAAGATAGTACAATATTTTACAAGAATCTAATAAGATCTTACTTGACTATATGATGACTATATGATTAATTAATTATTTTTTTTTATGTGTAAAGCTCAAAACTTGGTCAAAGTATATGATGTGAATAGTGCAAAATGTTGATTGTTACGTTTTTTTCGAAACAGATGAGGTACGTTACTTTTATATTTTTATTTATTTTTTATTGTGTCATAGTTGTTTTACGAGTTATGTAAGTGTTTATAATGTCTTAAATTCAAATGTTTTTATCTTGAACATTAGAACTTAAAAGGTTGTTATTAGTTATTAATCACTACCATATGATGTATATATTATGAACAATATGACTTAAAATATATATGACTATCATGGGTTATTATTTTGATTCATATAATAGTATAGACATATGGTAGTATAATTTTTTTTTGTTGACATACACCTCAACGTATCAATAATATCACTGCGAAGTGTAAAATATTGTGATACTTAAAAAAACATGATTAAAGACATATTGATATATATTTTCCATAGGTATGTACGTGGTGTGTGTATCCAGTCAGATTATATTCAGTTCAGTTCAGTTCAGTTCTTCTCTATTTAGTTCAATTAATACACTTCAGTTCAGTTCAGTTCATCTCTATTCAGTGGCGGATCCAGGATTTCGGAGATGGTTGGTCACCACAAATGATTGATCATATGCCAAAATTTTAAAAAAATTTAGGGTCTAGTTCATAATTGAGTTCAATCAAAATAAGATTAAAAAAATCATATTACGACCAAATAGTACTTAGAAAATCCATCTTACAAGCCGAAAGTCGTACGAATCTCCAAATTAAATGCTACAAACAAATAGTACTATAAAACTATCACTACTAGAAAAGATGTGATTTCCAATGAGAATTCTCGTCATGAAAATGTGACCCCATCCTAAAAATGAGAGTCGTAAATGATTTTTTCTGTTGTAAAAATGTGGCCCATCCTAAAAATGGGGGTCACAAATGATTTTTCGTGTCACGATCCCATCATAAATGAGTCAATTTTAATAGAGTTCGGGTTTGGTATTGGAGATATTTTAAAATTTTAATGACAATCCAAAAATTGTCATAAAAAATCTACTTTTTTGACATAATTTAAGCCCGTCATTAATATGTACCATTGTTAATGGGGTAATTTTTAGCGTATTACAATTGTTCATGACGACTTTTCATGTTTTAATATCTATTTATGATATCATTCATCTTAACATCAATAAACAAATCACTCTTAGAATTGAAAAGTAAAATAAGTAATCAAACAATCATTCAACATTTGATCTCCCATGCTCTTACGTAATTTATCATTCACGATCGTCATACTAGAAAATACTATATCGACACTAGTCGTAGCAACGGGGAGAACTAACAACAACTTCAAAAGCAAGTACACCCTATTATAAAAAATTCCGAAAATTCCTGGTGGTCTCTGGTGAGTCACTGGACCAACCAGGACCACCACTACATCCGCCATTGTCTCTATTAATCTAATGTAAACGAGCCCTAATTCATGTATGCACTAATTTAGTTCAAGCATATTATGAATCTATCATTTACATTATATTCTAATTTGTTATTAACTATCCAGTATATATGTTTTAAATTATTTACCAAAAATTAAAATTAAATATGAAAATTGATGCATCTCAAGCAATTCAACAATTTAAGGATGTGTTCTAACTTCTAACTATTCAAAAACTATGCCTTAAATTTCTTCAAGGTTGCTCAAAATTAATTTAGTTCAAACACAATCTGAACCTATTAATTACATTCTATTTTTTAAAATTTTTTTTTTTACTATGAAGTGTGTTTATTTGTAAATTATTTACCTAAAAAAACTTAGCATAGATATATTCCAAAATTTTCAAATGTTAAATACGAAATTGATGCATCATAAGCAAATTCCTCAATTATATACCTACCATCAACTTTAAAATAATAATTAAAAAAAAATAAATTTTGTCAGAAAAGACCTTTTAAAACATTCATTTTGTGAGAAAAGACCTTATAAAAAATTTGTTGTGAGCAGGGACCTAAAACAAAACAAAAAAAGTTGCAAAGAGGGACCTTACCTCTATATCCGACGTTGAATGTGAATTTCCGGCGTTGACTCACTATTTCTCTCCAATTTTGCACGAATCCTTTCGTATTTAAGGGGTTAAGAGATGAGGAATCCCAAATTCAGAAGAAGAGAATTTTAGATGCTAGAAAAAAGTGTTAATGTAGGGTTTATGTAGATGAATTTAGGAGGGAAAATGGAGGGGAAGTGGAGGAAAAATGAATTTATAGTGAAAAGAAAAGGAAAAGTTAAATAGAGAAGAAATGATTCATCGAAAATTGGAGGGAAATAGCGAGTCAACGCCGGAAATTCACATTCAATGTCGGAAAATAGAGGTAAGGTCCCTCCTTGCAACTTTTTTTTTGTTTTAGGTCCCTGTTCACAACAAATTTTTTATAAGGTCTTTTCTTACAAAAAAAATATTTTATAAGGTCTTTTCTGACAAATTTTCCTAAAAAAAAAAACTACCATCTATATATTATATCGCCATCATATCACTAATCATCAATAGCATCAACATTTATGGACCAACAAATTCATGGATCGTCATCGTACGTTGGATGTATAAATCGTCATTTGATCGAACTTTATGAAATAAACAAATTTTGTAAAATGAGCAAAACGTGTGAGAGGTTGTACCATGCTCATTTGGTACAACCGGTCGTATGATAAAATTTTCATGTAATACTAAGTGGTTCATATACTTCATATGCAATATGGTTGTCGTGTCGCAATACAATTATACAAAGACAATACGACATACTTTGTCCGTCCATACAAGATTGACCCATTTACTTTTACTCATCTCTCGAGACACATCTTTAAATGAAAATATCTTGAGTTACATACGTATAATAAAAAATTATAAGCATTACATATTAAAAAAGTATACATTGAGACGAATCAAACGAGATCCCATTTGACTATATTTTTCCTTACATGTATAAAATTATAGACAGTCAAAGTTACCAAATGAACAGTAGCAAAAGTCAATATGGGGCAATCTTTAAGGGACGGAGGGAGTACCAATCAATCAATATATATATGTCCAAGAAAATTTCTATATTTGTATCTTTGCTAAATTATTCAAGCCAGAACAAGAACAACGAACACAATATTTTCCTAAACAAAATCAACATTCGAACTTCCTTGGATGCTCATGCAGTCCTACCATGCATATTGGATTCATAGACGATTGTTAATTAGCTGGAGTATAGTAGTCACATCAGGAACAATAGGAACAAAAACCCCTATAATAATAATAATAATAATAATACTTGTAATAATAATAATAATAATAATAATAATAATAATAATAATAATAATAATAATAATAATAATAATAATAATAATAATAATAATAATAATAATAATAATAATAATAATAATAATAATAGGATATGTATGTATTAAATGTTGTATATATATTGCTAAATGCTAATAATCAGCCGATGCATATCCATATTATTATCCAATCTGGCAGAGATTTATTAGGCTATATTTTCTTCATCTGATCTAATATGATTTTTATAATATGATCTAAAAATTTTTGATATGGTCGTCGGATCTAATATGCGTTTTTCTGATATGATATGATCTACCTAAATTTTTGACTAAACTCTCTACTGGCCTGGCCTCAAGTTGTTATACACCAATTTATAAGAACAAAAAATGTCAATAAGTTATCATTATTATATTCGTATTGATGAGTAGTTTTCAATTATATAAGCTTCATTATTTATTTTAGTACATACGGATTTAATAATAAATAAAACCAACTAAGATGATATGATTTTTTTTTTCCTGGTATGGTGAGAAGTTTTTTGATCAGTTTTGATTTGATTTTTTTCTGATTTGATCTCAATTTGTTTTTCCAATAAGTAATATAATGTTTACTAATTTAAGATGAGGAAAGGCCTTGATATATAGATGCAAGGAATGGATATCATAATTCATGAACATTATTGAGACATATCTATCAAGGATCGTTTGGTAGCCGATTATAAATGGTGGTAATTGGAATGAATTTATAACTAAATTTGGAAGGAAAAATGAAAATCTATTCCCATGGTGGTGCTAGTTTAATTTAACTCCAATTTATCTAATTTTTTTCAATATCTATCTATTTCCATGAAATATCACCCTTCCCAATGATAATGGATGATAATAGAAAATATAAAGAAAATTCAATCTTGGAAATAAAAATTTGTTTTGCATGAAGATTTAATGCATGTAGTTCTTAAAAACTATTCAAAAACAGCATCAATTATTAGATGAATACAACAAACAGGGTAGGCAGTGTCAATTAGATAAACCTAAAAGACATGCAAATGTGGAACTAAATTACTTCTCCAAAACTAAAGCAAATTAATTAGAAGAAAGAAAATCAGCTACACAATATATCAAAATAATCACAATGAAACAAGCCAAGCATGCATATATAAATTTAAAATAATCATAGAACAAATATGTGGTGTGCACACAAATTAATTTTTATCAACAGTAATGGAGCAAATAAATTGAGACGGACAAAAAAAAAAATGAAACATTTATTTAGGAACGAAGGGAGTACAAATTTAGAGAAATAAATTTACTTTTTCCTTTTTTCACAAGTTCATAACCATTAAGGTTACGATCGATAAACGTGCGTTTTCTTTTTCCACTGGCATGAAATACTATTTTGATCATATATAAGATGGCATGAAGACAAATAAAATGACTTACGAGTATTAGACAGTCACTACAAAAAACTCACACAATGAGGGCAACTTATCATGATTAAAGAGGGCAATATGAGTATTGTTTTATTTAATGATGCCTACAAGGGCAATTATTTTTGCACTCATTGATATTAAAAAAAAGGCAATATAATTTTTGCCCCCAATAGATTTTTGAAACTTTGCCCTATTTGACAATAAATAAAGTATTTAAATCAAGGAAAACAAAATATATTGCCTTTGTTGATGGTCAATGAAGGCAATTTTGTTTGCCCTTTTTGAATTGAATCAAAGAGGGCAAAACATCCAAAATTGTCTTTGAAACCTAATACAACGGGTTACAAGGGCAACATGAGGGCAATACTAAAATTGTCATTATAACCTAAGAAGACAAATTTTGTATCAAATAGCTAGGGCAATTTTAATTGTCCTTCTTGAACACATTTTTTGTAGTGAGTGTGCAATCTATACTAATACTCCATATTATAATACTCCATGAGGGTGAAGTCATAGCCCAGTGGTTAGGGCTTCAGAATTCCAGACACGAGGTTCTAGGTCGTACGTAGTATTTTATTCCCTGAAAATATTTTCGTGCACATGGATGCAACATAAATATTAGGATAATTCTAGTCTAGTGTATTAAAATTGAACATTATGGTTATGTATATTGATAACTTGGTTTATTATGTGTTTTTCCTCCTTATTTTGTATGGTTTTATTGTGCTAACTGTGCTCTTAGGAGCCGTTTTGCTTCTAATAAGTCGGTTTGGAGTGTTTTGTGTCTTTTCCTTGTCTTTGACAGGAATTAGCTAAAATCCGCTCTAAGAAGACTAAAAATCATCAAATTAGTTCTAGTTGTATCTAGGAGAGATTGTTTCAAGTTTTGGCAAGCTTCGGAGCATTTTTTGAGGAGTTTTGCACCAACCCCGGTACGGGGTGCATGTACCCCGGTACCAGGGCCAATGTTGGCAACTCCAACTACTGCTAAGCCACCTTGCACAGACCCTGGTACGGGGTGCATGTACCCTGGTACCGGGGTGGTTGCCGCCCCTGTTCCTCTGCTTTTTAACATGAAACTTAATTATTTTCCAGCGTCTGCCCCGGTACCGGGGTGCATGTACCTCGGTCGGGGTTGTTGCACGACGATATGCTCGATGTATTAAAAATCTCGAATTTGGCCCCAACGACAACCCCGGTACCGGGGTGCATGTACCCCGTACCGAGGCCGGTGTTCAAGGCTCCGTATAAGCCCAATTTGCCTATAAATACCTATTAAAATCCCTTGTAACTCCTTATGCTTTCTTTAGGTTTTCTTTTCTGCTTTTAGGGTTTCTTTCTTTCTCTCTTTTATTGTTAAAACACATTAAATTCAATTCAATTCAAGTTAATTAAAGATTCAATCTTTTTTCAATTCTGGTAATTATTTCTTTCTTATTTATTTTATTTATGCTTTTTATTATGATCATGTTTATTGCTTTGTTTCTTTTAAATATGTGTGAGTAGTTCTTTAGATCTAGGGTTTGGGAAAAATATGTTTGATTGATTTAAATTAATTGAATCCTTTGTTCTTTAATTCATGACTAGTTTTAATTCCCTAAAATCTGTTTTGATCATATAAATTTGAGTAATAATCTAGTCAGTAGCCGAAAGGTGAAAACTTCATTAAGACTTAAGATTTTAGGCAGATTTATTTAATAAATTGCGAAAGCCTGTTATATAAATCTGTAGATCTAATAAATTGCGAAAGCCTGTTAGATCTTGGTTAGAATTTGTTAATGAATTATTGAACATTGGAATTCAATTAGTTTATGTTTTCATTCATAAAACCCTAAACCCTAGAATTTCCTTCATTCAGTTAAATCTTATAAAAATTCAATCTTTATTTTCTGTTCTTTATTTATTAGTTTTTTTTAGGATAATTCAATCACAAAGGCCCATTACATAGTTTATACTTTTTAGTAATAAAATAAATTAAATTGCTTCTTTGTGGATTCGACCCTACTTATCACTGCTGCATTAGTTCTGATATTTAGGTTATTTTTGACGAGTTGCGACGCCCTGTCATATTTGTAACACTTATTTTTTTAGAACACTTACTTTAAAATAATTAAGTATTATAAATGTGAAACATGAACGTTTAAAATTAATACATAACATAAATGCCCTAAATCAGCTAAATGTATATATAACATACATGCTCTATTTAAGTGTAGATGCATAATGCTCGTTGTGCACCCGGTGTATAATTCATGGATTCATTATTTCAGTATATATATACTAGGTTAGCATCGATGCGGCGTGGATGCACGACTTTTTAAAAAATAATTGTTAAAAATTATTTTAATAATGATAATCTATAACTTGTAAGAAAAGGTTGAAATTAAGTAAAATGTAGGATTTTTTGCCTTGAATAATACAATCTTTCAACAATTTGCAAAGAATAATACAACCTTTTGATTTTTCGTGAATAATACAACCTTGTACACAAATTTGCAACGAATGATACAAAACCTGTTTTTAACTTATAAAACAGGTTTTTGGGACACGTGTCAAGTTTTGACTGGTTGTTGCAATTTTTTTTAAAAAAAAAAGAAAAAAAGGAAAAATTAAAAAAAAGGGAAAAAAAATCAGAAATAAGTAAAGGGTGGCTGCTGGGCGGGGGATGGGTGGGGGGAGGGCGGCGGGGTGGCTACTGGGCGGAGGAGGGGGGTTGACTGGGGTTGAATTCCGCCGGGGGAGGGGCGAGGGTGGTCGGAATTGGGTGGAGGTGGGATGGAGGTTTTCGGGGTTGGGGTGGCTGTGGTGGTTTTGAGGGGTTGGGGATCTCGAGTTGGGGGCTTCGGGGGTTGGGGAGGGTGGGGGTGAAGGTTTCGAGGGTGGGCGGTTTCAGGGGAGGGGGAATCGGGGGTGGGGGCGAGTCAGGGAGGGGGTAATCGGGGGTGGGGGCGAGTTAGGGAGGGGGAATCGAGGTGGGGGCGAGGCAGGGAGGGGGAACCGAGGGTGGGGGCGATTCAGGGAGGGGGAATCGGGGGTGGGGGCGATGGCAGAGTGGTGGTGGCGGTGGACGAGTGGGGTGGGGGGGGGGGGCTGGTGTTAGGGTTTTTGAATTAAATTTTTTGTTTTTTTTTTTATTTTCTGATTTAAAAAAAAAAAGTTAACCTGAATAACAGGTAGCAGGTCATTTGTATCATTGGTTGCAAAATTGTGTACAAGGTTGTATTATTCACAAAAAACGAAAGGTTGTATTATTCTTTGCAAATTGTTGAAAGGTTTTATTATTCAAGGCAAAAAATCCTAAAATGTACAACAATGCCCATATGTATAGATAAATATTATTTTAATAATAATAATGATAAGTATTATTGTTAGTAGTTTCTGTTTTATTCTATAACAAGGTTACACTTTTTTTGAAATAGTAGCAAGGTTACACTTGAAAATGTACAATCTTCAAAAAAAAAATCATTTTTATTACACTTATATAATTTTAATTTAATTGTAATTAAATTATATATATACTTTATTTTAAAAAGATTAGTACAACAACTTTAACTTATGAAATTTTTAGTAAGATTGAATATTCTTATTAATAAGTTGTAACTAAAAACAAAAATTTATATTTAAGCACAAATAAGGGTGTTTTAATTCAACTTATTCAATAAGACATATAGTACTTATTTTAGAAAAGTTCCGATCAGATAAAAAATTTAGACCAGATAAGATAAGATTTGAAAAATTCAGATAAGATCAAAAAAATTCATATCAGATCAGAAAAGTTAGAATAACTATAAAAAAAACTCCAAAAAAAAAGATAAGATTAGATCAAATTAGAAAAGTTCAAATCAGATCAGAAAAGTTCAGATCAGATCAAATCAAAACAGTTAAGTTCAGATCAGATATAAAAAATTTTAACGAATCAAACAAAACCCTAAGTATCAACTTTTCAATAATATATGGAGAAAAACTTTAGAAAAGAGAATATTGGAAAAAAAATAAAAAATCAATAAGTAGTGAGTAAGTTTAGAGGAAATTTTTTTTAATAAGAAAGTAACATGTGGCAAATAATGATGTTAGTGGTTTTTGTTTTAGTAATAGTTATAGATAGATTATAGATATATATATATATATATATATATATATATATATATATATATATATATATATATATATATATATATATATATATATATATATATATATATCAATATGAAATTATTAATAAGCTTATAAGCTGTATTTTAATTTATAATAATGATTCTTGTTGCCTTATGAATTTGGATTGAAATTGTATATGTATGTAGATCTTAAGCCGTATTTGAATTTCTAATGTTTGCTTTATAAATTTGTATTCAAATTGTATTGTAGATCTTAATTAAATTGTATCTTAATTTTTAATGTTTGCTTTATAATGTTTAATTTGCTATATATATATATAGGAGTATTGTATAAATTGTATATTAAGGATCTGTGAATTGGTATACTTTTTGTGCATATTGTATAAAGAGTCACACATGGACAGTTGACGAAGTAACCAGTTTCAAGAACCGGCATCGTTAATGTAGAGCATTGCAAGTAGAGGTGGGAAACCTTGACAACCCGCTAACTCGACACGAAATCGACCTGTTATTAATGGGTTTGGGTCGACGATGTCAATCCGTTTAAATTAAATTAGTTGACACGACACGACACGTTTAGTACACGGGCCGGGTTAGGGTTAAGGGAGTTCAACCCGTTTAATTAGACAGGTCAACCCGGCCCGACACAATTTTACTTGATTTTCAACTTTAGCATGAAAAAACTACATAACCCGCCAACACGACCCGAACTCGACACGAAATAAACGGGTTTGGGTCATTGATTTCGATACGTTTAATATAAACAGGTTGACACGACACGACTCGTTTATTAAACGGGTCGGGTTATGGTTGAGGGGTGTGAACCCATTTAATTAAATAACACGACAGGACACGTTTCTCACCTCTAATTGCAAGTTGCCTAAAAAACCATTCGATTTTTTGAATCCATTTTCTAAATTAAATTTATCTATACCAAACACCACTGCCTTCGAGTTTACGAATTCGTGAGCCACCTCCACAATAAGACAACTTTTGATTGGGGGTAAAACATTCTCAACGAAAAATGATTAAACAAATTACAAAACAAGCTTTCATTGTTTGATAACATGCATGCATGTAAGAAAGATAAAAAGGAAAGTAAAGAAGTAGTAGGGGAAATAAGGGATGTACAAGCTAAGGGATGCAAGAAAAAAAAGGAAGGAATGAAAATAGTTTTCCCTTCATTTTGAAGTGTAAATGGTTTTCCTATCTTTCTAAGATATATTTTATTCATAGGAAAAATGGTATGTATGTAAAACTGAAAATAAAGGAAAATGTTTTATGGTATACCAAACGTAGCCTAAATGTAAGGGCAATGTCAGCTCGATATTTCTACAAGACGAGTCGTGTGTTGTGTCCTAGTATTTTAATCAATTAATCTAATTCAAATCCGCTGTTTTTTTAGTATGATAATGTGTAGAATATTAGACATTTAATCGATTTCGTGCCTGAAATCTTGAAGTTGTAACCACTAAACTAAGACTTTCCTCAAAAGTCAAAACTAAAATTTGCTGTTACATTGGTATATGTTTGAGGATTTTAAAATATCACAAAATTAGACTACAAAGTAGGGGTTTACGTACAGAAAAATATAAATTCACAAAATTTGCAAATTAAAGCAAGTTCCTTGATGGTCTTCTTTGCACTACTTTTAATATTGCCATTACATTAGAAATTCCCAAACGCTTAGGGCTCGTTTACATTAGCCGAGCTGAACTGAACTGAATAAAAGTGTATTAATTGAACTGAACTGAACTGAACTGAATATAATCTGAAATAAACAAAGCTCTATCAGAATTCTGGCCAGTTGCTTTTAGAGGACCGTACGCCATACATAAAATACTCTTTTCGTATGGATCATGCTAATTATTTTTATTAAAAAAATTGTTTTCTTGAACCAAACAATTATATGCACCTACTCTTGGGACTATTTTGTGGGTTAAATAATTCTCCATATCTAACCTTAAAAAACATGTAACAATTGTACTTTTTTTATTATTTTATTATTTTACTTTGATGGGAAATTATGGTTTACGAGTACATAAAATAAAAAAAAAAAAACATAGTGATGTAGAGTTTTATTTGTTTTGTTTTAACATATATAATTAATATGTTAACCTTAAAATTCCATCTCAGCGTGAGTAAAAAGTACAATTATTGCATTTTTTAATAGAAATGAAGAAGTGTATATGTATTCAATTCAGTCATAATTCCATACATTGGACATTCACATTGTTGACGAATTCTCCATCATTGACCCAAACCTTATTTTAAACCCTTGGACCAAGTTATGATTTTTCACCTTTTTGTAAAAAAATTAATACTCTTTTGTTCCTTTTTATTGGCTATGTATTCTATTTTGGGTATTATGCTTTTATAATAAGTTTGAACTAACTTTGTATGCATTTACTTAATTGTTTAATGTTATAAAAAAAGAAAATCGACGATAGAGGGACAGAAAATGCAATATTTATAGCAAAATATTGGAAATCAATAAATAAAACAAACAACGTTATAGTGTAATTTTTAACAATGAAAAATAGTTTTCTTTATTAAAAAATATCTATCCTAACACTTATTTATGTTTATTTTTGTGCAACCGTAATTATCAAATAGGAATGGTGGACTTTTTAATTATAAAAATTAATAATATATACACACACACACGAACACATAGATATACCAGGCAACCTTATCATCATTCATACGACCATACTATAAAATATTTATTTATTATTTATTTATTTTGAAAAGCCATGAAATATTATTTAGAGTGAGTGTAAACCGGTGATTTTAAAATGAGCATTAGCTATTTGAGGGGACATATTCATTTTTGGAACACCAATACATTACAACTTCAAAGACTTATTGATACGTAATGGGGTGGTGGAATCTCACAAAAACTACTCAAAATACAAGAAATTCGTATGACTCAAATATTCCACCAATAAATGAACATGAAAAATTATAAAAATATGGATATGGGCTTGAAAATAAGTTCACTAAGGACTAATTTGTAAGAACTAAACATAATCTACTCAAAATCACTAAATTAATGAGTAGAAAATGACTTACAATCACCAAAGTTGCAAGATTTAATTAACTAACTACCAAGGATGGACAAACTCACAAAGAGCTCTTCAAGAGATCGAATAATCTCATATTTCATTTCAACGTACAATAACTTCATTACAAAGAGGCAAAATGATCCTATTTACAGAGCTAAGCTTAATAAGGGTTTAAATCATAGTCATTAATCCTAAGTAAACAAATTCAATCAACACTAAAAATGAACTTAATCACAAGAGAATATATATATATATATATACAAAGTGGTTACGTAAACCCTAGAGAACTTAGCCTAAAAAAATACCAAAAAGACTCTTTATTTCAAAAAATATTTACATATATTTACTTAACCTAATAATAACAGCAGGTCCTGTTCTTTAGCGCGGATAGAGACCCAAACATCGCGCTCGGGCCAAAGTTTTTTAGCCAATTTAAGTTAATTATTACAAAAACAAAATGCATAAAATAAGACTAAAATAGTTTTAAAGCTAGCTAGATGAAGTAGAGTTGAAAAATGAAGTCTTTGACCGTCGATGAAGTTTCATTGACCATCTTGTATGGCATCACTTCTAATTGATCATAACTATAAGAGGTAAATAATTAAGTTATTCTTGATTAATTCAGTACGTGTTTAAGTAGTCAATCTAACTAGCTGGTATCCACTTAGTTGTGTAACTCTTCATGCGTACTCATATATAGTCCTGTCCAACGGGGCGGGTCAGGGGCGGGCGTGTCAAATATTAAGCAGGCCGGGCCTCACATATTTTTTAATGGGCCGGGCCGGGTCAGACCCTATTTGATAAATTCTGTACTATCCTTTTTTTTATTTACTCACTTCACATTTTCACACTTGTCGAGACAAAATTTTGAAGATAAATATCTTTAATTAATTGTGTGTTTGTAAAAAATATAAAAGCTAGATATTAAAAAACTACATGTTGAAACGAATCCAAGGAGACCCCAGCCATATGACTATTTTTTTCTTATGTATAAATAAAAAACGATAGTCCAAGTAGTACTGTACTTTGTGAACAGTGTTAAAAGTCGAATTGAGTAAACTAAAACGGAGATAGTACTCTATTTCACTTTTTTAATTAAGGCACCATAATGCACATCTACAAAACTAATATGAGGATAAGCGAATACAAAATTTAAAGTAGATGAACTACTTCCATACTCTGAAATTAGTTAAGGATTTGATCACAAAATTAAATTAATGAACCATTTTATCCCTTACATATTTAACATATCAATTGTGAATATTGATCGAGTAAAAATCGTTTTCAGAGTGAAAAAACGTAAACACTTAAATAGGTATGTGTGTGAGTTTGCTGTAATGACCACTAATAACATTTTCGTAAATAATAACTTTAATATGAAAATCACGCAAATTCTTTAATGCTATGTTTGGATACAAGTATTTCATTTGAAATGATAGATTTGAGCCAAATTACATGTTTAGCAAGTAAAATAATTTGGAATTTGATTTGGCCTAATTCTAAACCCAAATGCTTAACAAGCAAATGTTGTGTATTTATAATACTTAACAAAATCGTGTCATTTCAAATTCTTAAAACAACCCAAACAAATAATTGTTATTTGAATTGTAACATTACAATTTCTGAAATTGAATTCATCAATTTGAAATGAATTTCACATATCCAAACAGTATATTATCTTAATTAAAATGTTCCCTTTAAACAAAAACGCACTCCTATTAATTATATGGTTTTCAACAATTTTTAGCAATTTTGTGGTATTTTTTTTTTGTCAATCATTATTCCTCTTTATATTTGGGTTTTTTAGCAACTATATGTGACGTATGTTTTTTTTTTTTTGTTTGTTTGCAACAAACAACTTAGTATGAACTCCTAGTCACAATTTGAATGTTTGTTAAATAGATAGAGAGAAAAAGAGATATGTGATGGAAAGAGAAAGTATAAATTAAAATAAAATCCTAAAAAGAAAAAAGATACATTAGTCAATTTTTATTTCCTTATTAAAAAAACATTGATTTTGGCAATCAAGTGCGAGAGCACAATTATGCTCTACGCATATAGAATAGGGCCAAAAATCAGTTCTAGAACAAACATAATCATGTGGGGTATGATCTTATTTGATTCGCCTCACCGAATATTTCAAGAATATAAAAAGAAATTTTATTTTTTTAACTAATATGCTACAACTTTTGGTTAGACAAAAGCATGAAAAATAAAAATAAATAGAGGTAGTACAATCTTAAATTTCATAATGAGTCAAACTACTAGTGAGGTTGTTTGGCTAGAAGGAATTTTTCGCGATCTTTGGCATTGAGGTTCCTGCATACACCTATATATATCACTTTATACAATTTTGTGTAAGAGTTAAAGTATTTTGTACTTTATATCATTAGTGTATGTATTAGTGTATTAAGTGTATTTTTCTTATTAATATAAATAGAACCTAGTTTTGGGCTTGGACCATTTCGGAATGAAACGTTTCAAACAGTACTTGTTTGATTTTTCAAAAAGATTACTTTTGTAATTTTTTTTAATATAATTTTTATACATGCTTAACAAAAAAAAAAACCATTCAAATTCAATAATCACGTGCGATGTCAAACATGCTAAAATTAAAGCAAAATAACTTTGTATACGTAGGAACGATTCCTTTTATTTGCTACATATTTTGTTCCGGGTGATTCATTTTATTAGTTACATTTGAAATCTTTCGATTTATACAAATTATTTTTATTAGTCTTTGATTGAAAAGATTTATTATTACAAATTTACACTGTCATTATTAGTTAATTCAATCTTGATTGTGATTTGAAACAAACATTTGTATGGCAGAATACTCAATGTCATGGATTATATGTTTTTAATAACATAATTTTTATTTTTCATCAATTCTTTTGTTAGCTAGTAGCTATTGTATTACAAGCTATTCCGATCAAATATCTTATACCATGAAAAATATTTCCAACAAACTATTGTGTATAAAAGATTCTGCAAACAACAAAGATGGGTTTCGGATCAAATGAGATTCGGATCGGATCTATTTGGATTCGGATGGGTTTTGGATCGAATGAGGTTCGGATCGGATTTGGATTCGATCGAGACAGGTTCAGATTGGACTTGTTTGAATTCGAATAAGTTTCAGACTATATGAGTTCGGATCGGATTAAGATTCGGATCAATCATGTTCGGATTCAGATGAGTTTTGGACCATGTAAGGTTTGGATTGGATCAAAATTTCGATTGGGTATTTTGAATTAGGGTTTCAGATTTCGGATCTACTTTTTCAAGCCTAAGTAGGATAGATGGGAAAAAATATTTGCAGTCACTTAAATTGATATTAACAGTTTAACACTGTACACTATGAGTAGACATCGAACATTAGCATGCATCAGTATTCATTTTGGAGTGTCAATAACATTAGTGAACATATAAGATACATGATGTAATAGCTTGGTGGTTAGGGCTTCAGAATTCCAAGCACGAGGTCCTGGGTTCGATTTTCGCCGCACGTATTTGCGAGAATTTCTTATTATCCCTCTTACAGATGCGTGTGTTGGCTAAAATTGGATCGGGTGACCTGCAGTAGGGCCGATTCCAAGGCCTAGTATCCCACACATTAACCGATAAAAAAAAAACTTTGTAAATGTGTGGTGTTGATCAAGAGACACAGATACCGGTGTAATAATCTATGTAGAGAACGTGCAACAGCCAATTACAACAATATTGCAGTAGATGACCCAAATCACTGAATCAGGTTACCCTATGAGAAATAAACAAGTCATTTACTGTAATAGATGATTTCTCAGTATCAGTGATTGGAATTTGGAAAATAAGTTTTTTGTTTTTTTTTGTTTTGTGACCCTTCTTTATTTTGGAATATTGCTTTCAAGATGTTAACAAAACATTTATTTTGATCACACCAAAGCAAATCCTTATGGGCTACGATTCAAATAGAATAATATCTACTAATCCACTTCTGAACATCCAGGGATAGATAAAAATGTTACAGATTGATGGTATCAGGGTCAGAACTTATTTCGGTATCCTGCTACAGTTTGTGCAAGTCATCACCAAAACTTATAGGTCATTAATTGGAGAATTGTAAACATGATCGTAGGTCATCCAATAACTGACTGACCTAGTTACTAAGGTAATGACCAAATTACTTCTAACCACATATCTGACCCACATGCAATTTAACCTAGCTTCTAATGTAATGACCTAATTGCATAATGACCAAAGATGTTACTAAGGCAATGAATTACTGATGTCTGATAAACTGATTTGACGGATAATTTGACACATTAGCTTCTCTTTTTTTATTTGTGGGTTAAAATTTGAACGAAAAACCCTATCTCGACAAATTATTACACTATGCAATTACCCTAATCCTTATTTACATTAGAAACTTAATCATTATCCATTTTATAAACTTTAGTCACTAAGCTAGACAAAGTGAAGTATCAATGAATTGGGGTATGAGTTGTCCTAGAAATATCCATATTTTAACTTTGGAAAACTTTGTCCCAAAGGCAAAGCCGCAATGATACTTCTATAAAGCTAGATTAAGATCGATAATTATCCACCCCGTCAAAAACAAAAGGATGATTATATGATTTTATCCACAAATTAAGAATCTATTGAAACCGTAGCAAAAGTTAATTAGGTAAGTTTTTCCTAATCAATTCACTAATCTTTTAGTTAGTTACAAAATTACATCAACAAAGTTGGTAATCTAGTCAAGTCATTCTAGTAAACGGTAAACATTAGTATAAAAAGATATTATTAGTTGTATTCTTTTCTAACTTTTTGTTAAAACTAATCTGAAATTATCTAAACTTATCTTAACTTATTTAACTTTATTCAGAGACTAAAAAAAACTTACTTTTGTTTATCAGAATTTATTTAGATCAGCTTATTTTAAGCCAGAACAAGGTGAACAATCTTGACCACGCACTTACATGTGTCAGGGATTTATTTTCAGATAATAAAAATAGTTGTTTTATATATTACTCATGTTATTTCCATATTGTTCATTTTTACAAGTTGCTCATTTTTTTTAATACTCATTTATTGCATGTTTGTTTTCATGCTACTCATTTTCTAAGTTTTTTTTTCTTTCTATATTGTTTTTTTTTTTTTTGTTCTTTTTTACTCATTTTGTGTATATACATACTAACTATTAGTCTTAATTTTTTTTAATCACCAACAATAATATAATTTGAATAGTAAAATAATCTCTTGCAATTAATAGTTATGAGCTGAGTAATCTATTGACAAAATGAGCAATCTGGCAACAAGATGAGCAGTACAAAATTTCAAAACTTTTTTTATATTTATGAAATATATAGTCCTTAGGTACACCTAGATGTTTATTTTTTGTGATTTGGAAAGGAAAGTCTACCAGCTCAATGGCTGGTAAAGGGTTACTAACACATACAATTATACAATTGAATCTCTTATAATAAGGGAGAAGAGGATAAATGATCCTTATGTAAGCGATGAGGTTTGATCACTCACCACTTAGGTGAGAGATGTAGTAGCTTATCACCAAACTACTAACATGTCCTCCTTAGGTACACCCGGTACACCTAGATACATCATACTACATGATATATTTTTTGCTTAATTACATATCATTTAATTCATCATCAATTCATCACCCATCAAAATTTCTAAAAATCTCCATCAAAAAAAGATGCAACCAAAATTATTACTTTTGTTTTAGAGTGGACTAACTTTTAAGTCTTCAATAGTACACCCCACTTTATTAGAATTACGGCAGCAAACCATTAAAGATAGATAAAAAGGCAACACCCCATTATAGAAATATTTATTTTGTAGGCCTAAATTACCAAACGCAATGTCACCCTCTATTTTGTGCTTTTAAGTTTTATTACTAAGGGTTTGTTTACTTCAGATTAAATTCAGTTCAGTTCAGTTCATCTCTATTAAGTTCAATTAATACATCTCTATTAAGTTCAGTTCAGTTCCGTTCAGTTCAGTTCATCTCTATTAAGTTCAATTCAGTTCATCTCTATTCAGCTAATGTAAACGAGCCTTAAGAGATAGACATTACTTTACATTTATGAAATATAGAATAAATGTGTGGGTCGTTGATTTGACCAATTTGTAGTTTTCTTAATCTTCTTACACGTGAAGTAGTACCCTGATCATGCAATGCTAAACCCCACTATCCATAATCTAGTCATTTCTTCATTTTCATATTGTGTTGCAATTGCAAATTGAATTCTTTCTTTCATCTCCTCCTTTAATTTCCCCTTGTGTGTGTTTTTAATTTTCTATGATGGTTATGATAGTCGACCTAGGCGCTAAGGCTCATCAAGATCAAGGTTTTTCCATTTTAATTTGTCGGCACGTTCTTCTTACTAAGGAGATAAAGGAATCGTCACAGAATTATAAGGAGTGTACTGAATCTATTGCACATATCTATTTATATGGTTCATGGGGTGTTACCGTTCCAGCATCACCTCATTCTCAAATCGTGTATTTTCATTTTAATTTGCTATCACGCTCTTCATACTAGGAAGATAAAAGAATCCTCACAGATGATATCATGTAGTGAGATTCATATTCATGTCTGTTGTATGTGGTTCAAGAGGTGTTACCATTCCAACATCACCTCAATATCAAATTATTAATATTTTAAATAGGATTAAGATTAAGATTGAGATAAAGTAATACCACTAAATTAAAGTTTATACTTATTTAATAGTGTATGTGCATGATTTGGCCACGTACTATATATCACTACAAAAATGAGCATGATTTAGCAACTAAAAAAGCAACAACTTTATAATCTGTTGCTATTTTGGCAACAAATTTAAGAAAATTATTGCTAATATAATCTAGAGAAAAAATTGAAAATCTGTGTTGCTAAATTAGCAACTAAATTAAATTTTGGTTGCTAAACTGGCAACCAACTAATATTTTCGTTGCTAATTAAGCAACCAAATTATATTTTCGTTGCTAATTTGACAACCAACTAATTTCTTAGTTGCTAATCAAGCAACCAAATTATTTTTTAGTTGCTAATCTAGCTAGAAATTATATAATTTGGTGGACAATTGCGTTGCTATTCTAAAATATAAAGTAGTAACATTCTTCAGATTTTTAATTGGCTACCAAAATTTTATTTCGTTGCTATTTTAGCAACCAAAATTATATTTTCGTTTCCATTTAGCAACCAAAATTTTAATTTCATTGCCATTTGGAACATTCATGATTACTTTAAGAAGATTTGACACACTACATATGTGAACAATGTGCATCTTTATAGTAGGGAGTTCATGTGTAAAGATACTCTGTAGTTAAGCGTGCTAGATGTGAGTAATCCTGGGATGGGTGTACCTTGTGTAAATTGGCAACGAATTTATGAAGTTTTGGTTGCTATATTTAGTTGGCAACTCATGATTTAGCAACTAAGCATTTTGGTTGCCAATTTCGTTGCTAAGACGTTTAGCAACCATTTTTCAGCTTTTAGCAACCAAATTAATTTGTTGCTAAATTGACTTTTTTTTGTAGTGTATAAGTAGGCATTTGATATTACTATTTGGTTCTCAATCTACTACTTACTCTCCATGTACATCTAAGATTGCTACATTCACTTTTTTTTACATATTTCAAAACATAACGTTAAATTAAAATATTTTTAGACACATGAAACAAAAAATTACAAAAACTATACATTAAAAAAGTACATGTCGAGCCAAATCAAATGAAATAAATTTCATTTGACTATATTTTTTCTTATATGTATAAAATCAGATAAAGAGTCAAAGTTACCTAATGAACAGTTACAAAAGTTAATTTGTGGCAAGAAAAAAGGGCAGAGTGAGTAGTAAGATAAGGGGTACGTGGTGGGTAATGTGTGTGTTTAGTGTTTACATGATTATACAATTCCAACAATATATTCTACTTTCTCCCTCCCTAAAAATTTGCTACATATTTTTTTTGTACTAAATTAAAATATTATTGCTATATTTCTTTTTAAAATCACATAAAGTTAGGTATTGTTGGGTTGACACTTAATTCCCTTGGAATTTAAACTTCATATGAAATGCAATATTGGGAGGTTGTTTGGTTGGAGGAATTAAGCTCTCCATGGGAAAAAGAAATTTCAGGGGAAGTGAAATTTTCTATGAAGTGTAGGAAATAAATTACCAACTCCCCTTATGTGAGTGAAAATATCCGTGTCAATTAAAAATTCCCTTGACCAACCAAACACAAAATTAACATCATTTCCTAGAAAATGATGAAAGGGATTTACTTCCAATGAAATGGGTTATCCCATTGTCAATGCAAATTATAGATCATTATGTATCTAGATCTTTCTCATCTTTTTAGGAAAATCTATAATCTAAATGACATCATCCATACTTCATAAAAGGACATGTGTCATGCTCTTCTTCAATTTTTTCCCTCCAAAAACTACATTAATAATTATTCTTATCTTTTCAATGTTATATTTTAATTAATTTAATTAATATTTTGTTGAAAAGGTTTTATAAGCCTAATCTGATCTAATAAATATATCTATTTATATATATATATATATACACTAAAATAGAGTATGCTTACATCATTCTGTACACATGTCATTATTTATGTAATTGTTGATGTTATGTTTGACTTAGTATCCCTACCATCTTTTAATTTTCTAAAAGTTTTCTTTTAAATCTTCAAAAAAAAAAAAATTTATGTGTAGAATCATAGTTTTGGCCATTATTTTTCTTTTTTTTTTTAAATGTTTTGTTTCAAAATTATTATCTATATATATACTAAAATAGAGTATGCTTACATCATTCTGTACACATATCATTATTTTATGTAATTGTTGGTGTTATGTTTGACTTAGTACTCCTACCATCTTTTAATTTTCTACAAGTTTTCTTTTAAACCTTCAAAAAAAAAATGTGTAGAATCATAGTTTTGGCCATTATTTTGCTTTATTTTTTTTAAATGCTCTGTTTTAAAATTATTATTATTATGATGAAAATTACGGAGTACTTATTATTTTACTCCCTCTGTCCAATATTAATTGCTCCATTTTGACCAAAAAGCTTTCACATTTATTGGTCAAATGGAGCAATTAATATTAGATGGAGAGAGTATAAAATTGATAATTTTTTTGTGTCAACCGTGCATTGCACGGGCATCTAATCTAGTATTGTAATATTTTAACACTATACACACACACACACATACACATACACATACACATACACATACACATACACACACATATATAAAACATGAGTAGGTGAACTGTTTTATTGTGAAAACCATAACATTGGACCCTTAGGTGTGATCTCAATGACATATATTTAATACATAAAGCGTACCCATTTAACCTAACACGTACTCTTTTTATTTGGGTTTCTGTACTTTTCGATGATTTTGTGATTTTTAGCTTTCTCTTATCATTTTGGTGCAAATGATAAGGCCAGAAGAATAACGATCTTTGGATCTACAAACAGATGGTCGAAATTAAATTAAACGGCTTTCTCTTTATTCTACTTAGAGTTTGTAAACAATGTATCAAGCTAGATAGAGTTTAAAGTTAATATATCTATAGTTTGCAATGAATTTTCTTATAATTTTTAGCCATAAACTTATAGGATCAACTAAAAATGTTTTCAGCCTGAAAACCCCGAGATTAGAGAACAAAAGGGGTACGATACACGTGACATTTTTGTAAATACTAATAACCTTGATCTAAAAAACAGGTGTACCCCTTTAATGCCTAAATGGCTAATGTACCTCTTTAAAAGTCTAATATATCCTTTTTATTTTGTTTTCAGAAATTTTTAGTGGTTTTTAGTCAATCCGATCCTTTTGTATGTGTGTGTGAGTTTAATTTATGTGTGTATGTATGTATATCATAATGAGGATTGGTTAGCAAATTATTGTACTTCGTATTAGATACTAAATTTTCTAATGGCATGGGCTAACGAATTACGTACTTCAATTTTTAAGTAGAGTTGAATTGGTACCCATCCTTTCTTACAATCCCAAAATGCATATTTTTAGTTGTTTTATTCATTTTTTTTTCACTACTTTTCAAACACAACTTCAAACATTAATTTCTAATGAACACATGTACGAAAAAACTATAAAAATTATATATCTAAAAAATAAATATAGAGCCGAATTTAACAAAACCAAACATGACTACATATGTTTTTAGTACATTTAGAAAACTAATTAAAGAGAGCCAAAGTTTATATAGTGAAAAAAAAAACTAATGTAACAACAAAAAAATACAAACGGAAGTACTCATAATGATAACTCACAAAATCAATTTTAGCCAACGCACACATTTGTAAGGGGAATAATAAGGAATCATCGCAAATGCGTGCGGTGAGAATCGAACCCAAGACCTCGTGCCTAAAATTCTGAAGCCTTAAACACTGGGCTATGACTTTATCCTCGCTCGATTGTATTACACTATTACCTAGTATAAGAGTATAGAACAAACTACATGACTCTTTATTATTGTTCCATCTATTAGTCATTTTGGGGTACATAGAGTTTTTGGTCAACCTCCTTTTAAAGATTACGACGTTTTCTTTGTTATAGCCATAATCAAATCTTCATTGATTAATGTCGTTTTTATAATGTCTTTGATTTAATTGATTTTTGGAGACATTAATGGTCCAATACGCACGTGCACATCAAATGAAATTCGAGTCGTGTTTTAATGGAACAAGAATTCGTCTCCCATACTAGTAATGGGAGTTCAAGCCTTGCCAATGTCATCCTGATATTTCTGAGATATAATAGCCACGAACTGAGATCCTGTGTGATTTTTCTATTAAAAAAAATTATGTTCTCATCAAAATAAACTCTTAACACCGTCTACGGTCTACCTGAGGCTCATAATATTAGTCATTGATTATTTGACTGAACGTCTAATTTTACATGAAGTTGTGACTTGTTTTATTTATGTGTCATGTTATGATGTGTTTTCTTTAACTTATTAGAATTGAATTATTTGATTCGGAATTATATAAAAAATTTGATTGAATCTTTTATTGAATTTATTGGCTCTAAGCCTCTAACTATATCTGATTATAGAAATAATCGGACCTTATCACATATGATTGGACCTAATCAAACCTTAATGAACTTATTATACCTGATTAGACCTTATCTGAACTTATTAGAATTAAATTTTTTTTAAAGGTGAAGAGAACGCAACTTTAATTTGTATTCCGCATGTTCATTGCCTCAATTAGATTGTTGTTTAATTTAGCGTGCTTTAATAAAGAGAACGTGATAAACACACTATTAAAGGTTGCATTATGTGTAACGCTAAAAGTGAGGATATAAATTTAAATCATATACTAAAGTTACATTGAATGACACTTGATTTTGACATATCATATATATGATGCATTTTAAGGGCTAAATACAACCTTATCTTTTTTAATTACTACTTGTACAAATTTAAAAAATAATATATTAAGGGTGCGTTCTCTCCAACTTATTAGACCTGAACTTATCTGAACTGAACTTATCTGAACTGAATTTAACTTATGAGACCTTATTTAACTTATTAGACCTTATTGGAACTTATTAGACCTTATTGGAACTTATTAGGCCTTATTGGACCTTATTGGAACTTATTAGGCCTTATTAGAAATTATTAGACTTTATTGGAACTTATTAAAACTTATTAAACCTGATTGAAACTTATTGGACCGTATTTTATATGATTGAATAAAATAAATTAATAATAATAATAATGATGATGATGATAATAATATTCTATACATTCTATAATAATTAGTATATCTTTTTTCAAACCCATTATTAATTAATATTATCAATTCCAATAACAACTTATCTACATATTTAATTTTTCTTAATTCACTTGTAGTAAAATTAACAAACTAGAACGGATTGAATAATAATAATATGGAGGATGGGTAAAGTTTAATTTGGACCAAAATTAATAATAATAATAATAATAATATGGAAGATGGGTAAAGTTTAATTTGGACCAAAATTAAATCAAACCCAAAATAAAAAATAAGTTTATACTATAATATAAAAAAAATAGTTTAATTCAATCTAACTCTGATTGATTTCTCTAAAAAAATTATAAAACAAGAATGATAAAATAAAATTGGTTTATGTTGTGTAAGAGTGCTTTAATTTAATTATTAATTTAATTAATTTTATTTGATCAATAATTAAAAATAATAATCTAGACCTGATTTGAACTTATTAGACCTGATTGGAACTTATTAAACTTTATTGCAACTTATTAGAACTTATTGGACCTTATTGCAACTTATTAGACCTTATTCAACTTATTAGACCTGATATAACTTATTGGAACTTATCTGAACTTATTGAACCTGAAACTTATTTTTTTAAGGTGAAGAGAACGCACCCTAAATGTAAATATGCAGTACTATCATGATGTATCTTTGTGTATATTTTGTTATAGTTGTCTTTATGAGACTTATCTGTACTTAAATATTTAAAATAAGAAGTTTAATTGTCACGTGTCATTCATGTGTTAAAACCTTTCTTTAGCCCTCCCATGTATCATTTTTACTCTTAATGACTTCTTTTTTTTTTCCCTTTTTTTCTTAAGATCGACAATTTTAATACTTATCCCCTCATTTATCATTAGATCTCTAGAATTATTTTATTATTTCTTAATTAATTTTTTCTTAACTTCTATACATTTTAAACCTTTTTTTTAAACTTGAACTTCCACGTACCATCCTTCCCATCATTTTCTATTTATTTGATTTTGCCTTTTTAGAAAAAGAAAAAAAAATAATTGCTCTATTTATTGCTTGGTATTCCTAATTTTCCCATAAATGTTTCAATTTCTTTCATTATTTACGCTTCATGTCTTTTACTTTTCTATCATCGATCTATTTTTTTTAATTCAATTTCATGATTTATGTCCTTCAATTTAATGATGCATTGCAAGAGGGATAATATATAAATACAAATATTTTTAATTATTATTTATGAAAAACAGAAATCCGTGCATGGCACGAGGTTAAAACTATTACTTCTCATGTATAGACGTATACTTGCCCAATGTCTCCCTAAATATTATAAATAAATCTCATACTTGATATAAAATGCAAGAAACATTTTATCCAAAATTATAATCTTAACAAAGTATTAGAGCCAAATTAAAACTTTTCCGATGGCTAATCATGCATATTTTTATTAATTTATAATAAATCATTATGCATGTATATTAGGGGAGGAATTTGAGGTTTTAAATAAATTAATTAACATAATTTAAATAATACAAACAAACGGAAGATTATGAATTTTAAATTATTTATTAAATTGTCAATTGATCTCAGATCTTCAATTAAATTTCTTTCTAAAAATACGTGTAAGTTATTTGTTGTCAATAAAGATAAACATAGTACATCGTAGTACACTAGTGGGACAGCTATATTATTAGTGTTATCTTAAAAAGCCATCACGGGTAGGGGAAACTCAAAGCAACAAGTTGGAGGTAAGAATCGATTCCGTGACCTTGATCGCGGGACTACATGTGGTTCTTAACAACTAGGCCAACGCAAAACTCCTCATCCTATTATGTAGTAATTTTGTCATGTCTCATGCAATAATGCATAGTACTGTAGTAGGCTCCCGTGTGCTACGTATGTGGTATGTCAAGGATAGAAAAATCACAAATTCTATATATGATGCAACTCATGCAAGCTAGGCTTGGAGTGGTGACTTCAAAGTTCAAAGACTTCTAACTCTACTTATATTTTGAGGTTTAAGATTCTAAGTCATTGTTATACGACTAATCCCATTGTAAGGTATGGGACTTGAATCCCACATCGATCGTATGGGAGATTGATGTGAAATTTATATAGTCCAATGAGCTCTTCCCCTCATAGGTTAGCTTTTAAAGTGGCTCCTATATCAATGGTATCAGAGCCGACCTCGGAGTGGTGGCCCATAGAGTTGGTGGCCCACAGAGTTGGTGGTCAGGAAAAGCCTGTCGTGACCAAACGTGGCCGTGACCAACAAGGACGTCGGTCCTTGAGTAGGGGCGAATGTTATAGGACTAATCCCATTGTAAGGTATGGGACATATATTGAGATATTTATATAGGTTAATAACCCTTTACTAGCCAATAATTAAGTTGGTTAACCTGCATGCTAGTAGTCATGCTGAAATTAATTAAAACAAATTCAGATCTAAATCAATATGTACATTTTGAGTCTGAACCATATAATATTTGGTTGATTCATATTCTTATAAATGTTACCTGGAGTCATGAAATAATTTCATATTAGATGATTTCAATTTTTAACGGCTTATCCAACATAATGGTAACTTCACGGATTATAAACTTATAGTCTTAGATTATTTTAGTTAGAATGTATAATCATTATTTAGTAAATTTCAATTTCAATTCATATATCATAACCTATTCATCACTTTTAATTTACACCAATCCATTAATTGTGTGGCCGAAAATCAATCAATAGAATACTTATTTTTATTGAACCAAATTATATCACCGTGCATTGTCTCACTGGTTAATAAATTAGATAGGTCTGACTGTCTTAGGTATTAACAATTAGGAGCAATTATTGACCATATTACTATAAGTGGCATTGAACATGTCGTTATAGGGTTATTTTAAATCGGGATTGTACCAGATATTTAGCTAACTGTCAGGTTCAATTCTATTTGGGTCGGATGCAAGTTCAGTTCGAATGACAAATTTTCGGTTTCAACATATGAGCACGTTAATTTCTAGTCTAACACAGGTCAGGTTCTGATACCAAATAATCAGATAAAATCGATATGATTATCGTTTAAGCTCAAGTCAAATGTAAGTCAATTTTATGCGTTTTTGCAAGTCGTACAAGAATTTCACACCCCTATACGACTATACACACACACGCACACACACACAAAACAAACAGTCGGTAACTGCAGCATCGAAACCAAATTGTATTAAATGGTGTCCCTTGACCTCACTTAAACTTGAACATGAAAAATTATCTCTTGTAAAATATTGAGTTTTCAAAAAAAAAAAAAACTTATAATTTTGATTAGTTTACTCCAATAAAATTTATCAAATACATTTTAACCTTAATTAATATTTTTCATAGATCTAGTAAGTGAAGGGTGACACTTACTCACTTAGTCACTTAGGTATGTGGAATAATATATAGAATTTGGAAAATTTCATATATAGTTGCAGAACTGCTGTAGTAGTAAAGAGAAACGAAGAGGACTAAAAAAATTGGTTGGAGAATTGTCGATCAACCACACAAGGCATTTGGAAAACAATTCACAATTGAAATTGTGAATTGAAAAGGATAGATATTCTTTTTTTGATATTAATCTAGTATTCATTATTATATGGGACCAATATTGAAAACTTATACTTTGTTTGCACCATATTAATCACAGTATTTTTTTTTGGTGTATCCACCCGATTCACCCTTTTGGGCTAATCCGGATTCGGAGCGCGTCCCGGGGTTAAGGTTTTAAACTCCTCCCAACGTGCTTGCGGGGGATCGAACCGTGGTTCTCCCTACCAAGTCTAGCCCCTGGCACCAATAGACCAAGACAACGTTGGTATTAATCACAATATTTAATTCTGTTTGATAAACATTTTTAAGTAGAGGTTTGAGCATGTAGACCAACAAATTTAGTAATGTAATTTTACTACCAATAGCTATAATTTTGCTCTTACTTGTGTTAAAATTAAATTATATATAGCATAATTTTTTCTCATATTTATGCTCAAATCTCTTTCTTAAAATATGTGTCATATATATGTATATTGCGACTATTGTAAATTATAAACCAGAAGAAATATTAATAAAAGGCGGGCAGGAGCGCTTACCCATCGTCATACACTTATAATGCGCTTTGACATGTCATCATTATCAAAATAAACTAAAATGGCTTAAAAAAATTGCATTGGCTGGTTATCTAAGGCCACTGATTTTGGTACTCCATTTTTGATTTATACACTTTATTTTCTAGCTCTTATATGAATAATAACCTCAAATTAAACATTATTCATGTGAGAAGAGATGAGTGCATAAATCAGTATTCGTTATTTGGTTTATTGACATGGTTAACTTGTTAAACCTAATAATCCAAAATGCACGTTCACAAGCGGCACTCTAAGCTCGTACAGTACTCGTTACTTGAATTTTAGGTACAAAAAACACTTAACAGTACAGCTACTTGTACATACTCTATTTTATTTGTCATGTTTCTTGGTTTTTTGTTTTAAAATTAGAAAATAAAACTCATGTTTCTTGTTTGTATAAAGATTTTTTTTAGGAATGAAAGGTGTAAAAAAAAAATCAGAATTTCTTTCCTTTGAAAAAAGCCATTAGGCTGTGTTCAGTTCGTCTGAAATTTTCTAATCTGATATGAACTTTTCTGATCTGATCTGAATTATTTTTTTTAAGGAATAATTGTGATTTGATTTTTTTCTGATCCGATCTAGAGTTTAATAATCTGGTATGTAATTTTCTGATCTGATCTAAATTTTTGTGATCTGATTTTTTTAATAAGCACTAGAGTGCTTAAATAATTTAAACTGAACAGAGCCTTATCGATATATAAAAAAAGAACAAAAATAGCATCTATATAGGATCTATATCAACATATGTAGGGATTCAATACTCCACAGAAGCAACATAATCTGTCGTGCGGTTAGCTTTTGGAAAAATATGAGCCCACTATATTGAAGTAAAACCTTGAAGGACCATGCGGATGTCAGTGCATGAGAAGTTGAATGTTTGTATAAAGGTGTTACTAAAGTTCTCTTTTTTAGGACTAATCTGATCTGATCTGATCTGAACTAATCTAATTAGGTGGGGTATTATTTTGTGAGAGTATAATATTAAAACAAAGCTGAACTGATCTGATTAGTGTAGCTTTTAAGTCTAAAAAACAGAGCGTAAAACACACACACACTGTAACATGCATGTGTAATTGAGAGCAAGTGGTCCTTTACATGATCCTTATTCATTGGTATTTGAATTTCCAAGTGCTCCAAGCTAAATAACCCTATATGGTCCATGATGATCTTGTAATACTTTTTTTTAAAATGTAGCGATACAAGTTTTTTTTTTTTTTTTTTTTTTAAAAAAAAAAAAAAATCACAATAATACCTTTTTCTTGCATGCAAAATACAAATTAAAACCACTTTATAAAGAATATATACAGTATATAACAACAATGATGATGATGTTGATAATAATAAAAGTAAAGAACTGAAGAAAACACAACAGTATCACTCCATCAGTGGTGGATCCAGAAATTTTATGCAACGGGGTCAAATTATATTATAAAAAGATGCACCCTCACTAAATGGAAATTCTTTGGTGGTCGTCAAAAAAACAACCATTAGAGTCAAATAAATCTAGACCGTTGATCTTGATAATTACATTTGACTTTTATTTTAAATAAAGAGAAAAAACGACCACCGGAATTTTTATATTTATGATAGATTAGGTGTCTTAATCTAAAGTTAGGAAATAAAGAGAAAGAAATGGAGAGGATTATAATACTTAAAAGAGTGTATATTTTCATAATTAATGAGATCACTAGGTTTTTTTTAAGGAAAAATTTCCAAGAATAAACCAACATTATTTGGCCAGACTTCCACAATTAATAGTGTCCAACTTTGTTACCATTTTAGCAAAAAATTGGTTGAATGATAATAATAATAGTGTCCTAAAACAACAAATAACTAACATGTTAAATAATCATTCAGCCTATTGTTGACTTAAATGATAACAATGATAGCTTAATTCTTTATCTTTATTTTTAAAAAGTTAGCAGGATTGTAGAAAATCGGCCAAAAATTCATTTATTCTTTGCAATTTTTCCTTTTTTTATATAATTATTCAAGCAACTTAAATGCTAATATCTAATACATGATATAAAATTATAAAAATGGGTTCTACGACTTTTCCACGATGCAAGATTAATTATTAATATGTATCTCTACTAAGTATATTAAAACTCACACTCAAACACATACATGACACATGACATATTTCATCACTCCTTACACATCACCCTCTCTTCCTCCTCAATGACACATGACATCTCTAATCACTCTTCACACATCACCTGGCCTCATCTCAGGTCATCTTCCATTATGCCTCCTTTTTTAATTTTTAATTTTAGATATTGTACCCCGTGTTTTTCTAACTTTTCCTTTAGCATAGACTACTAACCTGCTTTCTTACAACATCAATACTTTCCATGATAAAGACCGATTTATATTTTTTAAAAGATTCTCATTGACATAGTTAAAAAGAAATCAACGAGAATTCGTGTCAATGCGACTTTATTTTTAAAAAAAAATTGAAATTTCATGAGTTTAATGGTGGTTATAAATAAATTTAAAGATTAGAAAGAACTTTAGATGTTGGAGTGGGAAAGTGATATAGGCACTCCCTTTTTATTTAGTACACTCTACTTTACTTATTTTTTTGAGATAAAAATTAAAATGTACCAAGTAAAAAGGGATTCTCTATATTTTTTCCCTTGTAGTGAGGAGACCAGCTAGAGAAGTTGAATAGTTTTATCAGTGTGATCCAAAGATAAAGAAAAAAAAAACATTTTTTTCCCTGTAAGTATTTTAAAATCTGATCTAGTTGATTTGACCCCTTTTAAGCTGGGACCCTAAACTATTGTCCTTCTAAGGTAGTGCGTTTGATTCAACTTATTTAAGCATTCTTACAGTCTTATGCTTATTTCAGAGAAGTCCAGTTCAAATCAGATCAGATAAGAAAATTTCATATCAAATAAAAAAATTATAACATTAAATTAACTACAATCAGAAAAATTCAGATCATGTTAGAAAAGTTCAAAATAGATCAGATCATAAAATTTCAGAAGAATTAAATGCACCCTAAATTAGCCTCAGAGTCCACTCAGAACAGTAGTGAACACAAACAACTAAACAAGTGCAATATCATTTATTGATGGCCATTAACATACATCTATCCCAACATTGGCCAAGAAGACAACATGGCATGAACATGGGAGGCACTTCAAATGGGGTCATTCAATTCGGCATTAATCGGTTATTGTTGCACGTTTTGTTCATGCACGCATGTAATTGTTTTCAACTGTCTAATTCATTCACAGCTGAATATAAGCCAAACATCAATGTCAATGAATTCTACTAGATGTCCACTTTGGACAAAAAAAATTATATATTTTGCACCAAAATTGATAAGAGAGTGGGTAAAAGCCAATAGAGAAAGTGTGATTTTGCAAGAATGTTAATATAGGTCCAATAATAATTGGATTAATAAAAAATTATATTGTAATAAAATAGGTCCAACAAGTGGAATTAAAATGAAAACGTTAATAAAGATCTTTATCACTGGATTTGGAAGTATAGAATGTTAGGAAATTTATCGTGGAAATATTTGATGTAACCCTCTAAGATGTGGAATCTACACTTTCTTTCTAATCTATTTCGCTCCTTTAGATCACCGAGAATCCACGAAATGATTAGTGAGATACAATGGATAAAATATACACTCTATGTGATCCTAAGAGTGTATATATCCTAAAGACTTGTGTTTTTTCTTTTGTGTGGTTTAAATCACACTTAATATGATTAGCTAGAAAATATCAAGTGCTAGCAAGTTGCTTTAGTATGGAGAACTTCAGAGTTTTTCCTTGTATTTTCTTGTGTACTTAACAAATGAACAAACATCCCTATTTATAGGAAAACCTCAAGAAGAAATCAGAAAAGATGATTGAATCAACTCACCATTAAACCCTTCATAAAATCATAATTCAAAAGCGTTAAATTGTGTAATTGACATGCTAAGATGCCATACACAATGTTAGCTCTTAATACTCTTATTTACTTAAGTTTAATACTCCCTTAATACAATAATATTGAAGCCTAATAAATAAGCTTTAATATGTAAAGGCATCCGAGAACACGAACAAACAAGGGCTCGAGGCAGTAGCAAATCACAGGTTGCGAGGGACCGTCACGGGTCGCGAGCCCAGAGGTTGCGAGTCGCGAGCCTCGGTCGTGAGGCTCGCGATGAGCTACTGCCCCGTTCTCCCTTTTTTCCTTATTTCTTCTTCCTTTGTTCAATTGTCCAAGCCCATTAGCATAAATGTTCCAACAATCCTGCTCTCATTTATGACATAAATGTTGACAAGCTTAAAACACAACTTTCAATAAACCAACACAAAATAACATACTCATGCATAAATAGAAATGTCGTAAAGATTGATTTTCTACTTAGTATATGTATATTTTACAATAACTTCAACTGTAATGATAGACTAAGCTTTGAATCATTCAATCACTAAGAATTATTGAAGATACAATACACATAAACACTAACACGTATCCTTTAGACCTCGATCTACACTTACGTCGCCATGGTGTACGTATCTATTCATGAGCGTTTCAAGTTAAGCCTAAAACTTGACGAAGCAGCCAAACTTCTAACTCGTATAGGTAAATCTTTACGCACATGCTCCTGCAATTGAGCCAATATCAAAGATTTATTAAGAACCTTAGTTCACTCTCCTTTATCATTGCAGTACCAAACACTACCCTTGGGATGAATTGAATTTGTAGTGTTTCAAACCACTAAGCAAAGTTGGATCCTCATTGAATTCAATATCTAGCATTGTACTAGACGTTTGAATCGAGTTTTCTTTACTAGTGATTTAATACAACCTTAACTTGACAACACGTACTTTGGCCAAAGATTTTCCAAGTTAAATTATAACGTACAAAATTCTTAATCATGACTTTAATTATATTTATAAAATCACGCCCATAAAAAATTGTCGCACATGAGTCGTGAATTAACATTAAAAATATAATCCTACATTATTTACCTTTACAATGTAACATATCACAAACTAGTGATATAAACCATGAAAATAATCTCAAAGAAATTATTACCATCATTCCACAATATAATTAATTACAAGATAATATGTCATTAATATGTTATAGAGGGAGTAGTTTAATTTTTTCTCCAAATTAAACTTGGCTAATAAAATGAGTATTAATTAAAAATTATATGTGTTAGTTATGGAAAATGTGTTAGGAAATGTGGATGATAACCTTCAAGGTGTAGAAACTACAGTTTCCTTCTAATATAAGTTTGCCCCTAATATGATCATCGGGTTACCATGAAATGATTAGTAAGATACAGTGGAGAAATATCCATTCTATGTGATCCTAAGAGTGTATCCCAAAGGACTTGTGTTTAGTTTGTGTATGAACACACTTAGAACAATTAGCTAGAAAATTCCAAGTGCTAACAAGTTATTTTTGAGTGAGATATGAATTCAGATTTTTCCACACCAAACAAGTGAAAAAACCATGCCTGTTTAATTTATAGACATAAACCCAAGAAGAATCAGCCACCAAAGATGAGCAAAAGCCACCATTAAAGCATCATAAAATCTGAATTCATGGTGGCTTAATTGTGTCATAAACATCCACAAGATGTCATGCACTAAGTCACCATTCTAATTCTCATTTTAAAACACTCTAATAACATCTTAATGCAGCCATTAAGCATCATATATAAATTAAACAAGCTTAATATGTACAATTGCCCAAGGTAAAAGGTATCCAAGAAAACATTCAAACTGGGCCACGATCCAGAGACCAGGTCGTGAGGTGCGATCAGCCAAGTCGCGAGGTGCGAGTTGGCCGGTCACTGCCTCGGTTCTCAGCTTTGCCTTATTTCTTCTTCCTTTATTCACATGTTTAAGCCCATTTATGCATAAACGTTCCAACAATATGTTGACTAATAATGTATTCCCTCTGTCCCAATTTACTTGCTACATTCTCTTTATCACATCTCCCGAGACACAACTTTAAATAAAAATATCTTTAAGTACATATATTTAAAAAATTATAAAAAAAATTATATTTGAAAAGTAAATGTTGAGAAGAATTAAATTAGATCCATTATTACTATGTTTTTCCTTACGTATATTAAAGTAAATAAAGTCAAAGTTCACATGTAAACAACTAAACATTACCCAAAGTGAAAACGAGACAACTAAATTGGAACAAAGAAAGTATATAAGTAACAATACTTCTACCTCTATCTCTGATCTTTAGGATAATAGGTTCAAATCTTGATATGAGTTTTTAGCTCGATTGAGCTGGTGGGTTTCTAATTAAATAAGTATCGTTATTCTTTAATGATCCTTTCCTATGGTAGTCGGTAATAAATTATGGTAATGGGAATGGATTTATAACTAAATTTGGAAGATAAATCAAAATCCATTCCCATTGTGGTCCTACTTTAGCTCCAATTTATCTAATTTTCTTCACAAATATTCATTCTCATCAAATACCACCCTCCCCAATGGTAATGGATGAGAATGAAAAATAAGAAAGGAAATTGAAGCTTGGGAATGAAAATTTGTTTTCCATGGAGATTATAAGGTCCTCCTTAACAAAATTACACTATAAATTCATTACCATTACCACAATTATTACCAGCAACCAAACGGGCGGCCGTTAGAGTATATTATCTCACATTCTCACTGACTATGTATATTATAAAACCATAAAGTCCAACAGGAATTTTAAGTGCATGGCGTGTTAAGATGAAACTAATTAATTATCCTAAGACAATAAATATAGAACTACGTATTCATAAAGGCTGCTTCTTCATCAATTTTAAACATAAGTATTGTCATAAAATATTTGTATATGTGACTACATCCTAAGTCCTAACTCGTGCTAAATACGTGCTATTTAAAATAATAATTGTCATATATACCAATTGAAGAAGGAATTCAAATTGAATTATGTTAATACACGCATATAACATCATGGTACATAATGAGTCCAAATTTTACTTGTCACGATTAATGTAATTATAGAATAATATGCAATTACTTCTCTTCATGAGAATTTTTCATAGATCTATTTACATTTGTTATAACATATGCGAGAAAAATAAAGTAAAGGTTAACAAGAACAAATACAGATTTAACTTGGTTCACCGTACCAATAATGTGTTGGCTACGTCCATCAGCTGAGGAGAGAGTAATATTACTGATGAGTACGTAATTTTAAGAATACAGAATTAGACTATAAATTAGATAATATAAGTAGTACTTTAAAAAACCCTACTACTAGTAGGCCTAGGAAAAGTCCAAAACAGAAAATCCAAGATCTAATTACAATAATTCAAAAAAATTTGGGAGCCTAACCCTAACCTTCCCCCCCCCCTTCCCACCGCCAGGGCGCAAGACCACCGTTTTGATTAAATTTTGGAACGAGGGCACAAAATAGATTCAAGGCATATTATTACAACAAAAATAAGAATAAATCTAAAAATGTGGTTAAAGATATATTTTCATATATAATTGTTAAATTGTAAACTACGGAAGTAATTTGAAGAGAACAACTTGTCTTTCAGCTTTGAGGGAAAATCCCCCATATATGTGTAGAATACATTATGGTTAGGGTTACCTTCCATAACAATAGCTGAAAATTCTAACAGCCTGTTTGGTAATCGATCGTAAATGTTGATAATGAAAATGAGTTTATAGGTAAATTTGAAAGAAAAATCAATATCCATTCCAATTGTGGTGCTTTCCAATATTAATTATCATGTCCAATGGTAATAGATGTGATAGAAATTATGAAGAAATTTCATTTTTTTTTTAACTTGTTCTCATTAGATGAATTCAATATATTCGGATACTTTCATATTCAAATGTTAGTATGGATTGATAAAAAAAAAAAAAAAAAAAGACATGCAAATAGAACATAATTTGTGGGATATGAACAACATATACTGTAGTTATATCTAATTAATGTTAAAAATTAAACATGTATGCATACAATTATCTTGAACATGAATAATGATATATATATACACACACACATACTCACTTAGACTTGTCAAACGGATTGGGTTGCTGTGAAATATGGTTGTAGTGTTTCGAGTGTCAACAGGTTCAGGTCGATATTAGCTTAGCTTTTTTTTTATATATATAACCCAAAGTTGTCGGATTTCTGTTGACCCTGCGGGTTGAAATTTGAAAAGTTTTATAACGCCCTTTAAATTTTCATGTTTTAATGCAATATATGTACTAAAATGTATTTTAAACGTTCTAAAAAGTACAAATTATAAGAAATATCTTCATTAATTGCAAATTTTTGGCAAATAATTATTGCTGTTGTCCAATAAAAATAATGTTAAATTCAAAATTTTAATGGTAGAAAGCGTTTTTGCCTAAGATTTCCCATAATATCATATGTTTAATACATTATTAATGATTTTCGAGTCGGGTCGGGTGAAGAGCAGGTTGTATTTAATTGGTTTAAAACAGGTTCGGATCACTATTTTTTAAAACACACTGCTTTCATGTTAGGTGGGCATCGGGTTGCAGGTCAGATCAATGTTTGACAACTATATGCATACTTGTTCCATTACATTTTAGTTACAATGAAGACTTTTGGTATGCATTTTAATAAAGAGACTTGACGGTGTAAATAGATATTAAATTAGTAGATTAGTATAGTAGTATATATAACTTTAATTACAGTAATATACTACCTCCGTATGAGTTTATCTGTAACAATAAATATTTTATCACTCACATATATTTTCAATTATTGCAGGTAATATAAACCGATAAAGAGGGAGTAATTTATAGTCGTGCATACTCTTACTTGTTGGTGCTTAAGTTGTTTGAGTCATTACTTCTATTATACTTGCCTTCTAATTCGACTTTACTTTGATCTCTCCTGCCGTGTGCCTTCACGAATGAAATTTGCAATTAAAAAGGGAAAAAAGAGTGTAAAACAAAACATATGCATGAATAAGATAATTATCCTTTTAATTTCCACTCCATTAAAAAAGATAAATATCCTTTTTATTTTTTAAAAAAGCTATAAGTGCTTTTACTTTTTAACTTAAAGTTAGATGCATTTTTTTTTTATTGTTTTAACTTTTAATTATAAATTTCATAATCAAATTAACCTGGTATTATCATCGATCCTACTTATTAGTCAAAGCTGATGTAAACAATATTTAATGAGAAGCAGTTAACTTGCGTTACAAAGGCATAAACTAATACTTGTGTGGATCATATAATTGTGTAATTAAGCAATTTTTCTATAGCGGTCATCCTTTAAAACGACCACCACTATGGAGAAATCATAGCCCTCCAAAATCATTTATTTTACCTTTTTTTTACCTATATTTATTATTATTAGATTTTCCAAAAGATTCATTTTTTATTTTTTCCAATTAATTAAAATTAAAAAAATTTAAATTAATTATGGAAAATATTATAAAATGAATTTTTAAATTAATTATGGAATTTTGGATAATCTAATAATTAGAAAAATGATTTTTTTAAAAAAGGTAAAATAAAATAATTTGGAGGACCATGATTTAATATGGTATTGCGGTCATTTTTTGGGAGACCGTTGTAGAAACCCCCGTAATTAAGATTTAGTACAAGATAACTAAAACTTGAACGATTTTTAATTAATTTCTAGATAAATAAATATGGATCATATAATTGTGTGCATCATCTTACATATGCAAGAAAGATTTCCAGCATATTATAATATTATATTATATATTCCGGAGGGTGTGTTTGATAGAGTATATATATATATATATAACATAAATTTAGGAATAGATTAACCAAATCCGTTGCTGATTTTAAGTGATGGATTTCGAGACGATTTTTTTTCTAGTTTCAATTTTAGCAACGGAATAGGAAAATCCGTCGCTAATTTCAATTAGCGACGAGCACTTCACCAACAGAGTGTGATCGTTGCTATTTCTGTCACTGGCCTATTATCCGTTGCTAAATGATGTTTTTTTTTTCAACGCGTTTTTGGTGCAACTAGCCGCACCATCAAGTAATGGTGCAGCGCGCGCTGATAGACAGAGGTTACAAAGTTGATTTTTGTATGGGGTTACAAAGTCTTTTTAACCCCATACATATACTTTGTAACCCCAACTTTGTAACCCCATTTGAATATTTTGTAACTCATTTAACTATATGTAAACCCACTTAAATACTTTATAAACCTAAAAAACACTTTGTAACCCTACTTTGTAACATCACTTAAACACTTTGTAACCCCCAAAAAACACTTTGTAACCCCATTTAAACTTTGTAAACTAAAAAAACACACTTTATAACTCAAAAAATTACTTTGTAACCCCAAAACACTTTATAACCCCAAAAACACTTTGTAACCCCACTTAAACCAAAAAACCTTTGTAACCTCACTTTATAACCCCAAAAAATACTTTGTAACCCCACATAAACACTTTATAACCCCAAAAACACTTTGTAACCCCCAAAAATTCTTTGTAACTCGAAATAACAGTTTGTAACTCCACTGTAACTCCAAAATAACACATTGTAACCCCAAAAAATACATTGTAACCCCATTTAAACATTTTGTAACCCCAAAAAACACTTTGTAACCCCACTAAAGACTTTGTAACCCCTAAAAATGGCCGCACCATTTGAAACAATGCAGCTGGCCGCACGGTTTACAAACCATGCGGCCAGCCGCATATAAGAATTTGTGTTTTTTTTGTAGTGTTAATCTTTTGGCTGAGATTGACTTTTGACATGGTATTAGAACCAACAATGTGACATAAAGGTCAGGTTTTCGAATCTTATCCACCCTCTTTTACAAAGTGAAATCAATTCGTGCAAGGTATGGCGGGCCTGTGTTGTGCCCTCATGTCAAGCCCAAATGACCTTTCATGTGAGGAAAAGTGATAGACTACATAACATAATCTTTTGGTTGTTGGTAATAGATTGCGGTAATGATAACGAATTTAGAGTGTAATTTGTAAATGAAAGACAACTGCATAAAACTCATTAGTATCATCTGTTCCTATCAATTATTTGTCATCATTCAAAACAATAAGGGAATTAACAATTTCTCTCTCCTGGTATCCAAAATTTCAAACAAAACAAAAATTATGAAACAGGTTAAGTATAAATTAATATTCGACAATTTTTAGGAATGGATGGTGTAATTATGTTGATGACAAACACAAAGATGGGGACGGAAGGGTGGTTAGTTGTATTGCAAAATTTGTAATCCATAATAACTTGGACAATCATGGTCATTGATGATGTGTTAACCAATACTTAGAATTAAAATTAGGTGTATTAGACTAATTTAATCTTGTCGTGGTTCATGTGAGTCACCAAAAAAGTTCAATTATCCAATGCTATATATATATATATAGATAGATATAGAACTTATTATTCCACCCAAGCTAGAAAGAAATAAACTATTATTTATTTATCTTGGTAGTAGGATCATCATATCATTGATTTCAATTTGTTGATTAAATGTCCTAATTATGTGTTTGAGCGGAAAAAAAATTGGTTGATACACCAGGTAGGCTACCCACCCCTATATATAAGGTTATGATAATTATTTTAGTGGAATCTAACTTAACTTAAATATTAATATTTTAATAACCTATTAATTAGTAGCGGGTAGTCTACCCAGTGGGTATGTAGGTGTAGCAATGTGCTGTTAGAGCTACTTCTTCTGTCCCCCATTATTTGCCCTAATCATCATTTTGATTGTGGATTCTCTAAATTAAAAATATTGCCCTAATTTGTCCTAATTATGTGTTAGAGCTACTGGATGGACCATATATATATGATTAAGGGCTCGTTTACATTAGCTGAATAGAGCTGAACTGAATTGAACTGAATAGAAGTGTATTAATTGAACTAAATAGAGATGAACTGAACTGAACTGAACTGAATATAATCTGAAGTAAACAAGCCCTAAATTGAGAGATTTTGGTACACGTTTGGATCCATTATGTAGTTTCGGATTTTCATTCCTAACTAATCCAATATAAGCAAGTCCTAGCTAGTTCGAAGAGAAAACTTGTCTAATGGGTTTTAAAAATTTATATTTTAAAAAATACAGTTTGTGCAATATTAATGTCTTATTTTTTTTCATAACATATTTTTAGGTAAAATACTAAAATTGAATTGTATTTTATATCTCTTTTGAATTAGCATTGGTCCAATACACGTGGAATGCAAATTAAATAATAATGTTGAGAAAAAAAATATTACGGAATACAATTCAAAATTCCATATTCTGATCTATACGTATCTAAATCAAAATCTGAAAGAAAAATTCAGTCAGATCCAGTGTCCAATCCAAGGAATAAAAAAATACCGATACAATATCTATGCCGACCTAAGCTGATCAAATTTTGAGTCGATGAAATCCACTAAGTCAGTAACCAGTTTTACTCCGTAATATTTTTGCACATTTGAGATACCTCATCATAAATATTGCATGACCTAAGGTGTGAATATGTGTTCTATTCTACGTCATTAAATAAATTAAAACATCCTAAATCAAGAAAAAATCTAGCTAAATTCTTACACGAGTATAAGTTAAGCAAGGGTCGAATCCACAGGATCTGTGGTAATCACTAAGATGATGTAATGTAATTAAGCTAGTTCAATTCGAAGGAGAAAATAATGAAGAACGTAAAATAAATAATCTAGAAAATCAAATGGAGAAAACCACCAAAGTTAGGATCCATCGCAACCAAACTATACTTGTGCACATGAACTTTATACACTAGTATCGAAATCTTTATATATACATATATACAATTCTAACTCCTAAGATTGTACGTATCATTACCTAATGGTCATAATATAATTAATTTTGGTCCATATGTTGATGTTTTATATATATCATTACCTAGTGTTCGTGTGTATAATTAAATAATTTTAATGGAAAAAATACTTTAAAAGATCATAGAATGGAAGAAACATAAGTTGAGGATCACTGAGTAGATTTTTTAAAAGTTGTCCAACATGTACAATTTCCCAAAAACACAGGGTCACCATATAGAATTTCGCTATATTTTTTACATTTAGTAACGTTCTCTCTCTATATATGGTAGGAACTAGGAAGACTGTTTTTTAGGCCGACCACTACATAGGACTAGGAGTGATATGGACCAAGCAATACGTATAAAGTTAAGCAGTCATAATATCAACAGAAAACAACCTATTTATGGCCTTCCCTTTACCAGCGACATTCACCCTTCACTCTATTCTATTATTTTTAAATCATGGAATTCTCCCCCTCCCCCCAACCCCCAAAAAAAAAAAAAATTGTTCCCTTTCTTTTGAATGTTTTTAGCTAGGTTTATCGAACGTTTTCTAGAACAAAGTTTTGTTACCCACCATCATTCTTTTTATTTCTATTGCTATTATTATATGTATGACATTTATGGTTAAAATTGATGTACACTAAATTGATATATTTCATATATATCAATGCAAGAATTAGTTAAAGATTAATTAATTCAATAAAAGAAGCACGGTTTTTATATAAAAAAATTACAATTCAACTCGAAAAAACTAACAGCTAAGTCCAATATTAATCCGAATTGCAAAACTAAAACCTGACCAAACAATTTTAAAAAATCAAATCTGGTAGAATATATAACATAATATTGGGTCTAAGGCATAAGCTTAAGCTTTTGGTTGAGATAGTCCTTTAATTTAACATGGTATTAGAGCTTAGGTTTTGTACGTCAACCATAAGCTTAAGCTTTTGGTTGAGAATATCATTTGACATGGTATCAGAGCCAACATATTAGAATATTAGTCTTTAGTTAGAGTTAGTTGTTAGTTAATTAGCTTTGTCTTTTTCTGCTCTTCCCTCTCTCTATACAAGGCAGAGCCTCTCTTTGTTATGTACTCCAATTTTCATATACTTTGACACTAGCTTAATAAGATTCTTTCAATTCATCTCTCTCATTCTCTCTGAATTTCTTCTTGTTTCTTCATGGTATATGAGCAATAATCCAATTTGGATTAGGGTTGTTCCTTCGTGGGTCTCTTTGCGAATTGGGGATTTTTAATTGAAGTGTCTTTGCAAGAATTCAGTAGTTCGTGCGCTTATTGCAGGGTCGATTGAAGAATTATCTTCTGTTTTCTTGAAGAATTCTTGCACTATTTTCTTGGTATAGAATTTTATTGAGACAAAGATGGTATTTGCTTGTCTCAAAAGAAGTATATAATTGATATTCTAACTGATGCTAACATGGTGCATTGTGAGCCTGTTGTTGCCCCATTTGCTACAGGTTTAAAAATCTCAACTGAGGAGGGAGAGCTTATTCCAGATCCCACTTCCTACAGAAGGATAATAGGCAGGCTGATCTACCTGACTTTCACCAGGCCAGATCTTTGCTACTCAGTTCAACATCTTTCCCAGTTCATGCAGAGTCCAAGAGCTCCCCATTTCAGAGCAGCCATACATGTGCTTAGATATTTAAAAGGCACTCAGCATTATGGCCTTTACTACTCTGCTTCTGCTGATCTTCAATTGATAGCTTATTCAAATTCCGATTGGGGTAGCTGCACTTTTACTAGTAGGTCATGAAAGACTAAGAAGCAGCTCACAGTAACCAAATCCTCCACTGAGGCTGAATACAGAAGCCTATCTAGCACTGCCAGTGAAGTCACTTGGATACAAGGTGTTCTATATGATCTTCAGGTTCATATTCCTCAACCCATCACTATATTTTGTGATAACAAATCTGCAGAGCACTTGGCCAAGAATCCCATGTTTCATGAAAAAGACCAAACATATGATGAGGGATGCTCACTACATCAGAGAGCAAGTTGAGGCTGGATTTCTTCATGTTCAGCATATTGGCACTCAAGATCTTCTTGCAGATGTCTTCACAAAACCCCTGACTTCAACAAGGCATTTTTCCCTCTGCTCAAAGCTTGGTCTGTTGTCCTTCAACCCTCCTGCAATAGGACAGCATCCTTCTTAGCAACTGTTCTGTTGTTTTCTTTTCTTTTCTGTCCTGTTCTGTTTCTGTTTTTTTTCCCCAATTGTTTCAAGCTTGCTTTAGTTATTCAAGCTTGGAAGGGGAGTATTAGCTAGAATATTAGTCTTTAGTTAGAGTTATTTGTTAGTTAATTAGCTTTGTCTTTTTCTGCTCTTCCCTCTCTCTATATAAGGCAGAGCCTCTCTTTGTTTTGTACTCCAATTTTCATATACTTTGACACTAGCTTAATAAGATTCTTTCAATTCATCTCTCTCATTCTCTCTTAATTTCTTCTTGTTTCTTCACAACATGACACAAAGGTCAGGAGTTTTAAACCTCACTCACCTCTCCTTTACAAAGTGGAATTAATTAGCATCTGGTATGGTATGCTTATGTTGCATCCTCATTTCAAACCCAAATGATTTTTCAGATAATGAAGAATGATAGAGTATATAGCATATAGCATAATCTTAGGCTTTAACCATATCACATTAAAACTTTTTATTGTGATGGTTTGTTGATAGAATCTAACTAAAAATGGTACAATACTTCAAAGGAAAAGTTACCTAATGATTGATAAATTATGAGCAAGTAAGAAAGATTAGCATGCAGATTCTATATTTTTTTTTTTTCTTTTTTTTGAAAACATTGAATTAAAGACGTAAATTTGAATCATTGAATGGCAATCAACAAATTAAATTCTATTATGTTGGCAGCAGGAGTAACTTGTACAGTTAGTTGTACATACGTACATGTTCTTGTTGAATTTTTAAAACATAGGAAGAGAAGAGAGAAAAAGATAGAACACAAAACACAAACTGATAATATTTCTCTACATTTAAACTGATAAACTGGATACATTCATGACTTAAATAGATAAAATAACCAATAACAACTCCCTAAACTTAAGCCCGCTAAACCACGTTTATCCCATAAACCCCACTAACATACTGACTTGGTAATTTAAACACCCGAAATAACAACCCACTACAAGACTTACTAACTTAACAAATACCCTAAAACTATGCTAACATGCAAACCCACGTAGACTAACACTCAAGTAACTTTTGAATCAACTTCCAACAGTTCTTGCTCCCTTTGATACAAACATTTTTTTTTAAACCAAATTTAGGGTCCGTTTAATGGGTGTATAATATTTTTCACTAAAAACCTTTTATATTGGAAACTTAATTTTCACAAAGTTTTTCCGTTGTTTGGTTGCATGTAAAATAATTTTCCATTTTAAGCATTTTTCATTGTTTGGTTAAACTAAAATCAATTACTTCAATTGTGAAGGAAAATGATTTCCTTCTATTTGTGATGTAAAATGTTTTCCTTCCAATTTGGGATTCATTTTTTTAATAAGATAGAAAATTGGCAACTGTTTTCCACCTCAAATTTTACAATTTTTACTCTATCCAAACCAAAAAAATGTAAAATGAGAAAACAGTTTTCTAGAAAAAACAATTTATATCCTACCCGGACTCTTACGGTATACGCCTATACGGAATAGTAAAAACGTTTACTTTTTATGAACAAGAGGATAAAAGAAAACACAGTAAAAATGATTATGCCTTTCTGGCTTTCTGCTTATTAAGGCCTCTTCTTTTGGACTTAAAAGCTACAGTAATCAGATCAGGTCAGATTAGATCAGACATTATTACTCTTTATTATTATTATTATTATTATTATTATTATTATTATTATTATTATTATTATTATTATTATTATTATTATTATTATTATTATTATTATTATTATTATTATTATTGTTATTATTATTATTATTATTATTAAAGCATTGTTTTTCCACTCGACATTTTTCGACGACGATTTTCGGACTGACTTTTTTAGCGTTGATTATTCAGCCGACTTTTCCGGCGACGATTTTCGGGAGGACTTTTCCGACGACGGTTTTCGGAATGACTTTTCCGGCGATGATTATTCGGTTAACTTTTCCGGCGGTGATTATTCGACCGACTTTTCCGACGACGATTTTCAGGCTAACTTTTTCCGGCGGTTATTATTTGGCCGACTTTTCTGGCGACAATTTTCAGGCCGCGTTTTTCGGCGACGGTTTTGGAGTCAGATTGAATGAAGGGTTTGAAAAGAATGAAAAGTAAAATACTGAAGAGATGAAATGAGCTTGAGGCTTTGGGCTCATTAAATTTTTGTCCCTAATAAAAATAAAATAAATATAAATATAAATAAAAAATAAAGCTCAAATCAGAAAAACTCAAATCAGAAAAACTCAAATCAGATCAGATCAGACCAGATCAGTCCTAAAGAATAGAGCCTAATGCTAGTACATGTATGTGGCTGCATTTTTCCATGAGAATTCTAGAAGATTAACAAGTATGAATAGCCCGTCAAAAAAGAGATATTATTGGTGCACATCTGAGATATATATATATATATATCACCTACAGCCGGCTACAGGACAAACATAATTTATTATTTTTCTCTGTTAAAATATAAAAAAAAGAAGTTTGCATAACTAATCTGATATACATATATCTCAGCTATATACTAATAATTTTTTCTCCGTATATAATAGAGAGTACAGACAGGAGTATATCAATCAATTCAAGAGATGGAGTATTTATTTGAATAGATGGAGTATATAATGCCAATATGAATATGACTATATGAGCGCCAAAACACATCAATCAATTCAACATTGTATATGAATCTATCTATCTATCTATGTAGATGAGTAGTGACGATTACATTACTTACCACATTGATGTCAGAATGGTGACGCATGTTACTCCTAACAACGAACACTCGTACAAAATAGTAGAGCCAGCTTGGTGTGTTGTTGGACTCTTCGGCCTTTCGTATTATTTACTACGTATAGAGTAGATCTCAAGCTTTTTTATCGCATCTATTTGTGAGATTTATTATTTTTCCTCTCGCATATACGCATATTGATTAAATTGGAATGGATGACCTGTGATAGGGCATAGCTCAACGACTAGTACCAAACTCATTATCATATCAAAATATATTTATATCAACAGTTTGTATACACTAGTCTCTTATACTAACCTAATTTTTTTTTCCATTTTACGAGTTTAGAGAGAGAAAGTGTTGTTGTTGGGGGGAAGGATTAGCTAAAAATCACAAATTTGCGAAAAATTGTTGAAAATCAAAATACGTGCAAGAATTGAATTTGAGGTTAAATTGTGTTCACATTATTCATCAAAGCTTAATTATATCATACAAATATATTTTCCCCAATTAGCATTATTCTAACCCTAATAACAAAGATCAGAGGTATATTAGACATTTTAAAGGGTACATTAGATGAGAAACAGATAAGTGTGGTTTATAGATCAAAGTTGTTAGTATTTATAAAAATGTCATTAACGATCAGACGCGTACCCCTTTTGATGTCTAATGTAAGATTTTTAGGTTGAAAATGTTTTTAGCTGATCGTATTCTTATATATTTATACTAGATAAGCAAATGCTTGGATTTTCAATTTAATTTTTTTAAAAATATATATTATTAAGAATATGAGTTATTTAAAAAATAAAAATCATTAATTACAATTTTAAAAAATGATAAACTAATCAAAATCATTTAATTTATTAAGTTTTTTAAAAAATGGAGTTAAAAAAAGGTGCTTGTACATTATGATTGAAAAATGCATCAATAAATTATCATTTTATTTCCTTTTGAGAAACTAATCAAAATCATTTAATTTATTAAGTTTTTGGCATTGATTCTTATTTACAAGTGTTGATGAAGGTGTTTTCTATGTGCAATTTTCACATTAAAAGGTGTTCAATACCTTGAGCAACTTTTATGATCAAAATTTATCATTGGAAAAAAGACTTGAGGTCTGATATGGTTAAAAAAAAGTTAAGGTTGCTAAAATAAAAAAATAAATAAATAATCAAAGAGTTATTTCTCGCCCAAAAAAAATCATTAAAGATTGTTTCTCGCAATTTTTTGTATAAAAATAAAGTTTAATTTTTCTTGCAAGCTCTGTTCTCATTATATGATATACATAATATAATTTTTTCTGATTTAATCAGATATGAAATTTTGACTAAAATTTATCCTGCTTTTTACTGGAAAATTTAACCTCTATGTGAACAAAATTGTCAAAATTAACGACATTTATTTTTGTGATAGTGAATAGTTTTAAATTGTGTAGTCTTCATTGTTTATTTTGATACGAAACTAAATATATTTACTAATAAGTAAAAGCAAATAAGAACATCTGATTTGATATTTTTAATTTGTTCCTATCAATTTTTTTTTTCCTGATAAGATCTTACTTCCTCCGTTCCCAAAAAAACGCAACAAACTTATTTGCACGCATTTTAAAGAAGAGATTTAAAAGTCTAAACGATCAAATTAATATATGTAATTTTAAGACAAGTAACCTATAATATCATTCTTACTTGTTAAAATTATTTTGATTAATTTGCTCATTTACACCCTTAAATCACTTCCTTAAAATACGTGCAAAATAATTTGTTGCGTTTTCTTTGAAATGGAGGAAGTATATTTTTTTTCAATGAGTGCCTAAATAAAATGGATAAAACATAACCTAGAATCATCCATGTTAAAACATAATCCAAGTATGAAAACATTTCAAAAATAAAAATAGTGCAGCAGCCCAATGCCCCAATGTTCGAATTGATCCATCATATATCTAAGCTTAGCCCATTTTGTTTCCTAAACATTTTTTTTTTATTGTTACAAAATTCCATTGTATGGGTCAAATGAACAATAAAGCCCAATATGATCACACTTATGGGCTGGTTTTTTTTTCTAAGAAATGAAAACGGCCCACAATCGAGAGGTTTTAGAAATTTGGGGGGGTTAAGAGTTTAGCTGCTACCAGCTATCAGAGGTGAAAGGTAACGCCGTTACTTAAAACATAGGTTTCCGTTACGATGGAATATATACTTTCACGAAAGTCTTCTGACATGTGTGGTCCAGAAAAGAGTGCGTGATAAACACGTGCAAACCACGCGTGTGAGTAATATTATTTTTTTATTGGTGATTCTAAAATAGAGTAATTGACCAACCAACTAGCCGTGTAACTACTAAAAGACAGCGGCTTTTCAATTTGTCGAAAGATCAAACAGAAATGAATGCGAGTGGGTATAAATCCTACTTCCCGCTATCACAACTTGAATCAAACAGCGATTGGCTACTTTGGAGTATTCATTATCCATTGCCAAAAAAAAAAGAGTATTCATTATCCGTTTTTTGTTTTTTTTTTTGGGTTGATTTTTAAAGTCATACTTACCCAGTTACCTATTAGGTGGCGAATCTAGAAATTTTATTTAACATTGATCCTAAGGACTTGTTTACTTCAGATTATATTCAGTTCAGTTAATCTCTATTCAGTTCAGTTCATCTCTATTCAGTTCAATTAATACACTTCTATTCAGTTCAGTTCAGTTCATCTCTATTCATCTAATGTAAATGAGCCCTAAGTCTATAATCGTGTAATAAGTCAAATTATTGTGCAAAACCAATTAATCTAACACATCTATAATTCTATAATCTATAATCTATAATCTGTAATCTATAATACGTTAACTCTTGACCCCTATAATACGTTAACTTTTTTTATTAGGTAATAATCTATAATCTAACACATCTATAATTAATCTATAATACGTTAACTTTTTTTATTATGTAATAAATCCACTGGCTGGTAATGGGTTATTGACCCCTATAATACGTTAACTCTTGCATAAAGGGAAAATACTCATGTAAGGTGAGTGTTGGAGTAGCCTGTAGGCAACACTTGTTATACACCGACCACCTACTCTAGGCCATGACCCACCTCATGCCAAAAAAATTTAAATAAATATTTTATAACTAGATAATACCCGAGCAAATGCTCAGTTCATTTACCTAAGGCAAGTATTTGAATTTAAATTAAAACTTTCTATCTTTTGTGGCGAGTAGGTATATACTCCTTTTTTTTTTTTTTGTGTTTTCGAGTGAACAATCAAGCTATGGTCCCACGGTGGGCGCCAAATTGTTTATGCAAAATCCCTTATTGTAGATTAAAATTTTATTTAAGTATTTTATTTTAGTTATATTAGACAATAGAATTATTATGATAAATAATAAGTGAGGAGGGAAAAATAAGAGTTTAGGAGGGAAAACTTTTTTTAGTGGTTTGAATTTTAGTATATATTATAGAATAGATTATAGATTATAGATAGATTATATATTATATATTATAGATAGATTATAGATAGATTATAGATTATAGATTATAGATAGATTATAGATTATAGATATAGATTAGACAATAGAAATATTATGATAAATAATAAGTGAGGAGGGAAAAATAAGAGTTTAGGAGGGAATTTTTTTTTTAGTGGTTTGAATTTTAGTATATATTATTATTATTATTATTATTATTATTATAGATAGATAGATTATAGATTATAGATAGTTGAAAAATATAATTTTATTTGAAGTCGTGCTTAAGAACCCTTCAAAAAAATAAAGTCATGCTTAGGAAATGTGAAAACATAATGCAACTAATTAAAAAAAAAAGACGAAGGGAGAATGATATCTTATTTGTAACAATAATATGTCAAATGGTTGTAACTAATACTCTCTTCGTAACATATTAATTAATGACTAAGATTTGACATGAAGCAGAGATAAAAATGTCAAATTGTTGTCATTAATAATATGTTACGAATGGATCGGAGTACTACGTGTGAAATATATATAGGTAATACTGCATATTAAAATGAATCAATCTTATTAAAGTTATTATAATTTAAAAACTAATTAACAACAAATAATTGAAAATTATTTTAAAGCTTTTCTTTATTTTCATAAAAACTGAAAATAAAAATTTAAAAATGAACAAGGCAAAACCATGTTGAGTAGTGACTCCATGCGGTCCATATCCACCTTTGATCCTTAAGGACTTAGGGTGCGATTGATTCAACTAAAATAAGCACACATGCTTATTTTCAGAAATTAAATTCAGATCAGATCATAAAAGTTTAGAAAGAATTATATAACTATAATAATAATTACAATCTTAAAAATTCAGATCAAATCAGGAAATTTCGGATCAAATCCAACATATCAGATCAAAAAAATTCAGATGAATCAAACGCATCCTTGATGTTAGTGTTCAAGTCTTCACACATATTGGCTATTGTAACTTGTAAGATAATTTCATTGCCATGTACTCCTTTCTTTCACAATATTTTTTACTCTTACTATTTGCGTTTTTTATGCACAAATGTAAATATCAATATATTCCACTACACTGAATAAAAATATTTATAAAAGCTGATATTTAGAAAACATGCACCTAGCTAGACGAATCTAAAAAAATCATATGAATATATTTTTCTCGTACATAAAGATTCTTTATATTTCAAGCTTGTTTCTCATTGTATTTAAAATTTTAAATATAACAAACATTGTGAAGCAAATTGAAAATAAAAGAAAACTAAAATAATACACTACATAAAACGAATGTTGAATTGATAACGACACCCCAAAAATTTATAATGTCACTCAGCTCACACTCATCATTGTGAAAAAAGCATTAAAAATTTGTGCTCTCATGATTGGAGTATAATGGTCGTCCATTTTTATTTCATGTATTAAAAATTTGTGCTCTCAATATTTGTGCTCTCAATATTAAGATTAAAAATTTGTGCTCTCAATATTAAGATTAAATTTTTTTTTGTTTCTATTTCATGTATAATGGTCGTCCATTTTTATTGACCTCTCAATTTAGGAAGTGCAAATTTAACATTTTTGAGCTAATTTTTGCTTTAGATTGCACTATATTTCTAGGACTAGGATTATTGTAATATATGATCCTTGACTATGAACGGAATTAGGATTACTTCCCTAGTATATATGAAATTATCAATTGATAATATATTTTCTCTCGCAACAAAAATATTGCTACAAGAGTCATTTTTGTATTGCTAATGTTTTTTCACTTTTATCAAAATTTGTGATTTATATAAAAGAAAGTTAATATTCTAACAGGGCCGTCTCGAAAATATTTGGAACCCTGTTCAAAATTATAATTTTACCCTTTATATTTTAATCAATGCTAAAATTCAATACTATTTTGACAACACATGCATGTATATATGTATCTCAAAGTTGTTTCATATATAATAATATATTTATCTAGAAATATAACAATAACTTAACAAAAGAATAGTCCCTTTAAAAAATGGGGCTCTGTGCAGAGGGTCTTCTAGCACACCTATCCGACACGGCCTGTATTCTAATGAGATTTCAATTCATTATATCTATCTTGTCGATACTTTTTAAATTAATAACTAAGTTTTAATCTTAATATTGAGAGTAATTACATGATATTGAATTTTATCAAAACTATTGATTCAATTAAACAAAGTTTCTTTTAAAAATTGATATTGAGCAAACAACGAACAAACATGGTAGCTATGCTCAAAACACAACCCGAGTACATTAAATGATTAAAAGGGGGAAAAAATCAGGAGAAAAATCCTAGAGAAACAAAATATTACAGTTTTATTTTGTTCAAAGTACAAATATTTGAAATCATTAGAATTTTTTTTCCTATTGAAATTTGCTCCTAAATCTAAAGTGTAATTCATATAACAACGATGAATTTTCATAGAAGTCTAGAATCTCAATTCTCAAGTGATATGAAAAAGACCTACAACATTATCTCTTTCTATTTAATTTTTTTTCAATAATTGAACCTTTGTACGTTTAGCTCACATAATTGTTGTTTTTGTTTTGAGTATCTACCTTTTTATTGCTAAGTAGGCATAAATCATAAATGCTTGCTTTCTAACAAGTTAAGGGTTCAATTAGAATTCAAAGCTCTTATTTTATGAATTTGAGGTGAAAGTGGTGTCACTGTCCATATTGTATTCATTAAAAAAATTAATATTAATAGATTAAATATTAAGTCAAATTTTAACATGAATATACTTTGCTTATATTTTATATACATTTGTATTAGTATGCGTATTAGTATATTGAAAATTACTTCTTGCACTTGGGTGGATGGTGATTTTCATGCACTTGCATTAAAGTAAAAGAATCATGTTATGTGTATAGATAAATTATGTTACCGTATTCATGTTATACTTTTAAAAAATTTATTTTATATACTTAATTAATAAAGTAGTCTAAGTATACAACGTGAATTTTTAAAATGCTAAATATAAATAGTCTAAATACATAATTTACATATTTTATTTTGAATGTAGTTACATATATAGTGTTCAATTGTTTATCATACAAGTGACTGTATAATTCAAGAATTAATGTGTATATATTGTTTAACAAATGTAAACGGAAATAGGCCCTAATTTTTGCCCCTATCTTTTACTTTATATCTAACTTTACATACCCATGTGATCTCTTTTATCATACTTTATCTTAACAACTATTCAAATCTATACTTAACTTATTTTCTCTTATGGCCCGTTTGGTAGTTGGTCATAAATAGAGGTAATGGGAATGAATTTATAATTAAAATTGGAAGGAAAATAAAAATTCATTCCCATAGTAATGCTAGCTTGACTCTAATTTATTTAATTCTATTCACAAATATCCATTCCCATCTAATACCACCATTCCACATGGTAATGGTTGGTAATGCAAAATAAGAAGAAATTTTAAGTTTGGAAATGAAAATTTTGTTTTCATGGGATTTTAAAGTTTTTCCTTAATAAATTACACTTTAAATCTATTACCATTACTACAATTTATTACTAACAACCAAATGGACCATTAAAGCCCGTGTTAACTCATTTATTGCAGTTAGAGTGTCATGGATAAATTATAAATTTTGAAAAACAAAAAACTAAACCAGAAAACAACAACAATACCGAACTGAGTCAAAACACCAAGAGCTTGTTTACTTAAGATTATATTCAGTTCAGTTAATCTCTATTCAATTTAGTTCATCTCTATTAATTCAATTAATACACTTCTCTTTTCTTCAGTTCAGTTCAGTTCATCCCTAAACGAGCCCAAGGAAAACACAGCGAGCGTCACATTTGAACCTCAACTCGCGAGTACAATTGTACAAACAGTCACTCTCCAGTCTCCACTTTTATGTTTTTATTTTTATTTTTATTTATTGCTCATTTCATTTTCTGTCACTCTCCCCCAACAAACGGCGTCACTAACTCCCTACAGTAGTAGCTAAAAGACACCTCTCATTTCAGTTTTCTTCCATCAAAGCTCGAGATTGATTCTTACGTTGAGAGAATTGAGAGAAATCATCCTCTCTCTCTCTCTCTCTCTCTCTCTTCTCGACTATTCCGATCAAACTTAATATCAATCATTAACCAACCAGTCTTTGATCTTGAATCGTAGGGTTTTTCGCGATTCAATTCGTATATTAATCCCTTCATTCTGCAATTTTAATGGCATCAGAAGATGTGAAGTCCACCGATTCAGCTGTTTCAACTTTCGTAAATCTGGCTGAAGAAGCGAAAATTGCTGGAGAAGGCGTTAAAGCTCCTAGTTATGCTGTTCTTAGTATCTGCAAATCTCTTGTTGCAGGAGGTGTTGCTGGTGGAGTGTATGTCTCCTATTTTATTAATCGAAACTGCGTCAGTTAATTTGCTTTATGCTACTTTTCTCGTTTTGGTGATCGCATTTGAGGTAAATGTGATCACTTTTTGGTTGGATGTTGGATTTGCCGTTGACATTTACATACTTCTGTTGAGTTTTGTTCATTTGGATGAGCTTGTGGTCCTGAGTCTTTTTTTTTTTTTAAATAAATAAAAAATAGTAAAAAATCGTGGTTGAGTTGCATTGTATGTTGTTGCTTCTTTGAAGTTTGTTTGTGTCATGCGAGAGCGAGACAAATAGTCTTGTTTTTTGTTATTTGGTCTGAACTTATTCTGATTGTTGAGGTATTTGAAGCATGATTATTTGATTTGGATCCTGTCATAGCTTCTCCTTGATAAAGAACGATATTGTTGTTGTTGTCATTGATGTATAAATGTATTGAAGTTAGATTGTAAATTTTTGGGCATCATAAAAGCAATAATTCTCTCACAAATCCCAATGCCTATGCTTATTGTCTTGGTTTTGGTTCATATTTTATCACTGAATGAGTGAATGGAAAGGGAGCAACAGATTTCAGTTTGGACTATAGGTCTTGGTGGTTGTTGACAGATTATGTGGGTGAGACCACGAGACTGCAGTTTGAAAGTTTGAGAAATTGCTGTTGGAACAAAAGATTGTATCTTTTTGGGTGGTTAAGATTGTATCTGCCATTGTAACCAATTAGAGAAAGAAGCATGCTTTTGTTGTTTCCTGGGTTTTCTCCTGTACAATATTCACATAATAATGCTATTGAACACATCACAGATCACGTACTGCTGTTGCGCCCTTGGAACGCTTGAAGATATTGCTCCAGGTATCTCCTTATGGCCTTATGTTCTAAGATGCTGACTGCTGTCCAATTAAGTGCAGTCGTAGTCATTAATGATTAGCTTGATGAGGAAATTTGAAAGTAAGTACTGAGATTAATATTTTGTTTCTAGGTGCAAAATCCTCATAGCATTAAATACAATGGAACTGTTCAAGGGTTGAAGCATATATGGCAGACCGAGGGATTTCGAGGATTGTTCAAGGGCAATGGAACAAATTGTGCACGAATTGTGCCAAACTCTGCTGTCAAATTTTTCAGCTATGAACAAGCCTCTAAGTAAGTGTTTATCTGTATGTGTGTAACATGAACTTTGTTGTTGTTGAAACTGATTGTCATCGCGTTGCCTTAGATTTTAACTCCTTATTAGCTATATCATAATAGTCTTCATTCTTCAGCATAAAATAGTTCATTGCTTCTTGATACATGTATCTACTTCCTGAATTCCTGGTTGCATTTATATAATCTGTACAGCTCTTGCTGGGATTCTCTGCACTTGCTCAGTTGCTAGAAATCCCTGTAATGGTGATTATGAAATCTATAATTAGAAGAAGAGACAGGCAGTGTTGATTCTGGTGTGGCTTGTGCTTTCTCTCTGGTGTCTGACTAGGTCAGTAATGTTGGTGTGGCATTCTTGATCTTCTAGAATTTGTGAACCAGTCATATGGTATTTAATGCTTTTGACAAGTGACTGAGAAGCTTTCTGTGGACGAGACTTGTTTAGGATGGGTATCTTTGAATTTAACTTCATTTCTCATTTCCTTTCATTGATTATCTGTTTTTTTTTCTCCGGTCAGGGGCATATTGTGGCTATATCGGCGACAGACTGGCAACGGTATTCCTATAATCCTATCCTTAAATTTTGTTGATGTTGAACATTTTTTGCCTTCGTATTTTATCTTTATACAATAACAAAAAAGCCTTATCCCAAAAAATTGGGGTTAGCTAGACTTGAATCAATATGTGGAATCAAAAAAGTTAGCAGCACATATTTTTCCCTCCATTCTTCCGTATGTAACACCAAATCTTCCTCCATCCCTCATCCAATTCAATTTTGCTTAACACTATGTTTGGATAACAATATAGAGGGAAAAAGAAGGGGAAAGGGAAAGAAAAGGTGGAAGTCAATTATCTTTCAAATCTCTCCAATCTCATAGAGATAATGATTATTAAAGAAAGAAAATGGATCACTCCCTCTTCCTCCCCTTCCTTCCCCCAACTTATTTCCTAAATAAGGAGTTTTGTTCTCCTTCCTCTCTTTTTCCTTCCTTTTTTCTTCATTTCCTTCTATCCAAATAATGCACAAGTCTTTTTCTATCTCTCACCTTCTCATCCATTTGCCAATCCTCAAGCCTCCTTACCGCTATTTTTTCAGGCTCTATGGCTCTACAGCCCTATTATCACTGATTTTGAAAAAATGGAAGATTTTTCCCCGAAATTTACATTGTGAATAGAAATGCATTCACGGCCCCATAACTTTTAGTTGAGAAAGAAAAATTGGGTCACTCTTTGACAAACAAATTGGGTCACTCTTTGACAAACATTTCATGTATTTTCATGCTCTTCAGCTTCATTGCCTCCGAATTTGAGAAAACAAAAGCTGGCCTTGCTCCCCTGAAATGGCTCCCTTAAATGAGTTCTCCACCTTACATGTCCAAATCATTTTAGATTATTCTCTCTTATCTTAATTTTCTTCATGATAACCTCATTTCTTATTTTATTCTTGAATGCCCGCACATCTAACGTAGCATATGCATCTCTACCATATCGTGACACCATTTGAAAGCCCAACTCCTAAATACTTAGTGTGCAGCAGCCATATAGCATTGTCAACCTAATAGTTGTATAGTAGTATATTGCTTAAAGTCTGCGCATATCATGATCACAAAGAGATAAGCTCCCTTCTTCTTTAATTATCTTGATACATGATTTGATCGTGTGAGCAACATCCCCATCCAATTCCCCATCTTTTTAGATAACATTGAATTAAACATACATTATGTCCAAATTAGTTGAGCTTGTCCTCCTACTTCTCCCGCTAACTTTTCACTCCAAATATTCCATTGTACTTTTGCTTAGCTTAAACTTTGTAGATTCCAAAGTATGTCTCCATGATTCCAATTTACTTTTCAAGCTTCTTTTCTCTCATTAATACAATGTCATTTGCAAACATCATACACCATGTCACGTTGTCTTGGGTTGAATTTGTCAATTTGTCCATAAATATGGTGAAAACTCGAAAAGGAAAGGACTAAGGGGCCGTTTGGTTATCAAAGGAGAAAGAGAATCACTTTAAGAATAGGAATGAGGGAGAATGGAAAGCAAAAGTGTTAGATTTAAAAGGTTGTTTGTTTAAAAAAAAAATACACTACCACCACCCCAAACCCACCTCCACCACCCAAGTTCAAAAACAACCCCCACCTTCTCCACCACCAACAAAATCATCCCCTCCCCCACCCCTTGTCGGCGCCACCCCCTTCTCCACCACAACAGCCTCCTCCCCTCCCCCACCCCTCAAAACCCTAACCCTAACCACCCAAATTACTAAATTAAAAAAACAACCCCCACCCACTTCCACCACCTCCAAAACCACCTCAGCCGCACCGCCGCCCCCTGACGCCCCTTCGCCGCCCCCTCTCCACCACCGTACGGCCCCCAACCACCCCCCCACGAACCAAAACCCCAAATTCAAAAACCTTGGCAGGGGGCGGCGGTGCGGCTGGGGGTGGTTTCGGAGGTGGGTGGGGGTTTTTTTTTAATTTGGGTGGTTAGGGTTAGGGTTTTGAGGGTGGTTGGGGCGCCGGTGATGGGTGGGGCCGGAGGAGGGCGGCGCCGACGGGGGGTGGGGGAGGTGGGTGGTTATGGTTGTGGGGTGGTTGGGTGGAAGATGGGGGAAAGGGAATGGAAAAGATAAGGGGGGTTGGGTTTAGAAAAGTGTTAGAATAGGGGAGTGAGGAGGGGAAAGGGAATGACAAATATAGTCTAACAAATACAATCAAAGGGAATAGGGGCAGTTGATTCCCATTCCCTTTTATTATTACCCCCAACCAAACACACCCTAAGGGTTAAATCTTGATTTACTCCAATTGTGATATGGAGTGTCGACATTATCCTTCAGTCCTTCACACTAGTGCTAGCACCTATACACATTCCTTTAATAAGCCCCTTAATTTTAAAAAGCGCACCTCGGACACGCCTCGCTCTCAAGCTATGGGAAATGCGCTTTAGCTAAGCGAGGCTCAGCAACCTCCGAAAGACGTGCGCCTCGTGCGCCTTTGAGCTCTTTTTGGTAAGGCGCGCCTTTGCGCCTTAAGAAAAATAGCCTAGATTTAAGTTACAAGTTGAATAATGATTGATTTTTTTTCAAATTTAGACTACCTTAGCTTTACAAATACCTCGTGCGCCTCGCCTACAAAAGGCGCGCGCCTTCACCTTGCGCCTAGGCTCCAATGACTATTTGCGCCTTTTAAAACTAAGATAAGCCCCACCAAAGTATTTCCCTCGGCACCTTACCATCTGCGCCTATGCGGTCTCCAAACCAACGAAAACCATATGCAAATCCTTCTTATCCCCATAGTCATCCGTGAGTTATCTCATAAGATGAATTGCCTCCATCATTGACCATTTGGTCATAATTTTTTTTTCTTTTCCAAATTTACGTAGAAATATTGTGTGACCCAACTATTAGTTGGGTTTGAATGCTTACCGATGGTGTATATCCTATAGAATATGCCATAAGTTCACCCCATGAGTATGTTTCCCGGATGATCATATTGTCTCCTACTTGAGATTATTAGTTTAATTAAGAGCAATCCCTTATGAGATGGCTTGCAACCTGGTGAGTGGTGACGGTCTAAATGCTTATTGGTGGTGGTTTATAATATGGCAAGAGTTCATCACTTCAGTGTGTTTCTTGGTTAATCATATTATCTCCTACATAATATTATTATTTTGTTTAAGAAGAATCCCTGATTGTGCTTAGTAAAGAGACTCTTACAATATTTGTCCTTGTAGCAATCTTTTTGTCGAAAGGAAGAGAACGTTTGAAAAAAGGGTAATGCTATATTCAATCGACTCTAGATAAGCATTTGCTATATCTCCTAAAGGGGTAAAAAAAAAATTGGAATGCATGCCAAAATTACACTTCGTTTGGTGTGATTAATCCTTGTTTGTAGTTAACATTTCCACTTTTAGCATATATTTTTGGATGGAAAGTTATAGGGGTCCCATCCATTCATCCAAGATTCCTATCTCAGGAAATACCAAGGGCAAGGGGAGGGGGTTGTTGAACACGTGACCATCACGGGGGATGTTGCTAACAAACTGAGCCAACATCTATGTACAACCCTTAGGGATGTGTTTAGCATTTTCGTAAAAAAATTGTTCGATTGAATATGCATGTTATGCTGTCGCTTTTAATTTCTCTTTGGTGCTCATTATATTCAGTTTCAGACTTTCATGGGGATTTTATTGCGTGATATATCTTTTAGTTGATGTCTGATTTGGTAAAGCCTTAGGAATAAATGAATTTTCTTTGGTTGCCATTTCCAGAGGATGCCGAACTCACTCCCGTGTTGCGCCTTGGTGCTGGAGCATGTGCCGGCATCATTGCGATGTCTACAACTTATCCAATGGATATGGTCCGGGGCAGGATTACTGTACAGGTGTTATGATTTTTCATGTTTGGAATTTTCCTCGTTGGTAGTACTTGGGGAAAAACATAATCTAATGCAATTTTATGGTTTACCACATCTGGTTATGTTTTCAGACTGAGAAGTCTCCTTACCAGTACAGAGGCATGTTTCATGCACTGTCAACCATCCTTCGTGAGGAAGGTCCACGATCTTTGTACAAGGGTTGGCTTCCGTCAGTGATTGGAGTTGTAAGTTGACTTGGAAGATTTATTGATCCATTTATTGCTGGTTAATACTAAATACATCCCTAATTGTTAGTAACTTTGCTTGCTTATGAATTGTCATGCACTTACTTTGCATGCTGATTCATAATCTAATGATTTGTCATGTTTGGAATTTTCCTCGTTGGAAGATTAGTTTTAAGTTGACTTGGAATATACATCCATAATTTTTAGTAACGTTGCTTGCTTATGAATCCATAGGATTAGCTTCTTGTGCTCTGACTCTTCTATGCTTGGGTGCTTTAGAGGATATGATTCTTTATGAATACTTGGTGAGGAGTTGGTGTTTTCTGTGAAATTGGAGAGGATATTGTCTTGTTATCTTGCATGTTCTGGTATATGTTCTTACTCTTGTACTTTGTGCTTGTTGCTTGCAGATACCATATGTTGGTCTCAATTTTGCCGTGTATGAGTCATTGAAGGAATGGTTGGTGAAAGCTAGGCCATTTGGAATGGTACAAGATAGTGAGTTGGGCGTGACGACAAGGCTAGGTTGTGGGGCTGTGGCAGGGACCATGGGACAAACTGTTGCTTATCCTCTCGATGTTATTCGCAGAAGAATGCAAATGGTGGGTTGGAGCAATGCTTCGTCTATAGTCACTGGTGATGGGAGGGGAAAGGTTCCATTACAATACAATGGTATGATTGATGCTTTTAGAAAAACTGTCAGACATGAGGGCTTTGGAGCTTTGTACAAAGGCTTGGTCCCTAATTCAGTGAAGGTCAGTTATCAACATGTCTTGTAATAATATGCTTTCCAAATATATGCTGCTGTTGTTACTGCAGTTTATTATTCAGTTGCTTTGATCGAGAGCTATTACACATACACCTGGGCCCTGTTCTTTTGGACTTAATTTCTTAAGTTTTAGTTCAATTCAAACGAATTTAGTTCAGTCCACTTCAGTTCAGCTCAACTCCTGATGAGTCTAGGGTTTAGTTTAATAAAGTCCAAAAGAACAAGGTCTTAGTGTATGTGGTACCCACATACACAAACAAATAACACTTTAGAAAAAAGAAGAAAATATTGGGGGGGGGGTGATAGGGATTTTGGCGCCCTTACAACTAAGAACTAATTAACCATTAGAAATTCTCGTGTATGTGGGGACTACATACATACCAGTGTGTGTACAACTTTTTCATCTTTATTGTGTTGCTTATGCTTCACATTTAATACTTCCCCAGGTCGTGCCGTCTATATCGATCGCATTTGTGACATACGAGGTGGTGAAAGATGTTTTGGGTGTTGAAATGAGAATATCAGATTGAAGCCAGTAACTTCGGCAGTTGTGATATATATTTTTTCTTCATTTAGTAGGCTATTGGAAGTAAGATAGGTAAGTTTTGGTTGATATGATTTGCCTAATTAGAACAAGTTGAGCTAGTATTTGGGCTGTATCCTGTTTCTTATGTTGGTTCTCTTTCTCTAGTCGAAAGGGTCCTTCAGATATTCTTATTTGTCCTTTCAGTTTTCATTCAAATACTATTTGTAATAAGTAGTTGCAAATAATAAATGGATGAATCCATTTGCCCATTTCAATTTATACAAAATTTCAGTAAAGAGGTTTACACTTCTTACACCACCCCTGGTACATTATACAGGGCAATGCTGCCTGGTTCTTCGCTCATGCTTCGAACTTATGGGAGTTTTATGCTACATCTTTGCAGCTCATTCATTTGCCATTGATTGAACAGAATCGCATAGATCAGTTAAATGCCCTAGTACAGTTCTGGTTAAAAAATTCGATATCTGCTGGATTACAAACAAGACACTTCTAGGAGATGGAAGACTCAATGGATCAAATAAGGTCTATTTGTTTAGAATTACATCCTCAATACATTTCATCACCTAAAATCCTCAATAGTACATAAGATAACACTATACAGTCATATACATAGAGCCAGTGGTAGTATCCAAGAGAACAGTCTCCTCACATTTTTCGCCCATGCCTGAAAATGAAAAATTAAACATGTATTATACAACCTAATCATATTAGGACGAGGTAGGAAGTTTGCCTTGTGGCAAACTTCTCGGAACGCCAGGCTGGGCGAACATCACTACGCAATAAGGTTCGACTCAAGACCTAGTATCACCTACATTTTAAAACAGAACATAATCAGGATGAGAAGGGGTCCAAGGGCAATGCATAGTATTATGTTTACCTAGAATCGATCGTTTTAAACCTTGATTGTGTAGCTCGTCGATCTGAGATCTTAAGCTCATCAAACCCTCCTTTGGGAGCATGATGCTTTGAGGCAAGAGCCTTGGAATGTTGTTGCTCTTTGAAATTGACCTTCTCCATGTCCTCCTCTGATTCCGAGAGTTCTGTATTGGATAGACTAAGTGATGCTATCACCAAAGCTAGGTTTAGCTCGAAAAGGAACAATGAATCTGGCTTCAGTGAAGATGCATCCTCGTCGTTCACAGTTTCTTCCTCTACTAGCTGCTTTTGCTCCTCTGGATCATAATATAACTCCCCAGTTGCTTCTGCCATTTTTTTTTTTTTTTTGCCTCTGTTAACCCTTAACCCCTGTAATTTGCATATAATGATAAATATGTAAATAGTAACCTAATGCTGTAATTGTCATGATTTGTAAACTAACGCAATAATTGGATAGCAAATTATAAGGAACTATAACTGTCATGATTTTCTGGTCTCTCACTCTCTCTACTAGCTGCTTTTGCTCCTCTTAACCTCTTATCTATTTTATTCTGGTAGGATTTGAAATATCATGGAATTTTAGTATAAAATTATTTACGAAATGTCGAATACTCCACCATCCCTCTAAGTTTGTTAAATTTACTTTAACGCAACTTTCAACACACAAAATTAAATGAAATATTTTTACACGTAATAAAAAATTATATTAAAAAACATACATTGAACCGAATCAAACGAGATATCATTTGACTCCTTTTTTTCTTATATGCATAAAATTAGAGAGCCAAAACCAAGTGAACATTAGCAAAAGTCAACTCATTTGGCACATCACCGTGTTAGATAAACTAATCAAGCAAAAAACTATTTAGCCCATAAAGAAAAAGATTATAATAATTTAACATGTTGGTTTCAATCTTTAGACCAAAATATTTCTTTAATTCTATGCAAGGATGCACTTGGAGAGGGGGTTAGGGAGTACTTCTTAACTTTACGGGCTTCTTTTCAACTTTATCTCTATGTCCCAATTTTTATTTTTATTTTTAATTTATTTATTTATTTATTTTTTTCTGACAACGCTGCTAATGTCTTGGGTCAATTACTATATCCATTATACTAATTCCGTATCATGAGCTTAAATGGGTATTATTTATGAATAATAAAAAATTAGTTTGTTGCAAATTATTATTCTAAATTTATGATACGAAGGTAGTACTTCATACTGTTTTTCATAAACTTTTTAATTGATTTGTCTTTTTTTTTCTTTAATTTACGTATACCTTTTCTAAAATTAGTTGGGCTATAGATTTATTGTAGCACTCCAAATTTTGTCATAATAGTAAAAAAATACTTTTAAAAAAGTACCAATATAAGTGACCCCATTATATACGAATCCTACCCATTTTTTGCTCCATCTATTGATACACAATTTCAGTCATTTCCACAAAATGGAACCCATAATGACGGTAAAAACGTCATTCATCTAAAAAAAATTGGAAACCCGCCATTGACCACAACTAGAGCTGGGCATGGGCCGGGCAGGCATGCAGGCCAACTCGACACGGTACGATTTGGGTCCGGCACTGCACGAGCCCACTATAAGCACGGCACGACACGAAGGCATGACTAGTGGGTCGTGGGCCACCTATGAAAAACATTTTAAAAGTGTGACACGAACCCGGCACGAGCACGACGGGCTGGCCCGCACGTTGGCACACTCATTTTGGTTAAAAATCCATAATATATAAAAAGTAGTATAAGGCACGATGGCACGGCACGAGTCGGCACGGCCCGGCAAGTAGGCCGGGCCGTGTATGGGCCTTATATTTTATAACTTGGCACGAGCTCGGCACGGCACAAACTTTTCTTGGCCCGTTATAGGCACGCACGTTGTGGCACGTGGCACGAGGCACGCAAGCTTGGCACGTAGTTCGTCCCGACACGGCCCGTGCCCACCTTTAACCACAACCTATAACGAGTGAAAAGGGCAGCACCACCAATAGGATTAAGTACAATTTGTAGCACATCTAATATTAGAAGGTAACGATTTTGCCTAAATAAGAGATCGTCCATAGAGAATTATTGCAACAAAATCTAACTTTGATTTTTACCAATTACCAATGTTATATACTGCACCGAAATTTATAGGTATGTTGCTTGATGGCTTGCTGCACCCAAGTCTATAAATGATGTTGTCATTTGCATTCACAATAGCTCCTAATTTGTATTACCTATAGGTTGCGATCTTACTACTCTCTCCGTAACATAAAACTTTCAACAATTGTTTTTGCACGCATTTTGAGAAAGCGATTTGAGCAATAGCCCCGGAGGGCGTACTAGTTTTTTCGTGTTCTAAGCATCGAAGAATTGTCCAATGTACTGTACTACAGATTAGATTATGATTTTCCCCAAAAAAAACACACTTGTGTGTAGTCAAAAGGAATACATCTAAAATCTTACCAACTAAAAAAGCGAATACAAAATCACAACTACCATTACTATGGATCTTTGAAGAAACATTCAATTGTGTAGAAATATCCCAGAATAATTATTTCCAGATTTTACAAAATAAAATTTCCGATTTCATATACTTACTACTCCAATATACTTACTAGTTACTGCACTCTGGTTTGATACGATTGTGATTCGTAAAGACAACATATATAAACACTGATTTCATCATCTCTATAAATTGCAACCCAATAATTTTCATCTCAAATATCAGAAATTCTGAATCGGATAAATTCGCATGAACAATTTACACATATTAATTAAATTAAGCTCATCGTCGTCTCTAATATCTTATGATCATCACATAATAATTGAGAAACTTGATCAAAAAATACAAAAGAGAAAAAGGCCAAAATTAAACATGCATACCTGTAAGTCTAACTCTGCAATTCGAGGAGCTGAAGGGGGACACGAGACACCTGGTTACCTCTTACCAGTTAACGAAGGAAAAGGAAAGAGGATTCTGGATTTTTAAAAGTTTTTTGGTAAATGAAAATTTCCACAATATATACAGAAAGAAAATTATACTTCTTAAACTACATAATTATTGCAACGTTTGTAGTTTTACACTTGTCAATATATAAATTATAGTTGTACGGTTCATATGAACTGAACTAAACTGAAATGAATTGAACTGAACTGAACTTAATAGAGATGTATTAATTGAACTGAACTAAATTTAATCTGAAATAAACAAACCCTTAATATCTTTAGTTTATTTTTTCAAGAATTATAAAGATTAGATTTTAATAAAGTACACATTGAGATGAATTCAATGAAATCCTACCTCACTATATTTTTTTACACGTATAAAGCACAAAAAATAGTTATATGAGTAGTTGTGAATAGTGACAAATATACCAAATTCATCAAATTAAACTCCTACTAAAATATACCAAATTCATCTCCAACAACCGCCCACCTCATCCATCAATTTGTTTGCAACATTTTTTATTTCACGAAGTTTCAAATTATTTGTAAGTATTAAATACTTCATCTGATTCAATAATAATTTACAAAAATGGAATGATTAAATTTGTTTGAATTAGATAGAGAAAAATAATGACTTACAAAAAATAGAATGATTAAATTTGTTGCAAATAATTTGAAATTTATGATCTGAATAGAAACTGTTGCAAATAATTTGGATTGGAGCAAGTATATATTTTTTTAAAAATTCAAGAAATCGCTCCAATCCGATTGGGTTTAGGTGCAGAACGAGTAATTCCGGTCTGATCCAAGTCCACAAAAATTGTGGATTTCGGTCCACTGGTCCAACCGTTTTGGGTTAAGTTCTCATCCATATCTAGTGTTATAACTTTTGATATATTGATCTTATTAATGCGATTCCAGCTTCATCGGAAATTAGACTTTAAAAGTTTTCTAATGGTAGGTCATATGCTAAATTTTGTGTGAGTAATACAAAAGTTGTGATATTTTGAAAGATAAGTTGTTTGCATAGGGGCAAAGTCTCGTCACTACCCCTGTGGTGTGGTGTGGGTTGCAACCAATTACTGGCCCTATGTCAATTTGAAAGTTATTTAAGCATGCTTGAGACAAAATGTGGTCGTTACTATACTCGCTTCGGGCACGTGAAAAGTTAAGCCATGTTTCTTTTTGTTAGATACAAAATATGTGAAGATGAAATCATAGCCAGTGATTAGAGCTTCAGAATTCCAGGCACGAGGACCTGAGTTCGATTCTCACCGCATTCATTTGCGATGATGGTTCCTTATTATTCCCCTTACAGATACGTGTGTTGGCTAAAATTGGGCTGAGTGACCTACAGTATCCCACACGTTATCTTATAAAAAAAAAGATACAAAATACGTAATATGAGGGCTCACATATGATAATTAAGGAGTTTGAAAAAACATATTTTCATTTGCCAATCAAGTTGGGATTTTTTTAAAAATCTTCTTGAGTTCTGGGCCGTCTTAAAAATTGTAGGGGTCATCATAAAAATGAAAATGATGCTCTTAACTATTAAAATTAGTACATTATGTATTTTAGGTAATAATATAAAATTTTAATAATCAAGTATTATAAAATATAGATTTTTAAAGTAATGACAAAAGAATAAACATTCATTTATTTAGGTAATATTAGAAAATTGAAACTTTAGGTTGTTTGCACGTTAGGGCCCGGCCTGTGCGAATTGTCTCTTTGAACGATATATTTCTTCTTCATTGTAATCGAAATCAAACCCGTACTCAAGTATAGAGTCGAAGTATTGCTTTTGAAAAAGTGATATATATTAATATATTATCACCATCTTGAAGATTGCTCAATTAGGTTTGTTGTTTTTCTAACAAAGTACAACCTTCTAATAAATTGAATAAATAATCAACATTGTAAAATAGTGTAAAAATAATTACTTCTTCCGTTTTTATTATGTACCACAAATTTGTTAGTGTGATTTTGTAGACAATTTTAAATGTGAGTGAGAAAGAGAGAATCAAGAGAGAAATGACATACATATGATTTTATTTTTATTTTTTGGTAAATGTTGCACATAAAAAGATGGAGGAAGATAATATATTTTTAAAAAGTGGGAAAAAATATGACCGAATCAAATAGAGTTCTATCAAAATAAATTTAAAATTAGCATTGCTCTTACAGGAAGGGTGGTAACAATCGAACCCACAATACCTCGGTTGCAAAGTACACTCAAATAATCAAATGCCATTACACTAAGCTCGCTCGATGGGAAAAAATAGGAAAAAAATATTTCACTCGTGGATTAATAACCCATTAATGACAATTTTTTTGAGTTGTATTCCAGTTTGCATTAATCATTATTTTTAGTGGGTTATCCTGGGTAGATGTAGGGGCCACCATGGGTGCTTATCAGTGTCGTCTCGTGCTTTTTTAGGGTCCAGAGCGAAAATAAAATTAGGGGCTCTAAACAATGGAGACATATTTCATAAATAATATATTAATAATATTTAATATTAAAAAGTTCACAAAAATACGAATTACATGATAATCATTTGAAAAATCTAGTTCTCCGAGCATTTTTTGAAGCGAATTCGTAGATCAAATCCTCACAATCTATATTGTCTAACAACTCATCCTCAATAGCCACCGTAGCTAGTCCGGTGAGCCTATCTTGAGACATAGAATTACGCAAATAAGTTGAAACTTGACATATTGGAGAAAATTAAGGAAAAAAAATATTGTTGAAACTTGAAATATTATGATAATATGAGGAAGAAGATGAATAGTCACAAGTCTACGAAATTCACGGACTCAACTTCACTGCTAAATGCTTTTCCGTTTATTTCTTTTTTTATAAATATTATTGTACTACATATAAACGATGTGGGCCCCACAAAAAAGGGCCCCTGAGCGGTCGCCCAAGGAGAACATGCTAATAGACGGCCCTGGTGCTTATTGAGTAGAGCAACTCACAAGCAGCTCAGTCAAGACTCGACTCGAGTTGGCTCGAGCTCGCTGAAATACGCTCTAAACTTAATAAATGTACAAGGAATAAATAGCTTTTCATTCTTCTATCTTTTAAAATAAAATTTATCTTTTGCATTTAATAGAAATAATCTAATACACTTTAGTAAGAAAACTAATATATGAAGAAAAGAAAATATAATCAACAAATCTTTAAAATAAAAATAAAAAAATCTTTAAATGAGTAGCTCATAATTGACTCTATTCGACTCAAAATTTAACGAGTATGAGTTGAGCAATACTATACTCATAAATCGTAATCGAGTCGCTCAATAAACACCATACTCATTTGAATCATTGAATGTAGCTTTGTTCAACCTTGATTCTCCCACCAAGCAAAACCAAGCAAAAGAGTCCCAATTATTGGAAGGAAGTCCCATACCCCAAAGTCGCAAACCACGATTAGGGAGTAGGGACCCTACTGATTTGAATGACACCTCCAGAGGGCTGGTGATTTTCATACCTCAAAAATTGATTTCCGTATCCCACATTTACAATATTAATCCGTGTTAATACTGAAAACATGGCGTGTGAAAATCAATTTTTTGGACGCGGAGATCAGTTTCCCTCCAAAGTGTCAATTATCTCCCAAATGCAATTATGCAATGTAGTTTTTTTTTTAATAACTTGTAAGACCATTATTTATAACCGATGTTAAAAAAAAAAATGCTCACTATTGTTACCTGCTCTCTTTCCACCTAATTTTTTTATGGACAACTTTTTCATCACACATTCACACCAATAGTAAACAAAAAAATTTTCTCAACACTCTCTCTCATAGTATTTCCTATATTCCACCATACTACACATCATCTTTTAATATTTTCACACAATTATACTTTTAATATTCATAATTTAGTAAATTATGATTAGTAATTAGTTAATCACTATTAATTATATTAAATAAATTTGTATTAAATATTGTAGTATTATGTAATTACGTATTTGTGATAATTTTTAATAATCACTTTATTTCTATTGTTTAATTAATTAATCATGTTTAAGAAAAATTATCATTTACGTAATTAGTTTTTATAATAAAACAATTCTAAATTTTTTCCTGGATTTTCAAAATTATTAATAACAATTATTAGGAGGAAACACTTACTTGATAAAATTAAGGTTTTTGAAGTAGAGTTTGAGATTAATATTAACTTTTTAGGATTTTCGAGATTGTTGAAGTGTGTCAAAATATATCAAAATGGATGTCTATTTTATTGAGAAAAAAAGACCGTTGGTGATTTTTTAAAATTAATTTCGAGGTCGAAATAGCCGTTACAAAAATAGATCCGTTGAAATAACATTGCTAAATTCTAATTGGTGGATAGGCTGACTGGGACGCGTGTCACTCCCTAATTGGGATGACTAAAGCGTCCCAGTCAGCATATATCAGTATTTTTTTTATTCTCCAGCTGTCAAAATGACACATTTTGGGAAGAGGGAAGCAAAAAAGGGGAAATTGTTGACTCCTTGCTAGGCCCCACGCGTACTACCAGGGGCGGGAAAAAACTTGTACCCGGTTTCTTTACCCGAAAAAGCAGACACCCGATCAGGTTTTGAAAATCGGGTCGGGTACCCGGTTTCACAAACCGGATATCGGGTCGGATCCGGGACATGATTTTTTAATTTTTTTTAATTTTAAAATTAATCAAAAAACAGTTTTTTTTATAAAAAAAAATTGAATTTTATATTAAAAAATAAAACATTTTTTATATTAAAAAACAACTTTTTTTAAAAAAAAATTGTATAAGAAAAAAAAATCCGGATCCGGATACCCGGTTTCCGGAATCGAATTATCCGGGTAGGATCCGGGTCAAAAAAATTGTGCCCAAAAATCCGGGTACCCGCATTTGCCCACCTCTACGTACTACTATTCATCACCATTTCTCCTCAAGTTTTGAGGAAAAACTAATTCGTTCATGGGGGAAATAAAAATTCCTCATTGATGTGGTTCCATTTTCAACATTTTCCACCCATTTTTTCCCCATGAGCACTTTTTTGACCATTGGTGTCAGTGCTCTAAAATGATTCTAAATAGATGCTTTATTTTTTTCATCCGTACAAAAAAATGTACTATTTACCCTTAACATTTAAGCAAAAAATTATTTAAAAAGGGAGTGATTGAATGACCATAAGGAACATCAACTCTCATTATACTCAATTGTGATTGGTCAATAATATTTCCTTCATTACATAAAATTTTCAACAATTGATTTTGCACGCTTTTTGAGGAAGTGATTTAAATGTTTAAATGAATGAATTAGTCAAAATAATTTTAATATTAATAAATTATAATCACATTTTGCTTGTATTGAAACCATTTTGACTAATTTATACATTTACACTCTTAAATTGATTTCTTAAAATGCGTGCAAAAGCAATTGTTGAAAATTTTATGTTACTGAGTAAGTACAAGGCAAGTCAATCCAATACATTCACCGTACCCCATTAGTGGTACACCTATCACTATTCAAGTAGTGAATACCCCAAGAGAAGAAAACAAAAGGAATGAGTCAGGTCGAGGAGCGACTAAAGAGCCCTTTACTAACAAGGAATTTGTGCCATCAAACAAAGAAAATGATCAAGTCCAAGAGGTCCAAGAGAAGAAACCACCTTTGACTTGTCTACCACCAGAGTCCAGAAAGAGGAGAACAAAAGATGAAGCCAGAAGCTGCACCTTAGATATCCACCGTCAGGAATACTACAGTAACAGATTTAAGGGAAACATGTCCAACCTCAAGCATAGCCAAGATGTCAAGTTAGGAGAATTATTCAACTACATTTCAGCTACAAGGAGAAAAAAGGAGGTCAAGAAGAACCAGTCCAGCAAAGTCACCACTTTCCCACCATCTACTTACTCTTTTTGTGCCTGCAGATATCACACAAGGAAAAGAAGGAAGACAACCGCTTCACACCTGAGGATTTTAAGCAAAAGTATTGTAGGGAGTCTTGGTAGTTTTGATAATTTTTTTAAGTATTGTTCAAATGTTGTTTCGGACTTCAGTCCTAAGCTAGTAGTGTAACGACTAAGTTTGATGAGCAGAGCTTGCGCTATCCAAGCTCACCTGGTAACCATCATTCTTAGTTTCTATGTATTTTGCCTTTGCCCGTTGCCAAAAAAAAAAATAAAAAAATTATTCTCTCTCTTTAACTAATTACACATACAATAGTATTTTATTCATATGTGTCTAAGAGGGTTGACAGTGTTACTCAATTATTTTCCTATTTAAAAATAAAAAATTAAAATTTCAACCATCACAGAACAAAAAATTTGTACTTTTATTAAAAATGACCCTAAAAGTGTTTTGAAATATTTTTGGAAGAAGTAGCTTGTAAGTTGTAATGTACACCCGATTTTGGGTTTGATTTAATTTTGATCCAAATTAAACTTTACTCATCATCCATATTATTATTATTATTATTATTATTATTATTATTATTCCATCCGCTCGGTTTGTTAATTTTACTACACGTGAATTAAGAAAAATTAAATATGTAGATAAATTGTTATTGGAATTGAAAATATTAATTAATAATGGGTTTGAAAAAAGATATATTAATTATTACTACTCCCTTGAACGTAATTCAATAATAAAAAAGAACATAAGTTTAAATGTATAGATTATTATTATTATTATTATTATTATTATTATTATTATTATTATTTTGGGTTTGATTTAATTTTGGTCCAAATTAAACTTTACCGATCCTCCATATTATTATTATTATTATTATTATTATTATTATCATTATTTTATTAATATTTTATTCAATCATATATAATAAGTTTCAATAAGGTTTTATAAGTTCCAATAAAATCTAAGGGTTCGTTTACTTTAGCTAAATATAGCTGAGCTAAGCTGAACTGAATTAAACTGAACTGAATACAACTGAATGTAATATTTTATAAGAGAGGAAACTTGAGAGCTGAACTGAACTGAATTTAAGCTGAAGTAAACAAACTTCTAATAAGTTCCAATAAGGTATAATTAGGTATAATAAGTTCAAATAAGTTCAGATAAATTCAGTTCAGATAAATTCAAGTCTAATAAGTTGAAGAGAACATATGCTCTAGTATCTTGTTTTATTTTGCAGTTTTTACTATCTTTTTCTTTTTTCTGCAAATTATTGTACATACTTTTTTTTTTCCTTTTTTCTGTGGCCAATAATTCATTTTTCTGAGGCCAAGAAAATTTTAGTGTTGTAATGCGAATCTCGATAGAAACCCTGATTTGGAAGTTTTAATTAATTAATTTTAATTATAAAAGCAACCCCATCCAACTTCAGCAATTGTACTATTTCACTTTGATTGAAAAAGATATGATTTATTTTCCCCCCTTCTTCTAGGATATTTTGTGGTCTATATGAAAATTCCCTGATTCCCCACTTCTTTATTACTTGTAATTATTACATTAGTTTCCATTTGTGGTCTATATGCTCAAGCTTTTTTATTTATAATAATAAATAACCACTATCCTCTGGTAAGGTTTCTGCTTTCTGCTTTATCTTGAGTTCATGGATTTTGTTTATTTTTGTTCTTGTACTTGAGAATTGAATTAAAATTTCTTCTTAAAGCCTCATAATTTGCCTTTTGGTTCTGCTTTAATTTTCAGTAGGTTGATGCTGGTGACTGGTGAGGTTTATTGATGTCATTTGGCTACTGCATTTGATTAATTTTTTTTTTATGTGAATTAAATTGAATTGAACTTAACTGAACAGCATTTGATTAATTTTTTGATTTTTGATGTGAATTGAATTTAATTGAATTGAACTGAATTAAGGCCTTAAAGGGTGTTTAAGTTGGCTTGGTTTGGATTCTTGAGTATGGAGAAGATTTAAATTAGAATACAGCATTCATAAAAGGCCATTCCAAACAGTAATGGAGTGGTTAAAATTGGTCAAACAATGATCTGAAATAAACATTTTAGAGGGAGTTTGCCATTTTGTTATGAACTTTGAAAATGGGATGTGAATGAACCAATGTAACAAATCGAGACACTGATTTTGCTTATCAAATGACATTTTTGTAACGGTGATACTATGAACGTTTGCTTCTTTCGTGGTATATGTGGCCAAGTACTTCATTTTCATGGGAGTTTTGGATGGAAACAACATCCTTGTAAGCATGGATAATGCCATAATGGGGGTTTCATATTTATGGTATAATAGTAGGGGAATAGGAGATATGAGTCGTAGACTTGTCTTGTATTTGGTAGATAGTGAAGTTAGACTTTGAAAGAATTGAGGGGGTATTTGTTTCGAATGCAGATAAGGTATAAGGTATTGCCGTATTGGTTTATAATGACTCAAACCAATGCTTTGTGTTTGTTTCTAAAAATTCCCGTGTAACAATCAAACATTTAGTTTGAAGAATCAAGTTTCAAACCCATACCACGTTGTTTTCATTCTTCATTCCAAACCCGTACCGGATTGTGAACCTAATGCCCTATGAGTCTCTAACATATATCTCGGTAAGATAGGCTTTATGGGTATGTGTGCTTTTGTCAATCCTTCAATGGAGAGTTTAGTGTACACAACTTCCTTTGCAATTGCATGGGTAATTTTGTCATGTAGTACTAGAATTTGACAACCTTGTGACTTCATAATCCTCACAAAGAACTGACTTAGCTTTTAATTTCTATGTTCATTCAAGAAAATTCTAAACCATTCAAATGTATGATTCTTCAAACCTGTCACTGTTTGTTCTTGGGATATCTGATGGTGTTGATCTTGATGCTACTTGTTTTTGCTGGTTATATCATTAATTTTTATTGAATTAGGATATAGTTTGGTTATGGCATGATCTTGGCCTTTTGTTTCTTTCTTTCTCTTTGACAGACTGATGTGCTGATTTGATTTAGGGCAGTATAGTACACCTCTACTGTTTTCTGTGTACCCGATAAATTTCCTGCTCAACTTAAAGGTTGATTATGATTTCTGTACATTGTAATGAGCTGTTTTTTTTTTTTTTTTTTTGGGGGGGGGGGGGTGGTCGTTTTCAATTGACCATTTAATATTTTTTTTTCAGAGAATTTTCATTTCTATTTGATGAAACATGTGTATCATTGAGGTGTGAAATATGGTGCCTAAGTAGTTCGATAGCCACTGGGGTGCTTTTTGTAGGCAATGCTTAATGAACAATGGCTGCTAATAATAATGTAGAAGAAATCAAGATGGATGGTTCAGAGTTGCAATCGGAACAGGATGACTTTGCTATCCAGGCTTTGCCTGTCAATTATGGTTTGGTGAGACGTCAATTGGATGGGATTCCTGACCAGAATGGTACAGATACAATGGGAAGCACTAGTTTGGAGCAATGTGGAACAACATTCTCAGGATTGGAGCTGCCTTGTGTCAGTGCTCAGTCAACTGAACACACAGGCCGTGTGGTGAAAACTTTTAGAATGGAAAAGCATAAGAACCATGTCTTAGATATAGACAAAATCCCTAACGATGTGCATTTGAGGAAAGGAGAGTGGCCATACTCGTATATGATTAAAAGCCCTGAGAACAAAGGTTTTTTAGGAGATCCAATTTCAAAAGATATGCGTTTGAGGAAGGGAAATTGGCCAAACTCTTATCAGATGAAAAGCCCTGAGAACAAAGGTTGTTTAGAAGATCCAATTTCAAGAGTTAATGATAAGCCTATGGCTAGTGTTGGGGAGGATTCTAAGAGAGGTGATATGAATGCATGGAACATAAGGCATTTGATTACAAAACAGGATGATACAGGAAGAGTATGTGCTGATTTAATGCATGGCAATTCTGAAAGGGCATTGCTTCCTCATGATGCAAGGTTGAGAATTTTATCCACATCAAGTTTTTCGCAATTTTTTGGTAAAAAAACGGCAAAGGGTAAAGAGACCATTTGTGGAAAGCTTGGAGACAAGACTGACTTTGCCAGTGACGGTAACTTGGGGAGCAATATGAGTTTGTTTTCTACTGCAAGCATGGCATCTGATGTTGAAATGCAACATTGCAGCAGTGGTACTTTAAACCATGGTGGAGTTAAGTCAGTTAACTTAAGAGAATGGCTTAATTCTGGAATTAATGTGAAGGACAAAGTTGATAGCCTTTATATTTTCAGGCAAATTGTTGAACTTGTAAATGCGGCTCATTCTCAAGGTGTTATCCTGGAACAATTGCGGCCATCGTACTTTATTATGATGTCATCAAATAAGCTTAAGTATATTGGCTCATCAACAAGGATGGGCTTGCCTATTCCCCATTCTTTGCCCAAATGCAAGAAAAGACCTCCCGAAGAAAATATTAATGCCTTCTGCACCTCTGATGTAAAGCAGCTGAAAGTCTGGAATCATCTATCATCAGTCACTTCAAGAGACGGGGTTAGCTCTGCTACATTTCAGGATATCAATTGTAATGTGGGTAGTTCTTATGGTTCTTATAATCATTCGCAGCCCAGCTGTCAAGCTACTAGATTGGGGAAGTCTATTCTGACAGAGCTTCAGCTGGAGGAGAAGTGGTATGCTTGTCCTGAGGAGCTTGATGCACAGCCTGCAAAACTGTCATCAAATATTTACTGTCTTGGAGTTCTACTTTTTGAGGTGAGGAAGCATGATAATTAATTTTTCACTAGTTTTCATTTGTGTGGTGCTCTAAAAGCTAGCTTATTGTATTATTGCAACGCAGAGAAATTCTATGCATAAGTAGAATAAGGTTAACAGCTGGATGAAGAACCATAAATTCTGTTGCAATTTTGCTTTACCAAATGTAAAGAATTGCTATCTCTTTCTCTTATCTAATTTTCACTCTACTTGTGACCATTCTTGGTCTAATAAAAATTTAGCTTGTCCTAGTCATGTCTTGCCTTCCTCTAGTACAGTTAGCACAGTCAAACTACTCTTAATTTTATATCTCTATGTTCTGTTTTTACTTTTCTAGCTTAATCCACCTTATTATGATCCTTATAGCTGTTGTTGTCTATCTATGTTACTTGTACTTGGTTTTTCATGACACACACAGATACAAGTTTAGTATCTATTCAGCAGTAGCGGATCTAGGAATAATATTTAGTGGGGTCAAAATGTGTTTTATAAACTTTATTGGGTTTAAGCGAAACAATTTTAATGATAAAATATTTAAAAAATCAAAATTTTATAGGTAAAATTTTTCTTTATTCAGGTCCAAGTGGGGTCAAAGGACCCCACAAAAACCATCTAAATCCACCATTGCTATTCAGACTCAGATTCTTCATGAAAAATGTTGTAGTTTGAGGTGAAATGAAAAATATGAGAAGCATGGTTGCCTCTCATATTAAACCAACCCTTTTTGTTTCTTTTAAATACCCTAGAATGGAATTTTGGATACAATTGGTTGTCCAACGGCATTGTGATCTAGGAGGATTTATTAGCTCTTCTATTTTAATTTCTCATTTTTAATCATCCGTCATCAAACTAGAGAGAGGAAGCTGTGGAACTTTTCTTTCCTTTGCTTTGTGCAATACCTCATTGGTCACTCAAAGTATAGAAACAATGTGCGGAGAAGATATCCAACTGAAAAATAAAACTTCCTTAACCTAGACTATTAGCTGTGGGAGTTGAGATGGAGGAGAAAATAAATTTCTTTAGAAGTTGTCAACTTGCCATTGGGTCCTCATAGGATTTTCTATGATTTTGCTCTGAAATCCCATTGATTTCCTCCCTTGCAACAGTTGATTTGCTCTTTTGAATCATTGGAGAAACAATCTAGTGCGATGTTTGACATGCAACATCGGATCCTGCCACCGTTTTTTTTGTCTGAGAACCCAAAGGAAGCTGGGTTCTGTCTGTGGCTTATTCATCCTATTCCATCATCTCGTCCCACAATAAGGTACCTCATGATGCAACACTCTTTTACCATTTTTGAATTAAGGTTGGTTTGAATTCTTTCGCTTTGCGTGAGATTCTGTTTAGCTGTGAATAGCAGAACAACAGTATCTTTTATGCTCTCATTATGGTCAGCATATGTATTCTTATGTTGTACCACCTTCATACCAAAATAATTGGATCATGTTTGATACTTTGACCATAAATGGACCCCAATAAAATCTTTTCACTTACATTATGTTTGGATAGCAACATGGAGGGGAAGGGAAGGGAAGGAGAAGGTGGAGGTCCATTTTCTTTCCAAATCTCTCCAATTTTGGAGGGTTAATGGCTATTAAAGGAGAAGGGAAAATGGATCCCTCCCTTTTGCTCCCCTTCCTCCAATCTATTGCCCAAACAAGGAGATTCATTCTCCTTCCTTTCCCTTCCTTTCTCTCCATTTCCTTCTATCCAAACAATGCATTAGGGATCAGAGCCTGTTAAAGGTTTGGGATTTAAAAGTAGTGTAAGTGGGGACTCCTACAATACACAAGCAAGGCTCCCATTCCTTGAGCTATACACCTCCTGGTAAAATTTCAACTGCATTGATTCCGAATATGAGCATGTGATATTTTTTATGGATATAGAAATATTTTCTGTGGGGAAACATAATTCTCCTTGTCAAGTGTGTGTAATAATGTGACCGATGCCTACAGGATTTATACAAGCATATGTTTCTTAGGAGGGAAGGTGAAAGTCATCAAAAGAAATTTGATAGAAGCAACATGGTAAATTTGTTAATAACAATCGGTCACATTATGACTTGCAGCCTTTTAAAAAAATACCACTCTAAATTTCTACGTGTTCAGATACTTCATTGGTTAATGATAGTATGATACTTGTTATATTTCTATGGATTATTTTAGTCCTAATATTGATTCCATATTTCGTAATATGTAATTAATTTCTTTAAGTTACATTGTTGGTTTTGGGACCAGCATAATAAGAATGATAAAAGAAAAAAATTCAGTTGTATTTTACAACTTTTTTTAAGGTAACCAACTAACTAGGTGGTAATTAACAAATTTGAAGCACTAGTTGATGCCTTCACTTTTTTGGCAGATCTTTTTGATGGTGTGCTCTCTGCCCCTCTCTCTCTTTCTGCTTAGGCATAATCTTGATAAGTGACTTACTAAATTGTGTAGAGGCATTATCATGCAGATAGTGGTGTTTTATGTATTATGTCACTGACTGTTTTTTCTGTTACAGAGATGTCCTCCTTTCTGACCTTTTCTGTGGATCCCATGAGTTGAAGTCAACTAATGTGTCAGCATTGTTGACTGATGATATTGATTCTTCTGAGTTTGAGCTCCTGCTGGATTTTCTAGTTTCTCTAAAAGATAAGAAGCAGGACTATGAGACGAAGTTACTTGAAGATATTAGAGGCATAGAGGCTGATATAAAAGAGTTACAAGGGAAGTCTTCCCTATTAGCTTCACAATTTAATGTTAAAAGAGATTACACTCTTCAAGATTTTATTAAGTCAATTGCTAAATCAGGTAAGCATGGAGATAGATTACGAAGTGATATGTCTCAGCTTGAAAAGGCTTACTTTTCAATGCGAGGTCGAACTTCTGTCACAACTGTTGCTGGTCGAGCAGATAGAGAATTACTAAAGAAAAGAGAAACTTGGACTCAGGAGCAAAAACAGAATGGGATGATAAGCAAGAATCCGAAATCTGCTAGTGGGTTGGACACATTTTTTGAAAGTCTGTGCAAATTTACCTGCTATAGTAAACTTGAGTTGCGTGGAACTTTACGGAACAGTGATCTTTTAAACTCTGGTAATGTTATATGTTCTTTGAGCTTTGATCGTGACGAACAATATGTTGCTGTTGCTGGAGCATCCAAAAAAATCAAGATTTTTGAGTATTCTGCTCTTGTAAATGATACTATTAATATTCATTATCCTGTGATTGAGATGGGAAATAAAGCCAAGCTAAGCTGCATATCATGGAACAGCTACATAAGGAACTATTTGGCTTCAACTGATTATGATGGTGCTGTCCAGGTTGTTAAGCTTTTTTCACAGCGCAATAATTTAAGTACTTCTAAAAGCTGACAAACGTTGCATGGAGTTTGATTTTTGTGCAATGTATCACAGGTATGGGATGCAACCACTGGCACGGGTTGTTCTCGCCACACCGAACATCAAAAGAGGGCTTGGTCAATTGACTTCTCTCGAGTTGATCCTACAAAGTTCGCCAGTGCAAGTGATGATTGCTCTGTGAAACTCTGGTGCACTAATGAAGTATTTTACTACTCTTCTACCACGTTCTTTATTTTATTTTAAATCTAAGAAGTTGCTTCAGTTTGCTAGGAATTCAAGAAAACAAGACTGATATTTCTCTTTTATTTGTCTTGCAGAAAAAGTCAACATGCACCATCTGGGGTCCTGCCAATGTTTGTTGTGTACAGTTCTCTCCATACTCTTCTCATCTTTTGATGTTTGGTTCTGCTAACCACAAGATTTATGGTTATGATCTTCGGCACATGAAAATTCCATGGTGTACATTGGCTGCTCATGAGAAGACTGTTAGCTATGTCAAATTTATGGATTCAGAAACAATTATATCTGCTTCAACAGACAATACTTTAAAGCTCTGGGATCTTAGCAAAACTAGCTTATATGGGATGTCCTCAGATGCTTGTCATACTACCTTTAGTGGCCATACTAATAAGAAGGTTTCCTTACTTATCCTTTGGTGACCATTTTTGATTGATTTTATCGATTTTCCTTCTTATTTACTTGTTCTGTCATCTCAGCATTTTGTAGGCTTGTCTGTTTGGGATGGATACATAGCATGTGGCTCAGAAAGCAATGAGGTATGCTAGTTATTAGTACTTTGAAATTAAATTTTTAGTCTTTGATAAATATTTGTGCTATGTCCTATATATGGATATTAATCTCAGCTGGTTTGATTTTGTTAACCAAATGGAATAATCTTTAGTCTTTGATAAATATCTGTGCTATGTCCTATATATGGGTATTAATCTCAGCTGGTTTGATTTTGTATAACAAAATGGAATTACAATTTTGGCATTGATGTTAATTGTTTAAACAGCTATTGCATCTTATCATGTGAGTTCTATTAATTGTTTCAAGCGATCTAAACATTCAATTGTCGGGACCATTTTTCAGAAGTAAGATAGCCGCCTGCCTCGTTGGTTAGCTGATAGCTTCTTATGTCCTTTCTAGAATAAGTATGTGTACATAATTTATAATTTTTGTAGAGGCCTTGTTGTCAGGCTAAATGGACAAATGCCTTCAATTTTGATATCTTGGAAGTAGGGGGGAGAAAAGAAAACAAACTAAGACATCCTGACCTTTGGAATTATGGCCTAGAAATATTACAAGAGTAAGAGTTTTTTCAGGATAAGATAGTTGTATATCAGATGTACAATACATGACTTGTATGAATGACCTTTATGTAATGAGGTGACATTGTTAGAAGCTGAACGATTTTGATTGTTTATTCGTACTTATCCTGTCCTAGAATTTGTGATAAATTTAAATACAAGGCCTGGTTTCCTCCATCTCCTACATCTATATTACTATATCCTTGTCAAGAGTGATTTATGATGTCTTTACCAGCTTAAATTGGCTTCTCATTCAGCTTCAACTTCATTTCTAACATTTACATGCTTCATATTGTTGTATTAAAATAATTAAAAAGGATTTTTAAAAAAATGACACATGGACAACGAAAGATTCTGTTTTAAATATTTCATTATAGATTATAGATGAGCAATCCTAAAACTAACAAAAGTATTATATATAGCATAACAATTCAATGATTAGTGGTAATATAAGTTAAGAAAAGAAGGAAAAGTACGAGTGTAAGGTGGTAATATAAATTAAGAAATTATTAGCGGTAATATAAGTTAAGATTTTTTTAAATTTTTTTGTATATAAGGTGTAATGGCTCCAATTTAAATCACTTGATGGTGTAAGTGTAGTGATGGCGAGGGAACTTGGGAGGTCAATGTTGTTATATGTAGTTATATGGTGATAATGGAAAATGTTGTAGAGGAGAATTTGAAAAATCAGGCTTCTTGCTATCATTGTTTGAGGATACAAATCAAGGAGTAACAGAGAGAAAAGGAAATTGTTTTGTGTTAAAAGAGCAACAGTTCTCATCATTAATGTTGTCACTTGTCTCAATGTGGTAATATACTAATATGTAGGCTTTGCTGGATTATATGCAGATTGAAATAGTCTCTTGGAACTCTGTCCATCATGTTTATTTTCAGATCCTCTGTTGTTTTAATCTGTCTGCATAGCTCCTCAGTATCTTTTTTTGTTTCAGGTTTTCACTTATTACAGATCCCTGCCGATGCCAATGGCCTCTTACAAACTTAGTTCCATCCATCCTGTTTCCCAGCAGGATGTTAGGGAGGAGGATGATGGACTTTTTGTATCAAGTGTCTGTTGGAGAAGTAAATCCAATACAATCCTTGCTGCTAATTCAGGTGGAAGCATAAGGTTACTGCAGCTGGTGTGATTGAGTAAAAATATCCTTCATTTCGGTATGTTTGAATTAGAGTATCAATCGACTGGTATCATTTTTTATTTCGAGGGTTGGTTTCAGGCAATGAGAGCATTGACATTCAACAAGTGTCATTTGGATCTGGATTCTTTCAACGAGTGTGACAAAATGAGGTTCTTCATCAGATAAAAGAGCCGTCATCCAAGACTGCTGAATCATCATCTTGTTGATGTTCTATTTTGTTAAAAGGAGTGCTTTTGGCAAAGGTGTAAGGTGTATTCATTGTTTCTCAGTTATCTTAAAATTAAGTAGGTACATATGGAAACTAGCACTTCCAAGATTAGCTAGTGGGCTCCATCTTTGGCTATAGACCGATATCCAACAATGTGGAAGGTCCTTTGAGTCTTTGACATCAATATGTATATTTTCTCATAGAAAACTAGTTGTTGAGGAGCGCCATGTTCTTTAATTATCTCTTCTGAGGGAACTATTTGTACAATTTTGCAGTCATAATCACTAAAAAGCCTAACTTGTTAGCAATGGAAAGTGTGCAATTGTATTCAGTGAGCATATAATTTGGAAACGGTTTAAGATGCTCTACAACACTGACTTTGAAACTGTGCAGTCATACTCAGCAGCTTCTTTTACAAACTGCAGGGCTTCATCAGACTCTAGGGTAGGTATGTATTTTCTAACTTCTGATAACTTGATGAGAAGACATTAATTTAGGCTTTCTTCCTTCTGCTAATTCTGAACTCTATATATTGAACGAGCAGATTTCCTGGAGAGGTTCTCAGATGCTGAAAAAAATGCTCTATTTCTCATATCAGGATTTTGACTTGCATATTAGCTACAGTGCATAGGTATGTATTTCACGAATTTCCAAATAAGAGGATAACGATGTTTTACTATTTTTCTTCAATCTATTGAAAATCTTTTCTTGATATGGGTTTAGTTACTAGATGCTTTTTCATTAAGATTTATCTACAATTAGCAATATCTTATCGTATAATTTATTTCGGCCAACTAATTTGAGATGCAAGTTTGAAGGAATTTTTACTGCATAGTTTAGACATCTTCTGGTAGAAGATTGCCTCCGTCCTGACTGTGTGTAGGGATATTTGTTGTATGAAAAACCTACAAAAAAGATTTTAATGTCCTAGCACATAAGAATTACATCTGCTGACGTAAACTCCTTTAAAAAAAAAAATGGGGAAAATCTTCCTACCTAAATTTGCATTTTCCAGCAGAAAACGTCAGTGTTACAATGGCTAATTGCTTTCTGCTTTTTTTTTCTTTTTTTTTTTTTTTGTAATTATTTACAATGTCTGGATGTATGGATGATTATTGAGAACTAAAAGAAAAATGATCAATCGCAGAGTAAAGATTTTGGTAACACTATACCATTATAATTGGTTTGAGGGTTTTTTTTTTTCCGAAAAGATTTTTGTCAGCCTAAAAGCTTACGATAATTCAGAATCTGATGATGCATGGCCAGACTTCCTCCGGACCCGAGGACTGGTAAAAAGTGTGCGATTCTCAGGTGATTGATGCACACTACGTGAACAGCGAAGTGGAGGAGGTCTTGGAGATCTTCCTTTGGGTGTTCCTGTAATGCCAAAACACAATAGATGAGGTTTTATTGCCTGATGCTATCAGAAATTCTAGCTTTTTGACTAACATCCACTTCTACTATGATGAATGCTATATAGCTAGTCTTGCTTCATTAAAATATCCAAAATGGCCTGGTTTAGTGAAAAATAGTGTTTATTGTTTATTTTATATTACATGAAAATTGTAAGAATACTATATCTGTTATGGAACTATGCCAACCTTTTTAATTGTAGCTGTCAATTCTAATAGAGAATGGCAAACTTGCTGATTGCTTTTAGAGATATTAATAGATAACATATGTAGGGATTCAAATTGTTTCACTACTACTTACTAGGGTAGTCCCGCGCGTTGCATGATTTAGATAGTTTTTTATTTTTATTTTTTAAGCGGCTAGTTTTTTAATTTAAAATTACTTTATTTTTCAATGTTGAGACTTGTGCAAAGATATAAATTAAAAGGAAAGAAATGTCATGAATTAGGCTTGGAGGAAATTTGATGGGAAAACGACATTTGTATATTAATGACTTAAGCATAGCTGCATAGGCTTATTTTACTACCTTTATGACATTATATGCAACAATTTGACATAAATTAGAGAGAAAAAATGTTTAATCGTAAATAATATGTTATGGAGGTCGTAGTGATAATTAATCGATTGGGAAAACAGAAACCACCAAAATTATAAAGAAGGTCTAGGCGGAAATTTTTTGCATGAGAAGCTGACGTGTAAGCTGATGATGTCTGCTGTTTTTGTTTTAGTATATAGTTAAGTTATAGATGAACTATTGTTGGTAATTTGGAATTCCCTTTTAATTTGTCCTAGTTAATCTTTAGTTTGCCTTTTGCTTTGTTTCATTTCACCTTTCCTTCATGGGTTCATTTTTTCTTACTTCCCTTTGTATCCTTTTATCCTCATGGAGCCGGGAAATTAAGGCCCATACATATATTTCTAACTAGCAATAATGTGTTTTTGAGAGAATTTGTTCATATAAGCATACCTGGATATCGATTTGTCTTTGTATCTTGAAATCTACTACCTAATGAAAGCCTTCTTTTCACAACCTCATCAGGAACTGGACTCTTCTTTTCTGTGAACAACAAAAGAGGATCGTCTGCAGTAGTTCCAGGCTCATCTCCAGATATAGAAGTCGCTTCACTCCCAGATTCATAGGTATCCTTGAGACAAGATGATAAACATCTTTCCCTCTCCATGACTTGGTATGCAAACATCTGAAACGGGATTTCTGAAACAGGGCAGGGCTTATTGCTTATCCAAGACGGGAATTTCTTCAGAAACGCTGTCTCAATGTCACAGTATTCAACTTGGGGAACAGGGGAATCTGGATGACTGTAATCTGGGTTCATGGCGAGGAATCTTTTTATGCAACGAAGTATCCTGCAAATGGAGGAGAAACTCGGTCTTTGATCCTGGTCAGAATGCCAACATCTCTTGGTTAAATTTGTCACATATTTCGGGCAGTGATGTGGGAAAAGTGGCCTTTCCCCAGCTCTGATGTTTCTACCCATCTTGTCTCCTTGAAGATGAGCATCCTCAAAAGGCACTTTTCCAGTGAGAAGCTCAAAACAGATCATACCATAGCTGTATACATCAGATTTCTCTGTATACTTTGCATCATTTTTCGACTCTTCGTACTCTGTCAAAACTTCCGGAGCATGCCAGATGTAAGAAAGTTCCTCACTTGGGTTCGGGCCCTTATGAGATGGGCTTGTCACTGATGACAGGCCAAATCTAGTAACCTTTACTTGGGTATAACTATAACCCTCTGAAGAGTCGTTTCTGGTCCGGGCTAGAATGTTAGAAGGCTTCAAGTTCCCATGGAATATATTCTTTGAATGCAGGTACTCCATACCTCTTGCAATCTGAAGCATCATATCAATCGCAACAGGAAGAGAAACTGGAATGCGTTTCCTCGGGCTATACAACTCCCTAACGTGGGTCCCGAGATTCCTGCTCATTTGCTCTGAGATCAGGAAACATTCTTTCTTTTCTTCATCCGTGAAACCACAAAGAAACTGCAGTATATTTGGGTGGGAGAGAGACAATAGTTGAGATAGTTCAGGAATCAAAGACTCAATGTCCCCCTTGATATGTCGAAGAACAAAGGTTTCACCTAACCAAGAGATTTCTTTGTATTCGCCTCCATTTCCGAGCCTCTTTCTTACCTGGTAATCTTTCGAATTAAGTAAGATTGAGCATGGTAAAAGCTTTCCATTCAAGGATCCAACCTCATCCAAATTTTTCAAGAAAATATTTGTGCACTTTTGGCCATGCTTTGTAGATTCAGGATTATCATTTTCCCTGATCTTGTCTAGGAAAATCCATTGGTCTTCTTTCTGAACTGCATCAATTCGATTGCAGATTTCTGTCGTAGCTAAATACTGCTTCCCAAATCTCCATTGGAAAAGCTTTGGATCATTCCATTCATTCTGGTATTTCCTTGACCATATAAATCTCCTTTTGTTTATCTGATCTTCATCCCAGCATGATAATTCTCCCGCAGTTTCTATGGCTCCAATCACAATCGGAATGCAGCAAAGCAGGTTATGAAGATGGAATTCTACACTATCTCTGTTTTTGTAAAAGATTATGGCTTGCACCCACCAATCCTTTTTATCAAAGCAGTTTCTAATGTATGCCTCAGCTTCTTGGAATATTTTGTAAAGCTCCTTCAAAGGGTGTTCAAGGACTCCCCATTTGTTCTTCTCTTCAAATCTCAAGTTGGATCTCATTTCTTCTGCAATTGTCTCATAAGCCAAGGTAAGAATGTCAAGGAGAAAACAACATTGCCTTTGATTGATTTGAATGTTATGTTGGAATACCATCAACGCCTTCAGACTCCCCAGAACTTCACCAATATGCCGAAATTGCTCCATTCTTGTCAGATTCTGAACACCGGGCTTTTTTCATATAATTTCCGGCTTAGCATGAAATGTTTTGGTGATGTTACAACTTGGATGCAGTTTTCATGGAAAGCCGAAACGGCAAAACTAAGTCGGTTTTATATTTGTTTCTGACAGATTTTCCTTGGGGTGTTTCTATAAACCTCAATTTGGTTGATTTCATTTGAGAAATTGATCAATTCAAAAACTGCAGCCAAACTTTTCTGACCATGTACAAAATTTTCTTTTTGCCAGAATAACAGGAAAATTTTCAACTTGTATCTGTTAATTTTTATGAATATCAACCTTTATTCATTTAATCCACCTTAGTTTCCATGGAAGAAACACAAAGTATTTTTGTTTGTTTTCTCCAATTTCTTGGAATATTTTTCTCCCATTCTATTTTTGGCACTGAACTCTCCTGTCCTCATCCTTGTAGCTGCTATTCATGGCTGAATTTCAGCCAAAGACATGATGGGATGTTTTTCTATATATAACTGCATTCATGAACTAGATTTGTTTAACAAATTGTGGGCGATGTTTAACAATTCCAAAAAAAAGGCATTATGAAAATGAAACACAAACTCATGTTCAAGTTAAGGTGAAAAGTGTTGGTCAGGTATCTAAGAATTACTATCTAGCTATATTAGTTGTAGGAAGCTCCATTCACATCAGCCAAACCACAAACACATATTACGGGTGTGTTTTCTTCACCTTATAAGATTTGATGATCTGATCTGATCTTATGAGATCTTATGAGTTCTTATAAAATCTTATTTTGTGATAGAGTAAAAGCTCATGAGATCTTATGGGATCTTATAAGATCATATGAGTTCTTATGAGATGTGATCTGATCTTATATAACGTGAAGAGAAAATACCCTACTGGCATGTGTGGTTGTTAGTAATAAATTGTGGTAATGATAATGGATTTAAAGTGTAATTTACTAAAGGAAAACTTCATAATCCCCATGCAAAACATATTTTTCATTCCCAAACTTGAAATTTCTTCTTATTTTTCATTACCATCCATTACCATGTGGAAGGGTGGTATTACATGGGAATGAATATTTGTGAAGAAAATTAGATAAATTGGAATCAAGCTTGCACCACTATGGGAATGAATTTTGATTTTCCTTCCAAATTTAGTTATAAATTCATTCCCATTAACTTCATTTATAACCGGCTACCAAACGGGCCGTACATGTTCATACTTCCACAACATAACAAAAAGACCTTTTTAAGACAAAAAAAAGTTCACATCAACCCAATCAATGAAGAACATACACATCTGCACACGAGACTTTACATTTCAAAATAAAATAGCCAAACATTTCAGGGCCAATTCATAACCAAGGTGGAGAAATTCTTTGAATAAGGCCCTTAAACATATTAATGCAGGAAAAAAAAAACTAAATTTATTAAACACAAATCATTCATATAAAGAATCAAAATTTACATCCAAAATCTCACTGCCTCTCTTGACAAATTATGACCAGAAAATTAACATGATACCATATTTAGGTCCACTCTTAAAAACCTAAATCTAAAATTGAGACAATAATTGATTAAAGGAAAAAAATGAGTACAAAGCATTAGTTTGCCAGTGAGAGGCAATCTTATATAAATTACTAGTCTTATATGCACGCTTTGCGTGCGACAATATTTTGTTCGTGCCTTTTACTTAATCACATATAAAGGTATATATTTAATTCATATCCATTTTGCAATAGTAAAAAAACGAAATAAAAGTCATATGAAATCATTTTTATAATAATAGTAACATTTCGTAATAAAATTTCAAAAGTAAAAATATTAAAACATATTTTTTAAATATATTTTCCCAACCCTAACTTCATTTCTATAAATTAAGATTCAACTACGGGAGATTTATGTTAACCGTATAATGAATTTTGTTCTAATCAATTATCTGCTAAACTATTCTGTTGATTGATTTTTTAACACCACCTCCCCTTCACTTATAACATAGAGATAGTTGCAAACAAAACAAAAGGTTCATACATAATATTCAATCTCATATCAAAATTATACTATAATAAAAAGGAAAATATTTGTGTAAAAACTATATCAAGATGGATGTCTATTTATAGAGAATTCAAAACTATGAATTTTGGTGTTTGTATTGTATTTTTTTGAATTATTTATTTTGTAATATTTTCATTTTAATAAATACGAAACTTTACTTTTTAAATGGTATTAATGTCATTTGGATATTTAGAAATTTTTAAAGGGCATTTCAGTCTTTTCGAGGGGGACATCATTGCTCCCCCTTCACTTATATAATAGAGATAGGCTTATAGCATGTAATTGATGTAGTTGTGCCTATAGATTGCCACCAATCTACCTTGATTTTGAAGTATACAGAATGCCACGATGATGATCCACCTTATAATATAACTTATTTTCTCACTCCTCACCTCCTTCTTCCATCTCAATTTTCACTAACTTGGAGCACTATTCACTAACCTGAGTCACCCCTATATTTATCTCACTCCTTACCTCCTCCTTCCATCTCAATTTTCACTAACTTGAAGCACTATTCACTAACTTGAGTCACCCCTATATTTTTACCCAAAATGGTGAGCAACCTCAACAGTACTTTGTACGTTGGGCCGCACAGTGTGTGCGCTGGTGCACACAAAAGTTCATATTTTCACATGATTCGTTTTCGATATTCGCCTATCGCAACCTTTTCTCGGTATTTCGTTAATTTTCGAAAAATAAATAATTTCATAATTAAATTAATAATTATTAAAATTTATTTTTATTTTAAGAAAAATGAGAAATTTATTTTTCAAATGCCTGAAAAATTAGGAATAATTTATTAAAATTATTTATAATATCTCGAGCGCCTTTTCATCTTTGGACCAATCAATCCTAACCCTGCCCTCCACCAACCCACCACCCAAACAATCCTCTCCCACCCACTCGCCGCCCCTCTCCTCTCTAGGAGGCGTGCCGATGAGGAGCAAAGTAAGGTGAGTGACTTTTTTGGTTGTGGGGCTAGGTTAGGTTACGGTGGTGGAGTGTGAAGGTATGACGATTTTGTTTAAGGCTATTCATTTGGATCGATCCGATCCAAAATGCCGGATATTTGGAAAATTCTAATTGGTGAAATCCCAACATGAATCCGGCCCGGGGTAAAAAATTAGAATATCCGAAACTTTGAAATACCCGATCCAGTTGGACTTTTTTTTTCAAAATTATATTTTTGGTGTGTTTTTAATTTTTTTCCGGGATTTCCAACCCAAAATTCGAAGATCCAGGTATCCGATCCTGAAAACGTTAATTTTCATCTCGAAATATCCAGATATCTGATGCGAAATATTATTATTTTTGGTTAATTTGGATATCAAAAACACCAAATTTCATGATCAGTATCCAATCTGAATATTCTCGGATATTCGAAGTTTTTTTACATAAAAATTATCTGATTTTTTCTGATCAGGTCGTCTGGATTGCAGATCGGATCACTTGGATTAGATTATTTTGAACGACATAGGTTTGTAGTGCCTCAATCCTTTTCTTTTTCAAAACAAACAACAACCTAAATCTAAAGTTTTACCTTTCCATTTTTTATCTTTCCCATTCTTAAAGCCAATTTCTTTACACTTCTCCAACCGAATAACCCTTTAGGTATTGAGTGCCTGAGTAGTAAGCAATTATTTTAAGACAGACGGAACCAAATTAGACATTGACAATCCATTTATTTGCCACCGAATTGTCAATTGTGAGTGTGTCCAACCTTCGGTCAGTCGGTCGCTCTCATCATTTCACTTTTTCTCTCTCCCCAATTTCTCCCTCTCTTTTCAAAAGCTTTTCCGCGCCATAGATAAAGTAAGAGAGTGAGATACAGTGTGTAAGAATTAAGACACCCCTAAAAACCCTAGATTTTATCCGGCAAAAACAACTCCAAATATGCCTCGGGAAATCATTACTCTTCAAGTAGGACAATGCGGGAATCAAATCGGCATGGAGTTTTGGAAACAGCTTTGTCTCGAACACGGCATCAGCAAGGATGGCATTCTCGAAGATTTCGCTACTCAGGTTCTTCCATTATTATTATTTTTTAGTTGGATTTAGACTAATTGTACTTGAACTAGTGAAATTGGTTTCATCCGTTTGTAACGTTGACAGCTGAAATGAAATCATAGGGTTTTGTAGATTAAATGGCCACCCTTTTGTAATCGTTTTACACACGGTAGTTGAATCTCACATTACGAAGAATAAGAGATATGTGGTGAATTTATGAGCTGGTTGTTGATTGATGGGATTTACATGGTGTCCTGACTCCCGGGAAGGGTTCGGTGATGGGCTGTGATATAACCTTAGTGCTCTGTGCCTCTGTTGGACGTATTCCATCCTTTGCCTAGTGAATTTAGGATGTAACTTCAATATGTATTATATACTTGTGCTAATGCTCCCTCATATAGTCATATGTCTTTCCAATTAATTGTTGTTAAACTTTATCTTGGCTTGTTTTGAATGTCTCACATCATTGTGAAGAGAATTTTATGTCGCAGCAAACTTCTTAAACTCTTCCAGCTTCATCAGTCAGATAGGGGGATGAAGGGGGGGGGGGGAGGCCTTTTGTCAACATATGAGATAAATATCCAAAAAAATGTTTGAGAAAAGTTTTCCAAAAATTAACTTTCCTTGAAATAGAACACTTCCTAGGCTACGAGAAAAGTAGAAAATTAAGCTATGAAAATTACTGAGATTATAGATTTAAATCCATTAAAAAGGACAGTGAGAGACATTAGAACATCAAAACCACACAATTCAGCTATAAATTCATCTTAACCAAGGCAAAAGAAAAGACGATTTGAGAGAAGAAAGAGAAGCCATGAAAATTGCCCTCAAGTAAATCTAGAGCCAAGAAAAAGAAGGGTAGTTTTGTGGTTTGAACCAAGATTAGTGTTTGAAGCATAAAAGATACCCATGTTTACCATGCGTCCATACCTTTTAGGTATTTCAGAATGTGCAATGAAGTAGAACGATGAGAATGTGTAGGAATTAGGAATTTAGGATTGCTTAGTAGCCGATTCAATATCTGCACAATAGGAAATTTCAGGTCGAGTTATGTACTTATCTTTTTTAAAAAAGGGTTGAATTATGTACTTTGTGTGGACTGTAGAGAAAATCAATCTCCTATATATGGAGGGGAGCATCTTTGGTATCCAACTTAAGAATTTTAGGCAATGGGAAATGTGCATCCTTAAAGTTTTCCATGCCAGTGTCCTTTAGAAGGTGCTTAGACTAATTAATTCTTTTATTCCTTACTGTATTCCATGTCACTGTTCTTTAGAAGGTGCAGGGCAAGATGATTATTGAAGTTGTGGACTGGAATAAAAAAAATAGGATGTGGAACAGGAGCCTCAGAAGTGGAAAAAGGTGACTCAGATTAGTCAGGATGTCTAATAGAAACTTGTATAGGTGAACTAGATCAAGAAGGAACAGCAGGAGATGACCTAGCGGATATGTGAAATAGAAGGCAAAGAATTGTCAATAATAGAGAAAATATGTAAGTTGAAGGGAGGAATAAAACTGGGAAGAGATGAAGCAGAAACTGACACTAAATCAGTTGACGTAGGAAGATACGTATTTTGGAAGGGGACAAATGTTCTTTATAAAACTATTATCGCTGCAAAATATTTTGTGAGTCAAGATCATACCTGTAACCTTTTTAAGCAAAAAAAGCACCGTGAAAAAAAAATTAGTCATATCTCGAGTTATCTGAAGACTGAAGTATCAATAGCAGCGACACAAACACCTTACGTTCCTTATTTTTTGTATCATTTTCCTTATATTGTTGTCTCACATTGCGCCATTTCCAATTTTGACAACAATTTACTCTCTACTTTTCCACTTTTTGGTGGGGTCCACATAAATCCTTTAATAATTTTTTCTCTACCTTTTCCTTTTCTTGGCTTACATGCATAGCACATAAGAGGCAAAGAAAAGGGGAGAGGGAGCACAACTTTCAAATGATCATAAGTTGGTTTATTCATGATAACTTTAATTTTTTTTCCGAAAGTGACAACAGAAGCAGGCCTCGGGCTTATAACTTTATAAACTACGTAGAAGCTAAAAGAAAGTCATCGCAAAAATATTCAGACAAATTTGCATAAATTGTAATGACTCTAACTGTTCCAAGATGTCTATGCTTTCTTTCAACAAACTTCTTTGAATTCACTTACCAAAAAAAACTTCTTTGAATTGACTTTAAAAAAAATAAAAAAAATTGTTGTGTGAGTCAAAGTGGGCTTTAGAAGTTATGACAACTGCACCACTGAAGCTTTTGTTTCACGTTTTTGCACCATTGCTATGGGCTTTCCGTTAATTTTGATAAAATCCTTTGTGCTTCTTTTGTTTGATTGTGCAGGGAGGTGATAGGAAAGATGTGTTTTTCTACCAAGCTGACGACCAGCATTACATACCACGAGCATTACTTATTGATTTGGAGCCTAGAGTAATCAATGGTATACAAAACAGTGAATATCGGAATCTCTACAACCATGAGAATATCTTTGTTGCAGATCATGGAGGAGGTGCTGGAAATAATTGGGCCAGTGGATATCACCAGGTCTTTTTCTCATATCCAAAGCTCCTGTTTTTGTTGATGTCTAATCATCTTGTACCATGGGTATCAAACTATCTATTTTCTTGCTTCACACGGGGTTCCGTTTCTTCAGCATATTCTCATGTCCAGCTGATTGCTAGAAGAAATTATTTTTTAGTGGCTGAGTATATTCTGCACCTAGAGCCTAAACATAGATGTACTGAAAACTTCCTTTTTTTACTGCTTTGGGTTATTCATTTGTTACATTCGATGCAATAAAGTTGCTTTTTTCTGCTTTGGGTTGTTCTTTTGTTATATTCAATGAATTGCTTTCATGTTATCTTTTAGTTAATGTTGTGTGATTTCATTCAGTTCCCCCCCCCCCAACACACACACATTTTTTGTGGTTGGTAGTTCTTTTTCTTTCTTTTTTTTTTGCAACCAAAATTCCAATGTATATAGCTGCATCTACAGTCTGCTCATATTTTGCAAGTTGGATTTCCTGTAGAAGCATCTATGTTTGGCTATAATGCTGCAAATCTTCTGTGTCAGAAGTTTAGTCAGCGTTGATTAGTCCTTTCTCTGGGAATTCTGAGACGAGCAAATAATTATGTAATCCTTGTCCTTTATTTTTACTGACTATTTGCGGGTTCTAAAATTTTCCTCAACAACTTCATTTATCTGCTGTAAATATATTTAATATATATTTGCATTTGTTTAAAGGTCATTCATATTGTTTTTCATTAGCTTTTTTCTTATGTTGATTCCAGTGATATTTTGAGATGCTTCTTTTCCATTTAATTGCTTAAACCTATTTTTTCCTTGTATTAATGTATTTACTTTTCTTTTTAGCCTGTCTTTTTTTTTTTTAGCTTTGTGGATATGATGTTTTGGTTTGACAAAATATCTTGCTCATTTCAGGGCTATGGTAAATCACATAAACAGTTTCAGTCAAACCCTGGTCTAGGCCCTAGGTTGTGTCATCTGACTTGAAACCATCATGGTATCATCTTTCTGAGTGAAATTACATGTCATAAAAGCTTCAAGCTCGGTGGCAAATTACAGGGTCAACCTTAGAACATTTGATCTGAAACACAAGCCATAAACTAATCATAATTTGAGGTTTTCTTGAAGAATATGACTTGGAAAGTAGTGTAAAGGCTTTGTAAATCCTTCTGGAGATCACTTTAACAGTTCAACCTTATTAAGTTATATTAGGTGCTGACGGGATTAGTATATTAATCTTCTTAATGCTATTCAGTTGGTTGTCTTTCATTTGATGTAACCTTCTTGTAAATGTAGGGGAAGAATGTTGAAGAGGATATCATGGACATGATTGACAGAGAAGCTGATGGAAGTGATAGTCTTGAAGGCTTTGTTCTATGCCATTCAATTGCTGGAGGAACCGGGTCAGGTTAGAGATTTTGTTGTTCTCTTCTGCCATATGCACCTTTGATTTAGTGATGGGAATCAGAATATATTTTTTAGCTTCCTTTGAAGCTTATTATAAGTTAGATTGTGGTGTGGGAAAAGGAAAAAGGTAAAAAAGCAAAAGTATCGAGCATTTATGTACGTTAAATCATATGAAGTATGACTAATTGCAGAACTGATTCAGATTCATGCAAATCCATGAGATTTTGTGTATTAATATATAATTCTTGTATTATAAATTTTACAGGTATGGGTTCATATCTCCTGGAAACCCTGAATGATCGCTACAGCAAAAAGTTAGTTCAAACATATAGTGTGTTTCCAAATCAGATGGAAACTAGTGATGTTGTGGTGCAACCTTACAACTCTTTGTTAACACTGAAGCGTCTGACCCTCAATGCGGACTGTGTTGTTGTTCTGGATAACACTGCATTAAACAGAATTGCAGTAGAGCGGCTCCATCTATCAAATCCTACATTTGCTCAAACCAATGCATTGGTCTCGACTGTAATGTCAGCTAGCACAACTACATTGCGGTATCCAGGATATATGAACAATGATTTGGTTGGTCTTCTTGCTTCTCTGATTCCTACACCCAGATGTCATTTTCTCATGACTGGATACACTCCACTTACTGTTGAGCGTCAGGTAATATTGAGAATCTGAAAAGTCATTTTACATATGTCTTTGTTTATTTCTCAATCTTCAATTGCTTGCCCCTTCTACATCCCAAGCATTTTTTTTACCTTGCCTTTTATATAAAAAAAAATTCTTTGAAGCCAAAAATTTAAGACCACTCTAGATCCAATTAAATTGATTCATACGAGATGAGCCCATAAATCGCCATTTATATCTTTAGTACACCTGCTGTTTTGAAAATATGCATTCTAAAACACCTAACAAGATTCTATATGATAATGTTTTATATTAGTGAAATATATGGTTAAATTACATGTCAAACCAAACTAGAAAGATTCAATAAGACCATACCTTAAAATTCCAGACTACATCACCTTATTTCTGGTGAAGAGAATACAATTGTGGTTACCTACCATATTGCGTCAAGTTACAAACCCGTGATTCTTCTAATATGATTGTACTTTATGACTTTCCACACTTTCATATATCCTGAACTCTTCTAAGGGAAATAAATTGGGAAAAAGATACCATGACTATCATGCATTGCTTCCTTGAGAGGTAACTCTGGATTAAGACCAAAAGAAACTGAGAAAATAATATGAAAGAGAAATGTATTCCGTTATATGTAGTAGACGGAATACCATTGAGCAGCAACAATCATTGAAAATTGTTCCAGAGTAAAGCAGCCAGTCAAGAGTCAATACTGGGTTAAAAGAAATAGTGGTACAATATGAATAGTGTTGCTGGAGCCTTAGAGGAGTCTGATAAAAATATGAGATTAAATTGTGATGTCACTTTTTGTGGTTGATATTTGTTCGCTTTGCCTTGTGTTTGATGGTGATCCCACTTTATGGGTAAACCTGAAACAGTAATCTGTTCTGGCATTCTCATTCTGGTTCATGTTTTTGCTGAGATTTGAGAATAGTTATTTACAGGATCGGCAGAAAACTGTTTATTTCTTATGACTTTTTTAATTGTACATTGCAAATTTCGGGATGAAAGAAATTGCTTCCAGAGATTGCAGAATTCTATGACACTGTTATCTCTAAATTTGAACTAAACAATTATAGAAATCTACAAGCTCAATGATGGCTTATTTATGTTGCAGGCAAATCTAATCCGGAAAACTACTGTCCTCGATGTCATGAGAAGGCTTCTTCAGGCATGTTTAGCTTGTCAAGTGTTCTATACTCTACAGTAAATGGTGTACTCCTGACAGTAATTTTTATTGCAGACTAAGAATATTATGGTTTCTTCTTATGCTCGAACTAAAGAAGCTAGCCAAGCAAAGTATATATCCATCTTAAACATTATACAAGGAGAAGTGGACCCAACCCAGGTAATAATTGCATAGTTAACTAGTTACAGCTGATATAAGTTTCTTCTGAGTAACTTGAAGTAGGCTTAGGGTTTCCTGCTGTATTATCTTCCTGTTGGCTTATTAGAACTTGAACAGACATGCACACTCACTCATGGCCCACACATGTTACATATAGTTGATTAATTGTCTCTTTGGTTGTACTTAATTTATTGAGATCATTTTCTTTTATAATTAACCTATTGATTTTAGAGCTCTCTATGAGGTATTGAAGAACATAAACGTCTAAAATTGGATACATGCACTTCCTCTGTCCTGAATTATTTGTCTCTTGTGCAAATTACTCTGTATTACTTGTAAAAAGAGATTATAAATAAATTTTCGATACCTTTTAGATTTTTGAATGTTTAATTCTGATGTCTGTTGTCTTTTTATCAGGTTCATGAGAGTTTACAACGTATTCGTGAGAGAAAGCTGGTCAATTTCATTGAGTGGGGTCCTGCTAGCATTCAGGTTTATAATTAAATATGTGCCAAAGCCAGTGCACTAAAATCTTCCTCTTCTTGATGTTTTGCAATATTCTTATTTGTCTTCTATCCATTTTCAGGTTGCTTTGTCCAGGAAATCTCCATATGTCCAAACTGCGCATCGGGTAAGTCTCCAGAAGTTTCTGAATCATATGTTTTCTTTCCTCACCTGTTTTCCAGGATCTATTAACCACATACTATATTTTTCTAATTTTAGACCATTTTTGTTGCTCCTTAGGTTAGTGGTCTCATGTTGGCAAGTCACACCAGCATCCGACATCTCTTTAGCAAGTGTTTAAGTCAATATGAGAAATTGAGGAAGAAACAAGCTTTCTTGGACAATTATCGAAAATTTCCTATGTTTGCTGTAAGTACCTATGGCTTGCCTTTCATCTGATAGAAACCTTGTTATTAGTTTGCTGCTACTTCTAATCTTTTAATTTAGCTTTATTGGCTCTCAATAATCGTATTGGAATGTGTAAACTAATTTCTTTTAGTTATTTGCCAAGACATTAGTAACCCATCTATTTACATATTTGGTTAAAATAATATTCAGTTTCACCAATCTTAAGAAAATATTTGCGTATTTATATCAAGCAAATGTGTCAATAAGCTAGTATTATTACCCTAAGATTCTGTTTTTAGTGAACAAAATATTGTTATATTAAGCTAATATCGACCTGAGATCTTAATCTCGATGAACGAAACATGATTTTAAGCAAATATGTCAATACTCGATAGTTAGTGAAGCTCATAGCAGATATCTTAGAAAATATTATTTTGCACATACGGTAGTAGTTTGGATTATTGAGACTCAATTTTCCAATAATTTATTGATTTATATATCATGATTTTTCGCAGTTTTACGTAATATACTTTCTGAATTGCTTTGTTTTAAGACCTGTATGCTAACTGCCAAAAGCTAGCGGAACCTGTGGATTCATGCCTGGAATAAATTCAGGCCATATAGGCACCCTTGATGTGACCTGTTCAGCTTATTTTCTCTCTTTCATAACTAGTCTCTGTTTTGTTGGTCTGGGTTTGTGTATAGGAGTAGTCAGTAGTCACTGTTTGGAGTTTGGACCATTACACAGCCTTGTCTTCTTGGGAATGTTCTGTGTTTAGTTTTTTTTTGGCAATTGTTCTATGATGAGGTTGATTGGTTTTCCCTGTTGGGCAATTATCCTTGGCTAAGTTGGCTTAGTTTTAAAAAGTGCGCCTTGGGAGCGCCTAGGCACACCTTGCTCTCAGGCTCTTTGAAATGGGCTTTAGCTAGGCAAGGCTCAACCACTTACAAAAGGCGCGCGCCTTAGACCGCCTTAAGGAGAATAGCTGTGATTTAACTTATTATTATTTGAAGAATGATTGAAAAAATTTCAACTTGAAACCACCTTAGCTTTACATATATCATTACTAAAATTATTAGGGATATTTTTAATTAAAATTAAAATTAAATGCAATCAAAGAAAAAGATAGTTTCAAAAAAATAAATAAATACATGCGCCTCGCCCACAAAAGGCACGCTCCTTCACCTTGCGCCTAGGCTCGAGGGACCATTTGCACCCGGGTGTTCCTTGCGCCTTTTAAAATTAATTCCTTGCCAGATTCATGCATTCTCATTAAGTCTATTTTCTAGTTAACTGAATAACCGTGTCATACTTGGTTCAAATTTGACTTAAAACTAATTTGCGCCTAGGCTCAAGGGACCATTTGCGCCCGGGTGCGTCTTGCGCCTTTTAAAACTAATTCCTTGCCAAATTCATGCATTCTCATTCAGTCTACTTTCTAGTTAACTGAATAACCGTGTCATACTTGGGTTCAAATTTGACTTAAATTGAAAATAAACAACAGGACAATGATTTATCCGAGTTTGACGAATCAAGAGACATAATTGAGAGTTTGGTGGATGAGTACAAGGCCTGTGAGTCTCCAGATTACATCAAATGGGGAATGGAGGTAATATATCTGTATTATACGGCATTTATTCCCGAAAATAGCTGTTTCTTCTACCTGTTGCCTTCATTAACTTATTGGCATTCATGCTTCTCCAGGATCCTGATCAACTTATGACTGGGGAAGGCAATGCTGCAGGAATTGCAGATCCAAACTTGGCTGTGTGAATTGAATTAGAGCTTTATTTTCAATATTTTTATCAATCTAGATCAAATGTATTTAACTTTGATTTGCATTATCTAGGTGTGCAATTTAGCAGCCACATGTGTATAGAAATTTCATATGCTTTGTAGCCTCTTGAGGTTTTGATTTTTGCTTGACCATATTATACAAATACTATTATGGGCCTCTGTTGTACAGGTTGTCATTTTTTGCTTAAATTTATTATGCAATCCCGTAGTTAGATTTCCTTTCTAAATTAAGGAATTAAGGACATGTTTATGGGACTCTGGTTTGTCATCAACATATGAAAAATATCATGGCATTATCTTTAGACTATCTCTCATGGCATTATCTTTAGACTATCATTAACAGCAAACTAATTTACACTCTCATTAAGAACCTATTTCTATAGTTTTCTTGGACCAAACTGTCATTAGATGTTGTGAAGAGCAATAGAAATGGAATCAAACTCACAAGTTTTATTCTTGTGTCACTTCATTAATTTACAAACCCTTTCTACAACAAACATTTACATAGCAATAGACTTACTCTATAAAAGTTGCTCATGTACACATGACAAATTGAGAATTAAAGAAAAAAAAATTCTAAATTAAATTTTATTTATGAACTAAGTTACTAATTTTAGTAATTTGTAATCTTTTCATTAGTAACTTTCTCCAACAATAACGAAACCTCAGTCAAAAGCATGAAACAATCTTTACATTTATTACCTCTTATATTGCTATTGTCTAAAAAAAGTAATTTCGTTTTTCCCCCCTTAAGTTTTGTGAATGCTCCATGTATAATTTGCTAGGCAAGAGAAAAGAGACCATATCTCCTTCAACCTTTGCATGGTCTTAAGACGATTAAAAGGATACTTACATTTGAAACTTGAAAGGCCGATAAAAACGGAAAAAAAAGTTGACTCATTCACATTAATTTTCCTTTTTACTGATCATCAATTGTTACCTTTAATTCTTACAACCTTGATAAATTCAGATTAGATAAGTAAAAGTATAACTATAAAAATAATTACAATCAGAACAAATCAGATCAGACTACAAAATTAAGATAAGGTCAAATTAGAAAGGTTAAGATTACAATAAGAACAAATCAGATCAGACTACAAAAATTAAGATAAGGTTAAATCAGAAAAGTTAACATTAGATCAGTATAAAACACAACTTTAGGGCCACAAATTTTATCCAAAGTTGCATAAAGGTTGGCAGGTGAAATGCCTAATATCTAAATATTAGATGTGTAAATAGATACAACTTTTAAGTGAGATTATTTACAACAATGTCAATTAAATTATACCCCTTTGTTTTTTTATATGTAACCCTTCACTTTTCACACTTGTCGAGGCACAACTTGGACTCGTAAAATATATAAATATATGAGTGTAAAAGTTATAAAAATTATATATTTGAAAAGTGTATTACGAGGTAGATCCAACAAGATCCCACATGACTATGTTTTTCTTTATATGTAAGTAACAATTAACAGTCAAAGTGAGTCGGATAAATAGTGTCCGAGTGTTACATAAAAAAAAAGTGATTATTTACAACATCCTCGGTTTCTCTTGCACTCATAAAGTCATAGTGTTCGAGATCAACTCAGGAGTCAGGACTATCCAGCGGACAGCAGTCCTAAATAACTAACTAGGAAACCGAACTACTTTAGCTTAATTGCTAAGTCAAGCCCGCAAGAAGTTTCTTCCATTTTTTTCCTCCCATTTCGAATTCCTTATTTTGATTTCGATTTCGATTTCTTACAAAGTTCCAAATTGTATCAACTGCTCTCAATTTACGGATATCTCTCCCTTTCAAGTTCTCAGAAGCTCCATTGTTGCACAGAAATGGCAAACGACACCATGATTGTTACCAACACACCTGCCAGAGATCTCGTATCGACCAATCTCGCATATTGCTCCCCTGCTGATCTTCGTCGTCTTTCTACTCCTGGATCACGCCAAGCCTTCGCCTATGTCGGCGATTCGTGGGTTCTTTCCTTTGGATATCCTTTTTTTCATCTTACATTTCATTTCCCATTTGTTTCATTTTACTCTTTGATTGACTTTTGTCTTTATTTTGCGTCGCATTGTTGCTGAATTGTCCCTTTTACCCTGATTCAACGGATTAATTGTTATGAATTTAGACATCAATTTACACTGTATCGATCATTCGGTTGTAAAGGATTTTTTTTTTTGTAGTAACTGAGTTGATCATGATAATTCGAATCGCCCAGGTTTGTGTTTAGTGAATTTCATTTGAATAAATTGATTCGAGTCTAATTAGGTTTAGGCAATTTAGGGTTTTGGTCATTTGCCACTTACGAATCCTTGCGATCATTAACACTCTGTGTCCTCTCGGGTCAGTGTAAGTCATGTTACTTTTTTTTCCATCAGCGTTTTATGTGCAAATTAATTGAATGGGAATGATGAACATTAGGATCAGATCTGACCTGCTAATTTGTGGACAATTTGAGTTTGGTTACAGCCTTATCAGTTGGTTTATATTAACTTTTGCCAACTCACGTTGTAGGTGATTTTGCTTGTTTTGAAATCTGCATTTACAAACCATTTTTTAGACAACATTGTTATCAAATTTTTATTGAGTATCTGCAGGTGTTACACCTTTACTCTAGTCAGTTTTTGCTGTACTCCCTCATGTTGCATCGTGTATCTTACTAGAAACTAAATGCTTAAGAATAAAGATTTTTTTGAAGATTAAGGGCGAGTTCTCTTCACCTTAAAAAAAAAAGTTTCAGTTCTAATATGTTCAAATAAGGTCTAATCAGATGTGATAAATTCAACAAGGTTTGATCAGGTTCAATCAGGTGTGATTAAGGTCCAATTGTTTCTATAATTAGGGCTAATAAGGTTTAATAAGTCAAGAAAAGTTAAGGTCTAATAAGTTGAAGAGAACACATCCTAAATAGTATGAAGGATTTTTCTTCTGCATGTTGTATATGTCAGCAGAAGCAACAATGGAGTGTATGGAACTATGGATTACTATAGAGATGCTGCAACCTATAGTTTGATGGGCTGTATATGATAAGTGTTCCAATAATAGCAAGAACGGCACTTAGCAAGTCTGAGTATGATTCTAGAACTTGCACATTCTCTTTAAAAGCTGAAGTGCATATGGTTTAGATGTGTAATTTGTTCATGTGATTGGTATCCATATGCAGATTTGTTTTGAATTTTTTTCCCCCTGATTTCTGAACTGTGGCTATCTGTGTGCATAGTATTGTGCAACTGTTAGTTTTATTGAATCTGCTGTGTTTTTTTACCAAAATTTCTGCAATCTTTTTTTTGTTGTCTCCTTAATCATGTCACACTGCCCATGATGACGTACCTAATGGAAGCATAGCTCTTAATGCTGTCCAGCGGAAGTATCTGAGAGTTTCCACTGGAGATTCTATTCCAGTCAAAAGGTTGGGTTATTTAACATATTGGATTATTGGTATCTCTTTGGTTGTCGATTTTTTTACACTTCTCTTTTCCCGTGTTTGTAGATTTGTAGCTCCCCAAAGTTTCAAACTTGCAGTGCTTACGCTTGAACTGGACTATTTGTCTAAAGCCAAAGCAAGAGATGAGCAGGTTTGTTTGCTTCACTCTTCATAAGTGCTTTAATTTAGATTGTAATTTTTCCTTTTGGCTTGTATTGCTTTTTTAATGATTCATGCTGGACTTTTTTATTTGCATCATAAAAAAGGTGTTTGTTAATTGTGAACTCGATGCTTCTAAGTTCTTTGCTGTTGGAACTAGATTTTGTAGCTTGTAGAGTTGTAGGCATAATGATATCTGATGTGTTACAATTTGCTCTTATGAGGCTACAACTGAAATATCTTTTTTATCAGGTAGATGCTATTGTTGTCACTCAACTGATTAAGAGGAGACTTGTTGATCAGGCAAGTGCTTTTTTCCCCTGGTCTTTAGTGTTATAATTATTTTCTTTTGCCTGTGAATGTCAATTATGGTGTTCAACTCTCATTCCAACTTTCTTTTTTTTTTTTGGCAAAAAGAGTATTCCAACTTGATTTATAGATTTGGCCTTTTTTTCCCTGAAATTTTGCCTCACATTTCAACCTTCCAAAGTGGGCATTTCCTTCGTCAACTGCCCATTACCTCCTAGTCCAGCACTCCCTTGGTACTTTATCATAGTTTTTCTAGCATATTGACTTTCCTATCCTTCCCGTGAATCACGTTGACACTGTTTAATATTCAACTTAGGATTAGCTGCTTCTTTCTAAAGACCATCTTGTGCCTATTATCCACATTGACAAAAGGGTTGCCAGAAAGTATTCTACTGCCTGGTGCTTTTCCTTCTCGACAAATTTCTCATCTAATGTGAAAAAGGATGGAGTTATCCATACTGGTACCATCCTGAATTCCATGCATGTGAATGAGCTTAACTATATGATAATGGTTGAAGAGTTTATCAGAGCTTTCCTCATGTTTATGGCATAAGCATTAATGATATTTGCTAATTGCTACACTTTCCCTTCTCTTTATCGTTCCCAAGGATGTTGACATGTTGTTAGTCAATATCCATCTTCTGGTTAGACATGTACAACTGCCAAAATTTTGACCAAAGTCTTCTATCCCCTTTTACTTGTTAGGTCAAAAACTATAAATCTGAGGATGAAACCAATGCTTTATTTAGTTGATCAAACATTAAATTCATCTGCTCATACAACCATAAGAATATCCCTTTTGCTTGTTATACCCAAGATGGAACTAAAAGATTTTCACACTGATCTACTTTCTGCAGGTCTTGACTGTAGGCCAAAAGGTAACTTTTGAGTACCTAGGAAATAACTTTCTTTTCACAGTCAACCAGGCTGTTGTTGAGGAACAAGGAAAGTCGGAGAGTGAAAGAGGGTTGCTGTCCACAGAAACATATATTATTTTTGAGGCAGCAGGTGGCAGTGGAATAAAGGTAAGATCACCATACTTGATATTGGACATATGATGCTAGACTTAGGCTTCCAATCCAATGATTGTTATCTGCTATCAATTAGATATCAATATCATTCCAAGATTGTGGATGCGTTCATCATTGTTGTAGAAGTGACTTTCTTTTTATGTTCTCTTCAGATAATCAATCAACGTGAATCAGCTAGCAGCAATCTTTTTAAGCAAAAAGAGTTCAATTTGAAGGAACTTGGTATAGGTGGTTTGAGTACGGAATTCGCTGATATATTTCGAAGAGCTTTTGCCTCCAGGGTTTTCCCTGCCCATGTCACTAGCAAGTAAGTTTTAAGCTTTAGTTAGCTGTATGGTTTTGGTAATTTGATTTTACAAATCATTGATTAGTATCCTGCATTGATGACCTTAGATTGGGTATCAAACATGTTAAAGGAATGCTTCTTTATGGACCTCCTGGTACTGGAAAGACTTTGATGGCACGCCAGATTGGAAAGATTTTGAATGGAAAAGATCCAAAGGTATGTCTAATGAATAAATGAGTATCCTATGGTATGAATAAGCTTATCTTGGACTGGATTTAAAGAAGATAGTGGGTTTATGGAAAAAGTAAAATGTGATTAAAATCTGGAAAGTAGACAAGTATAGATTATTACAAGCTTTCGAGAGACTTTTTTTCTCTTATACAAAATAAAATTAAAAAGGAACCCTCATCAGTATTCTACATACTGAATATACTACAGAGTATAAAATGTTGAACTTGTGGTTTCCACTAAATATTTTAGATTTAGCTTACGCATTTTCTTATCGTTACGATACGAAGGGAATCTTTGTAGAGAACACTAACTCTAAGAGTAATATAACAAGACTTTTGTATTGGTATATTAAGTATGGAATGTGTGCAAAATTTTTATATAGATTCCCATCTTGTAACTATTATTTGAGCTTTCTGTATTTTAGTGAAGCAACCATATCTTTTCCAATGCATTTGAATTTGACCCTTTTTTTTTGGCTCAGATTGTCAATGGCCCTGAAGTATTGAGCAAGTTTGTTGGAGAGACTGAGAAGAATATCAGGGATTTATTTGGTGATGCTGAGCATGACCAGAAAACTCGAGGTAAACCGGGATTTATACTCTGCATTGGCAGTTATCTTTTGGAGTTATGCCTGTTTGCCTGCATTGGATGACATTAATCATAAAGGAAGTAACAAATATTTATTGCTGCACAAATTTCTTTCATTATTGCTTACCTTTTAATATGTTTCTTTCAGGGGATCAAAGTGACTTGCATGTTATTATCTTTGATGAAATAGACGCGATTTGTAAGGTAAGACTTTGAAACCAAATTGCTTAGGGGCTGTTTGGGTGGAGGGATAAAGCAAAGGGAACCCGGGTGCTTTACTTCTGTTTTGCGCTTTTTCTGTTTCCCTTTCACCTTTTATAGTTTTGAGGTTATCTATTCAGTATGCTTAGGGTGCATTTGATTCAACTTATTTACGCACTCTAGTGCTTATTTAAAAAAAGACCAGATTAAATCAGATCAGAAATGTTGATATCAGATCATAAAAATTATAACTATAAAAATAACTACAATAAGAAAATTTCAGATCAGAAAAAATTCAAATAAGATCAGATCAGATCATATCAAATCATAATATTTCGGGCGAATCAAACTCACCCTTAGTCATTCCCATCTTTCACCATGGGGCTTCAATTCCTCTTTCTCCTCCTCCTTCACCCTCCTTATAATATCTCCATCTTGACTAAGCATTGACCACTACCATAATTATTACCAAGTAAACCACCAAATGAGGCCCCGTGACCTTCACTGAGAATCCTTTTTCACTAGAACCAAACACCTTCACCAAAATCCTCACCACCATAATTTCACGAAGAATCCCACTAAAACCCCGTCCACCTCTAAATCAACAATTACTACCAAATACAGCCCTCTACTTGCTGATAAGTCAACAACCCATTTACCACCGCCGACAAACCAACCACTACCTATCTACCCTAATCAACAACTCTACTCACCATATTCTACCAACCACCACCAAAAAGGAAATAGAGAGAGAGAGCGAAATACAGATAAAACTAGTGACCTTGTTGCTTGTTCCCATTTTTGCTAGTCAATCCATGCGATTTTAAAACTAAGTTAAAAACTATATAACTTTAATTAGATATAACTTAGAAAAATAAGAAATTAATCCATATCAGAGTCAGATTAATTTGTCTAATTTGTTCAAACACGGGTTTGATCCGACTCCGACTCAGATATTTATTTTACGGACTTGAATTGGATCTTTTCTTGCAGATCCCTAAGGGAAAACATAGTACAAAAACACACTATTAATTCCCAAAACAATTGATATTCATAATGATTAGTGATATTCTTTAGCACTAATCAAACATTAATTTGCCGCTTGAAAACTCCATTCTACATTTTTCCTTCTGATCCAACATGTTTGTAGTGGTCTTCTCTTTTATGTTATTTTGTTTGTAGTTCTTGCCTTCTACACCATTGTGCCTACATCAAGTGTATAATATGTATAATATGCTTCTCTTCTTGAAATTTGCAGTCAAGAGGTTCTACTAGGGATGGTACAGGTGTTCATGATAGCATTGTCAACCAGCTCCTAACCAAGGTAGGTTCTGTGAGTGTAAATTTGTGTTTATCATTCAGAAAAATGATTAATGAAAGCATATTGCTTTATAGATTGATGGAGTGGAGGCGCTCAATAATGTTTTGTTGATTGGGATGACTAACAGAAAAGATTTGCTTGATGAAGCACTTTTAAGGTGAGCTGTTTTAATTGAATTATCTGTTTTGTTTTTCTTTTTCTTTTTTGAGGTGCCCATCTCTTAAATTAGAAGCTTCCTTTAGTTTTTGACGTTTTTAGGGGTCTATTTTTTCTAACTAAAACCGCCCTTCTGTTTTTGAAGTTGATTCAGGAACCTGTTAAATTGATATGTTGTTGATTTTCTCTGGACAGGCCTGGACGTTTAGAGGTCCAAGTTGAGATAAGCCTCCCTGATGAAGCTGGGCGTTTACAAATTCTTGAGATACATACAACCAAGATGAAGGAAAATTCTTTCCTTTCACCTGACATCAATTTGGCTGAACTAGGTATGTGGTTTGTTTTGAATGCTTTTGAAGTCACTTTTTCCTTGTTCATTTATGTAGAATTGTGGAGTTGGAATTTTCACTCTAGTGTGTGTATATTTTTTCGTTCAGAAGGAAATCTTTGTATCTCTAATTTAGTATATGAGGCCCATGAGTGACATGACAGTTGCTATTTATTATCATACAAGTATTTTGAAAATAAATAATTTAATGCAAAAGATTTTCCCAGATATACTGTCCCCGCTTCCTTTATCTTTTTTAAATGCAGTGTTTAAGAAGGATATCTTAGTTAACTTTCTGCTTTTCTATATTTTAATACTTCTTGATCTGTGTTAGAATATTATCTAATATGATGAAGTAAAGCCAGTATATAATGCATCCACATAATCAATGTGCATTCTGTATAGTGCAGGTTCTAGGAAGGTAGTGTAAAAAGTATTACTGCCTCAGAAAGTAAATAACTATAGGTGAATAGTTAATTTCTCTTTCTGTCGTGTATGAACTTATCTCATTCGTTAAAATTAATAGTTTGTTTGGATAAGAGGAAAGGGAAAGGGAGTAAAGTTCTTCAGTTGGATAAATATTTAGGAAAAGGAAGGGAAAGGATAGGTAGGGATCTGTTTTCCCTCCCTCTTTAATGAACATTATCTCTTCAGATTTGGAGGGAAAATGCACATCCATTCACCCCATCTTTCTCCCCTGTCCCTCCCCTTTTTGTTTTGCTATCAAAAAACATTGTTTGATAAGGAGACTTATCTACCTGTATTCATTAACATGCTTTTCAAATTTCAATATATCCTTAAACTTGCCTTTCCTTTCTTCCAGTTCTCTTTTTGGATTTATTTCATTTTACTAATCTAGAGAAACAGCCCTTAAGTAGTTTGCGTAGGATTTTTCTCCCCTTAGGTATGTTCAACTGTGAACGTGTCTATCATTTAGATATAAATATTATTTGACCCCACCAGCTTTGCTGGTGTTGCAAGTTTCGATGATCTTAGTGAGCTTGTGGATACTTTCTAACTGGAGTTGCGAATTTGAGAAAATTGTAATGAATTTTGTCTTGGCAACTTGCTCTTGTTTTTTTTGCCATGAATCCAAAACTGTTTGTATGATGATTTCCTAAATAATTTGAAGGAACTGACACTTCTCTACATTAATATGTAGCTGCTAGGACAAAGAACTATAGTGGAGCAGAGCTTGAAGGTGTTGTAAAGAGTGCTGTCTCATATGCTTTGAACCGGCAATTAAACATGGATGATCTTAACAAACCAGTCGAAGAGGATAACATAAAGGTTACCATGAGCGACTTTTTGGAAGCTATTGATGAAGTTAAACCAGCATTTGGAGCTTCGACTAGTGATCTTGAACGATGCAGGTAGGCGGCTAATAAGGTTCCTAGTGTTATTATATGCAATATTGAATTTTGCTATTTCGCTTTGGCTTGTATCTCATAATCATCGGGTCATTTAGACTTATTTTCATTGTAAGAAGCAAGGCTCCTATCACATCTCTCCTAAAATTTGTAGGCTTAATGGCATGGTGGATTGTGGTTTACGCCATGAACACATCCAGCAACGCACTATGTTATTAGCAGAACAAGTAAAACTTAGCAAAGGCAGCCCACTATTGACTTGTCTCCTGGAAGGTCCAAGTAGCAGGTACTGTATATCTTCTTACTATTATTCCTAACTGCTTTTTGCATAAATTGTTGTTTCCCTAATTTTGTCTTTTTCAGTGGGAAGACTGCAATGGCTGCGACAGTTGGTATCTGTAGTGATTTCCCATATGTGAAGATTGTAAGTTCTCAACTTGTTGGTTGGATCATGCTACTTACAAGATCCCTGACTAAACTATATTTTATTTGTGTTTCTAAAAAAAAAAATGAATAGGTTTCTGCAGAATCCATGATTGGTCTCAGTGAGAGTACTAAATGTGCACATATTGTCAAGGTTTATTTTTACTACTCTTTTTGTTTTAGCTCTTACCATTTTGTGAAGAATATAGCTTGGCAGTTATATTCATGTATCAAGTTATTATGTCAAATTTTTTTTCCCTTTCATTATCAAGTATTGTTCTCTATTTATTATAGCATTGTGCATGCAACAAGCATAGAACTGCTGCATCAGGCATGTGGAGTTATTGCTTCCGTGCATTGATCCCCTTTATATCTCCTTTTTCTGGTTTGCTTTTTTGTTGATAATATATCTCCTTGGTTATATATATATTTACAGGTTTTCGAAGATGCTTATAGGTCACCTTTGAGCATAATCGTTCTTGATGATATTGAGAGGTGAGTGACAAAATCTAATTTGTGTTTTACTCTCTTTTTTTAAAAAAAAAAAAAAAATGATCACCATTATTGGATCTACATTAATTCAATTATCCTCCTGCAGGCTTGTAGAGTATGTAGCCATTGGCCCCCGATTTTCAAATATAATTTCACAAACATTAATGGTCCTCTTGAAACGACTTCCTCCACCGGTGTGTCTCTTAAAATTTCCTATGCTTTAAGAATTAGTCCTATGCTGAATTTTTTTATTAAATTAATTGCTTGTATATACTTCCTCCATAACCTAAAGAATGCAACAACTATACTTCTCACAAATGCCAAGATAAAACTTCAGAGATTAATATCTATAATTATGTATTTGTAAAAATTATAAAAACAAGATATAAAAAAACTGCATAGTGTGACGAATCCAACTAGACACCACATCACTATATTTTTCTTTATGTATAAATCACAAATTGCGGTCAAAGTGAACAATATGAATAGTGCCAAAAGTACATTTGTTGCATTCTTTTGGTTACGGGGGAAGTAATTGTATTAATTTTACTTCTTCCTACTTATTTGCAAAGTTTCTACATGGCCTTTCTGTTATTCTTTTTCTTTTCCGGTTAATTACAATTTTGCCGGTTAAGAAATAGTTGAATCATAGTCTCATAGAGTATATTAACGCACGTACTCCTCTAAGTTGAAAGAAGGAAAGTGAAAATAAATTTTCCTCCATCTCACAAATGAAAAAAGATTAGATCCTACTGTCCTTTGAAGTTTAAGATAATTATATTTTTAATATAAGGGAATTGTGATTTGATAAGCTGCCTCAACTTCGTGTCCCATAAGAAGACACCAACCATCAGCAAAAGCTAAATTGGAGATGCAGTTCACCATAGGAGCACCAGGAAAATCAATTCAACAGGGATATTAAATTATAAAAGGACCCAGCCCCTGATCTGGTATTAAGTAGTACCTAACATAGCATAAAACCAAATTGGATGATATTTTCAGAAGGTGGTTTATGGAGAAGTAACAAGAATAAGGCCCTCTTCTTTTAGACTTAATTTTTGAAATTTCAGTTTATACAAATTCAATTCAATACAGTTTAACTCAGCTCATCTCCAGATGTTCGGTTCAGTTCAGATTAATTCTTAATTTTTTCCAAAAGAAAAGGACCTAAGAGTAATAAAAAAATAGGCGAGTGGATGATTGTTTTATAATTGAATTGATAAGCAATTTTTGGCGCAAGAAAGCCAAAAAAAATCCTTGTTGGTCTTCTGCAATCCCATGTTCTCTTGCGGGGAAGTCAATTCTATTTATTGGACAGCTGGTAAAATTGATGTGAAATTATTTACAAGTATGAGGTGGACAATGAAAGTCCATTTTAGAGCTAATAAACTGATCTTAATTACATTTGGCTGCTGCAATCCCATGTTCTCTTGCGGGGAAGTCAAATTTGTTTATTGGACAGCTGGTAAAATTGATGTGAAATTATAACAAGTATGAGGTGGACAATGAAAGTCCATTTTAGAGCTAATAAACTGATCTTAATTACTTTTGGCTGTTTCAGATGTGGTGTGCTCAATAAGTGTTTCTTAATAGAGGAAAAAATTCATTCAATAACTTTGCAACCACTTTCTCACTTGTCTCTTATTGGCTATTTCACGCATCTGTTTTCTTTCTCTTCTAAATAAAGCAAAAATTGGATCCACTGTTATACTCTCTCCTTCCTTCCCGGTTTCCAATGCCACAATAGTCACTAACCAGTAAGATCCAAATAAAGCGGTGTTTTCCATGCTACCAGCCTACCACAAATGTTGTCTCTCTCCTAAATTCCGAGATGAATCCAAGAAACCTAAAACATAAGCAAAAGCTCAAACATCACCAAAAGAGGATCGAAGGGAAGAGAATAATAGTGGTTCCATACTTTATTTGCTTACTCACAAGCTTCACTTGTTATATTGACATTCTTTTTCTAAAATAATTTCCCAGGGGTCTTACTCTTTTTATTATTGTAGATGAAGTAGCTGTCTTTGGTAGGGGCCTTCAATCTTCATGTAATTTGTCCAAAGGGATAATATACAGTATTTTCATCACTGTTGTTATTCAACCATTGCCACCTTCAGGGAATTGGCTCTAACCAAGGATATCTGTGATCCAAGTGATTTGGGGATTTTTAGGACAGTTTGCACTACATGAAGTTTCTGGAAATATCATCATACATATAATGATATACTTGTGCCTCCCTTGAGAGATAGCACCCTAAATAAACTTTGAAATGTGGCTTCCAAAGAATGTATTCCGCATCTGTGCCTAACAGGGTGGATTTCTAGTCTCTAATAATCAAACTCCATGAGAATGAAGGCTTAGTACTCCAATCCAGCAATCTAACCTACATATCCCCTCTTTCATCTTGTTTACATCCTCCTAAGCTTCATCCTCATTCAATGCCAATATACGAGCTACTTTGTCTTTAGATCTTCATTACATGTAGTGGCCTTAACTAATCTACCTCTTAAGGTGGAGAAACCATACCACTATAGCTCTAAAGAGAACCCTCTACCTATAATACATTGCCCAAGAAGAATATCTTATTGATTAATAACATTGGCTGGGATGTTGAATAAAGAGGCAAACTATGCAGGAAGAGTTGTTAGCATGGTTGCTTTTTTTTCCCCTTAAAAAATTAATTTCTTACTCTGCAAAACAATTTAAATCTCCTTTCTATAATATTATGTGAGATGATAATAGTGAATACTCTGGTTGCTGTACTGTAATGAAGTGACCTGGTTTAGATTGGGTGAATAGATTTATGTATCAATAACATTGGTTTGACACTTTCGCTTAGGTTCATGGCCCTGGGCTTAGATAAGGTCTTGTGTGCTGAGTACATATGGATCTAGTTTATCCCTTGAAAGATCTATGTGGTAGGAACTTTCGTTTTTTTTTTTTTTTTTGAAATATGGAAGTTATTAGAATCTATATAGTTGAACCAAATCTATAGTAATATGGTTTTAACTTTACCATTCCATTGACTGGTAAAGTTATTAGTAATCTGATTTCTATCAATTCATTTTCCATATCTTAATCTTAATATCTGCATTTTTGTATCCAGGGAAAGAAGCTTCTTGTTGTAGGAACAACCAGTGAAGTTGGTTTCTTGGATTCAATTGGTATTCGTGACACATTTTCTGTCACCTATAATGTCCCAACATTGAAAACTGAAGATGCTCGAAAGGTAACTAATCTATCTCCATGTTAAAACAAAAATCTAAAATAGAAGGGGGGGGGGGGGGGATGCGTTATAATGTAATTGTGGAGCTCTACCGTCTTCAGTGTTACATGCAGTAATAAGATTTTTTTTAAAAGGATAAGTTTTGCAACTATGCTAGTTACAACTAATGAATGCAAATTTTCTAAGAATAAGAAATAAATATTTCTTAGAACCAAACATTCTCTCTTTTCTGACCTGTGAAATTTCCATATATTGTTGCAAAAAAGCTGTCTGATGTCCTTTGTTATTGGTAGTGGTCTTGGCTAAGAATGATATCTTGGCTATGTTAGTGGTAGCCTGGTAGGTGGCTGGGTCTATTGCTACGATTGCATGTCTTACGATTTTGGAAATTACCTGGTTATGTGCTTCAAAAATTCCTCACCTTCAGAACCTGTGAGGACAGGAGTTACCTGGTTATATAGACAAGTTTACAATTTTAATTAATATTCCCCTGTTGGGTTCGTTTAAGATCTATGATGGTGGTCACCTTGATCAAAAATAAAAAGATATAGAGTATAGACTGCTTTTCATGTTAAATTCTTGTCCCTTTTATTTTTTGCTTCTGGTCTTTGTTTGGACCCTTATTGCTGTTGCTTTCTTTCATTCAGGTGTTGCAGCAACTCAATGTCTTCTCAGAAGGTGACATAGAATCTGCTGCTGAGGCCCTCGATGATGTAAGTTTATCCTATTTTCAATTCCCTTCTCCTTATCAGGTTATTACTTTATTTTACACGAGTAAATCATGCTTATATTGTATGTTACTTGAACATGGTTATGAGTTAGGAACTTAGGACACATTTTTAAACAAAACATTATGCAAATGATTGAATTGGTGAGTGCAACATTTGGATACTTTATAACAGAGTCCAAGTGCCATTGTTTATATCGTTGAGGAAAACTCAGGGCAAAAGTAGCTTGATTCGTAAGGTATTTGCTCCCAAAATTGTAGTTGTCACTTACATTGTTATGTTGCTTTGCAGATGCCAATCAAGAAAGTATACATGGTAATTGAGATGGCTGCTCAAGGAGAGCATGGTGGTAAGGCAGAAACCATCTACTCTGGCAAAGAAAAGATCAACATATCTCACTTTTATGACTGCCTTCAAGATCTTGTCCGGTACTGATTCACTCTGCAATTTTGGGTTCTGGATTCTTTGCAACTAAGCTCTGTGATTATTTCACACAGGTTTGACAGTTTTGATCAGACAGTTTGTGTGACTCTTAATACATTTTTTCATCCTTTGTGTTAATTTTTGGGCTTAAACTTGTCTAAAGCACGAATAGGCTGACCATGTTTTGTAGTCTTTAGCTGGACTGTGTCAGCATTTGTAACCAATGTGGTTTGTTCAATTGAGCTTGTAAAATTAGGATTGTAAACGATTCATTCTGCCTTTCTAGTTTGCATATTGAATGACTGCACGCTATTCAGTTTCAGCTGTAGGTGATTGATTCGAGTGTATTTTATCTTGTACATTGATAGAATGTATTTACTAAATTACTAATATATATTTTATCTTATATATTGATGGAATATGTTTACTAGTACCAAGGTCATTGTTACAGATTGTATTCAAGATGTTATTTGAGCTTGACACACTCCAGGGTTTACAAAACCTTTAATACAGGAGCATGTGTAGGCGTGTAGCTGTGCAAATCTTACTCCATTACCCAATGATGAAGGGAAGATGGTTCAGATAATTACAGGCATAGGTGCAAGTATCTTTACTCTTTAGACGAAATTAAGTATGGCAAATGCTTTCACATGCTTCATCAATCAATTGGCAACTTTTAGGAAAAGAGAGCCAAAAGGAAGGAAGCAAGGATCTAAATGCTGTTTTTGCAGCTCTGCCAAAGCTTTTTTCTTTATGCTATGTGGCTTTTGTAGATGTCGTTCACCAGCCAAACACACAAAGAAACACTAGAAACTTAGGTAGCAACTTTCGTTTACAAGGACAACTACATAAATAAAGATTTTATTATCAACTGATGGTCTTTACAACTTCCTATATCTTGTTCTTGCCCCCCCCCCCCCCCCCAAAAAAAAAAAAAAAAAAAAAAAAAATCCTTGTATATATCTTATCTATGATTTATATTTCTAAATACATAATGCTGTCATTTGGAACACACTGCTTGTGTTCTGTAACTGATGTACTTTTGTATCATTACTAAACCCTTTAGAAAAGACCAAACTTGGTACAGTCACTTTAAGGAACAAGGAAAAATTCTGAAAAAATGCAGTGCTGACAAGTTTGGGATCTGGAATGTGAAATTAACTTCTATACCAATCACTCGAATGCTCTCAACTGAAAATCATTGTTGTGTCTTTGCTGGAAGGTTAGAATTGGCATAAACCAGATTGAGCCATTGGCCAAGATCATTCAACAGTTAAATGTCTACGATACAATGCATATTTCATGAGTTCATATGATGAAACCACAATCCCAACAGAAGGACCTGCACGAGCAACACGGGGACTAATTCCTGTAAATAGCCCTTTCCAACCTCCATCCCTGCAAAATCACAGCACCTATTAAAGAGTTGAAAAGTTGTGCAACCAAAGCAAAATTTGAGCATTATACTATATGGTGTTCAATTTTCAATCTGACTTGTCTAGTTGTCTCAGAAGTCGCTAATTCCTAACTGTTCGGAATGGGAAGCAGAAAAAAAAAGTTAATATTAGGCTGTTAAAATTTTCATTGACTACAATAAACATCCTTTCAGTTCACCAATCTCTAGCATCATCTGCGTCAACAATGTCGAGATAAATTTTCCCAAGGCAGCAATTTAAACTGGCATCTACTATACGATAAAGTTGCAAGAAGCAGCTGAGATGCTTTCTGCTATCACAAGAACATCAAGGTACCAACAAGATGTTGAATTCCTAGCTTCAAAATATACTCTCTTCTGATTATTATCGGTCAATAAATTCCTGTTAGCCTTTGGCTGTTTTTCTCAAAAAAAAGATATTGAAATGTTTCAGTCCAAGTCCTATTTGATGAAATATAGCCATGTAGGGGGAATCAATGTACATTTGAACCACCAAAGGGCTCAAACAACCCTGGCTTAGGCAGGAGCCCACTAAAAGAATCAATGTCAAGGTAATGACACTAGCAAGATAACTAGATAAATAGACAACCCATTGTCTATCCAAATAATGTGAATTCAGACTGAATTCGCTCTGTACCCGGTAGTCGTTACTATTCTGCATTTCTGCTTGAACAGGATACAATAATAAACAGAAATTGCGGAAGTCTAATGAATCTCAAAGGACGAAAAAGCCATGCTTTTCAGCCCAACAAAACTGCATATCAGCTTATCATTTTATCAATAATTACTTGCAATCTTCAGCCTCTCAGGAAAGAATATTTCCTCTGATCTCTATTTCTAGTAAATTAGCTACATTCAGGTACAATATTTAAAAGTAGGCTCAAGATCATCAAAGAATGTCAAAACTTAAGGTTCAATTATTTGAAATTGGAATCAACATGGTTAGACTTGGTATCCCAAATATAAATGTTGAAATCTACCATTGATAACTCTACTTTCAAAATCTAAGAGATGACTTGCTACATGCATAAGTTACACCTACCTCCATATCTCCATCAATGTATGCCTTGTTGTCATCCTCATCTGTCTCACAGGATCTTTCTGTCAAGTCCAAAAAAAAAAAAAAATTACAGCTAAAAACAAGTTCCATTAATACAACAATTACACCAATTCATTTTTTATCCTCCACCCCCAATGAAGACAATAACTTCCATCATTTTACCCAGAAAAAATACTTGGTATTCCTAATAACTACAGAGAAAATTTAATCTGCCCAAGATAATCCATTTAATCTTTAGGATCATTTTGTTTTAGTCATGTCACATGGGAAACTAAAAACAAAGCATAATTTTCATAAGAGGAATTTAGGGTTAACCACCTCTATCTGCCTCCGAGTTCTTGCAACATCAAGAGGGCATGTGGCAGCCGCAGCAAGGGTACCTGCAGTAAACCCACCAGCAAAATTTGCACCTAAAACATTCACTGCATTCATTTCGTCCCCAGCCAAACTGATAATTCTTCTCCTGACCTACAATAAAAATTATGAAGTTTAAAAAATAACTTAAATATGCTACTAGTAACCCAATAAATAAATCTACTTCAAAAGAAAAGCTTACAGGCTCAAGTGTTCCCCAGCAAATAGCAGAAAAAGGAATATCACGAGAAAGTTGAGCTCCAAGACCAGTCCATAAGGCACGATAATTTTGTACTGCAAGATAATAAATGCTTTAGGAGTTAATCACCTTAAAAATTAAAAAAGATACTGTTCAAGATTTTTTTTTTTAAAAAAAAAAAAACAAAAGGATGTGGCATGATAGGAAAACACAAGAAATATTTCCAATATGACCAATGTAGAATTTATGCACGAAAGTGACAGTTCGTAAAAAGAAATGCTGAATCACTAACACTAGCATGAATATTACATCCAGCATTTATTCAGTGTCAGATGGCTACTAGAATCACAAAACTACAGAGAGAAATCATTTTAAATCTACACTATATGATGTTTAGTACGTCTTCCAACGATTTAGATCAACTATGATGCTCAACAAATACTACAAATTAGAAGATACACACATGTGCACAAATAGAATGGTACACACATGTTAAGTACATTAGTTCAATTTGGATAAACATTAGTATAAGGTTTAATGAATATTTAAATTTCAAAATCAAACCAAATGAGCATTCATCATCAACGACGAACATTAATTAATTTAAGTTACATCAACTCATGTTTTTAACTTATCTGAATTGAACAAATACCCCTCACAAGACTGTAAAATGAAAAATAAATAAATAAAATAAATATGTATAACTAACTAGTAGAAAAGAAAACTTACAGTTAAGAAAATGATTTGCATTTCTGACAGAGGGCATTACTCCTATCATTGATTTCCAAACTCCTGGCGGCTTAACACCTGCCTGTATTTCTTTGAATGCCTACGGTATTCAGGAGTAGAAGATAAGTTACACTACAACGGGCTATCACAAACTAGTAATAAGAGAGCAGTTACTACCAAATATTGGGACAAAAATGGTTTAATGAAGTATGCATATTCTAGATGTGGAACTATGATACAAAGAACAGATGGTTGCTAGCAATCTAGCACAGCCACTAATGCATCTCACAAAGACATCAAGACACAAGGAAAAAAATTACTTTGGACCCTGACATGCAGTTGCAACGAACATTTCAAATTTAAGCCAAAGAAAGGATATTTAGGGCATGATACCTGCATACGTGTGCGTGACAATTCAATGGGGTAGCACGTAATACAAGCCAACGTGCGAGCTGCAGATCCAGCTAATAAAGGTGAATATGGACTCATACTGGAAGCATACTGTACAGTCAGTTCCTCTAGAAAATCCCTCAGCATGTCATAACAGGGTAGATAGATTCCCACCTACGCAGCAATCAATATATGTAACAGCCCAAACAGATTCTCTTCTAGGAAATTTCTCAGTCCTTTCTGGCAGAAGACACTTACTGTGGGGATCGCCAGGGCTAAGCTAGCACTTGTGCCCCTCCATAACCTAGAAAATCCCTCCTGCACAACCATCCCTGTTAAGGCTCAATAATTATTAATCAGATTCAAAAGAAGCAGCCATTATGAAAGGAAGGAACGGGGGAAGCACACGCGACCTAGGACCAAGACATTAGAGCAGTCCACTATTGAGAACTGAGAATACATATAGGCATGGAATTTTGACTATGAACAACTTCTTGTCTCACAACATTAGTGTGAGCAGGATTTAACAAATTACATATAACATGTATGCATAATGGACACTACCGTCATAACCAGAATTACTATGATTTGTGACCGTCAGCTATGACCCTAAAGTATCAAAATGGAGCAATTTGACAATAATTACATCTTGCTCTAAGAAGGGAAAAGCCTAGAGATGGAGAAAGAAAGAGAAAAAAAAAATACTCGTAGCAACCATTCTAGTGCATATCTTAGCCCAATCAATCACAAATACACTAATCAAAAAATGATAATAACTTTCAGGCCTTTAGCAAAAAATAATAATAAGTCTAAGCACAATGAATTGATGCTCCATCACACAACACATGAAATCAATGAAAATCTGCAGCTTGCTGACCTGACGTGTGATCTTACAGAAAACATCAAAAGTTCCCTTATATCGAGAACATTCCACAGAACAATGCGACCCTTCAGCAAAAGCTATGTTGTTATGTGGCTGTGTAGACCTCAGGTTTTGAAGCATCTGAAAATCAATTTAATAACCTAGATTAGCTTGAAGATTCACCCTGAAGGCTTTTAGAAGGCAGTTAAATTGTAGGGCGCATTTACAAAGCCTCCTAAAATAGCACACACATCAATAATGGTACTTCATAATATAGAAGAATCTGGTTTTAGTTTCTATCAAAGACAAATAGTTCTTACAAGAATACCTGCTTACATCAAGTAGCAAGCAGAGAAGGACAATATGCAAGTCCAAATTTTTCTACCCAAAAATAAGCTCTAAGTCAATAAGTTAAATTCAGTCCTAGACCATTAAAGTTGAAATGAATTATAATGATTATTCTAAATTTAAAATTTAAAAAAAAATCATAATAATTTTTAGAAATGAGTAACACAAGGAGTTAGATAATAATCTTAGCTAATTAAGGGTACGTTCTCTTCATTTATTAGACCTGAACTTATTAAATTCATTAAACCTGATTGAAACTTATTGAAATTATTGAACCTAATTATAAGAAACAATTGGACCTTATCACACTTGGTTGGATTTGATGAAACCTTATTAAGTATTAAATCTTATCTGAACTTATCAGACCTAATACTTTTTTTTCTAAATTGAAGAGAACACACCCTAAGTATGATATTCACTCTCATATTTATATTCTTCATAAATGTTATTCATCCAATCGCAGTTTTTAATAAATTACACCTACACAATTTGCATACTCCTAAAAAAATTAAGAGCGAGATAGAGAGAAAGAAAAAAAGGGACCCGTGTGATAGGAAAGAGGTAGAGAGAATATATTGTCCAAAAAGAAAGTGTTACATCTAAGTTAAAACTTCCACAATTATTTAATTAAAAATAAATCTCTTTCCACCCAACCAATTTTTAAGACAAGTAATGGTAAGTGGTGCTCCCAACTCCCAAGTTCCAATGCTCTCGAAAAATATTTCCCTTATACAGAGTTTCACACTTTCACACACATATTAGATTCAGTTCAAGTCTAAGATAAGTTCGTCATTCTTTAATTTAAGGCTATTCAATTCATAATGTATGAGTTTAGTTTTAGGTTGATAAGTTCAAATAAAAGCTCACATGATACCCCTCTTCAAATCTTTATCTGTTTTGACTTTTCATAGTCTCCAATGAACTACATTAATCACTAACATCTTTAGACTTTAGTTACTTGTTACTGTAATACAAAAGCAACAATTATTTTGAGGACAATTATTTCAGCACATATGCCTATGTGTTCCTTTTTATGCATCACAACTGTGAATGTTCGGGCAAGTGACTCATAAGTCATGACATTTAGCAATATAGGTTGATGCACAAAACTATGAAGCAAAATTATGCCTCTCAGCTTCCCATGTCTGGTGTGCCACAAGCAAAGGATATGGGTGAAGACATTTAGGAGAGACCAATTGCTACATGTTATTTTCATTCTTTGTAAACAGTAAAAAATCAAAACATAGACATGAATTGACCATTAATATATATGCAAGAGGTCCTAACAAGTAAGAATTGATCATATTTTTTTAGTTTACCAACTTACCAAAACATTAAAAAAAATTAAGCAGCATTGGAACATCAATAATTCAATTTACACACCAAATTGTTTTACCCATAGAATTTGACATGCAACACTTGTAGAATTGAAGGTCTAGGTACACAGGTACACTTACGGCCCGTTTAGTTGTTAGTAATAAATTGTGGTAATGGTAATGAATTTATAATGTAATTTTTTGTGAATGAGGAACCTTATAATCTCCATGGAAAACAAATTTTCATTCCCAAGCTTCAATTTTCTTCTCATTTTTCATTCTCATCCATTACCATTGGGGAGGGTGGTATTTGATGGGAATGGATATTTGTGAAAAAAATTAGATTATAAATTCATGGGAATAGATTTTGATTTCCCTTCCAAATTTAGTTATAAATTCATTCCCATTACCATGATTTATAACCGGCTACCATACAGACCGTTAGAGGAGTTATTTTCCCCCTAAAAACACCATGTAGCAATCCCTTGCCCTAGCAATGGGTCCCATCCATAAAGTCAATAGCGTATTCAATAACTGCACTCTTCTTTATCTTCTTTCATATAACTGCACTCTTCTTTATCAATAGGTGTTGTCTAATGAATTATTTCAGAGGTAGATAAAAACATCTCTATGTTGTGACCCCTTTATAAAGTAATTGACATCACTTTTGAGTTTTTGAAAAATTAGCATATAAAACTATATTCAAAATATAAAACATGTGACTCATCAGACCCAAAATTTGTAAATTCCTTGTTATTAAGGCTAAAGAAAACCAAATCTGCTGAATTCAAAATTTAAACCAATAAACCATTATAATACTCTAAACGCATGTGGTAAGAAAAAAAACCCTATTCATCAATCCCAATTTAACAGCCATTTTTACTAATGGAACATTGGTGCTCTCAGAGGATTGTGATTACATTAACAATGGTTTGCCACATCAATTCTTTGAGGAAAACAAATTACCATATTTGTCTCAGAACATGCTGGACCACATTTATTTTGATAAGAAACACCAGCAGCCTGAGCTTGTAGCCTAGTCTGTAAATTGACATGAAAACAGAGCTTTGTCACATCAAATAGTATATAAAAACGAAAGATAGCACTACTGTCCAACTTCAAATAAGTTACTAGCTGAATGAATAAGACATTCAGCCCTCTCACTAAAGTGGAATTTCCTAAAGTAAAGCACAAGTGACTAAGTATATGATTGTTCAGAGAATTGGCGATAGTGAGTTGTTCGAGTACATCTGAACATCCTTAATCAGATCATTGTACATAACCTAGGGGTACTAGACAGAAGAATGTCCCCAAATCAATTTCACACATTAACTTGAAACCAAACTAATGAGGTGACAATTCTCAGGGAAACAACAAATGCTGCAAGAACTTGGAACGAAGAGTCAAAGATTACCCCTAGGAGGTATATAGCATGAATTAAGCTGCTAAATTTAGCTTCCAAAATCCCCAATTTTCACCCCATGAATCATAACAAATTTTCTAGCACTAGCAATTAAGGCTCTCAAACTATGAACTGTCCTCGTCAAATTACAGAGAGCAACAATGCGAATGTAACCGTGCACAAACAAAAAGTTAACCAAATTACAAAACACAAAACCAACCAATTAAAAGCAGGAGGGAGTAGGCATGGGGGAAAAAAACACCTTGACAACATCAAGAGGATTAACGATGAGAGCGGAGATGACAGCCGCAGCAGCAGCAGAAAGCGAACGCTCAACCACACCTAATTGAACATCCGCTAGGGTTTTAATTCTGGAATTTTGCTGCTCCTCATCTTTCATTAACACCGATTTATCAACGCTTCCTTCAAATTCAACCTTCTTAGTCGCAGCAGCAGCAGTCATCCATGTCGGCGGAGAGCTCCTAGTACCTCCCATCAAAAATTTGAATAAAGAAAATTAACAGCAAAAATCGTGAAATGGACAAGTTAATTGAGGAAGGAAGCGAAGAAGACGACGAGAGAAAAAGCTAGGGTTTATAGTAGTTGAAAAAACGAATGAATGGTGGAATTTACAGGAGAATTGTGGCGTGGAATGAAGGGCGCCATTCAATTGAGGCGGGAATCATAGAATAGAATCTCTCAATTCTCAAGTCTAGAACAAAAAAAAAAATATGCGATACGCTGGCAATTGATAGGTCACTGCATGCGTAGTCTGCGTATAAATCTTTACGGTTTTGTTTTGCTCCCGTTTGGTGGGAGAAACACCGATATAAACGAATCGGGTTTGGGTTTCGGACTTTGGGTGGATTATTATCTGCATTTATGTACTATGAGTAAGTTTTTTTTGTCTTTTTTTCTGATTTAATCCGGTAAGATCTTATAAAAATCTAATTAAATTTTATAAATATTTATTTTTATCTTTTACAAATAAATATCACAAATAAATGAAATAATAATAATAAAAGTACACCATAAATATTAATAATAATAATAGATTTATTTTATAATTTATATGATGATGATGAGTATTTTTTTTTTTTATTTGTGGATTTATATCATTATTATTCCATATATACTATTCTAATTAACCAAGATATAATAGTAATAATACTAAATAATAATAATAATAATAATAATAAATTAATTTGTTTTATATGATTTAGATAATGATGATGATAATATTAATATTAATAATAATAATAATGATAATGATAATTATAACAAATAATAATTAGTAGATTTATTTTGAACTACATTTTATTTTTCTTAATTATTTATAGATTTATATCATTATTATTTAGTACTTACTATTCTAATTAACCAAGATCAATTTTTTTTGCATAATACGGTTTTTTACATAGTTAACTATTTTTTATTGATCCTAATTTGTTTAAAATTATCCTTTTATGTTTAAAGTAATCTCGTATTTTTTAAAGTAATCAATTTTTTTCCTAATCTTAATTCCAAAAAAATCAATTATCTGCGATCCGATTGACTTTGAGCTTATAACTCGCCTACGTGGCAAGACGTATGTTGATTCTAGGAGGTATGTACTGGGCTATATTCTTATGTTTGGTTGTTCTCTTATCAGCTGAAAGTCAAAGAAACAACCAATTACAATTTCTAGATCAAGTTCAGAAGCTAAGTATAGAGCTTGCTTTAACAAGTGATGCCTCAGAAACTGCTTGGATTGTTAGGCTTCTAGAAGAATTGAGAATCTCTAATCTTAAACCAATTCAAACATACTATGACAATCAATTCACTATCCATATTGCTAATTAAAAATCCAATCCAGCATGAGAGGACTAAACACATTGCAATTAATGTTCACTTTACTAGAGATAAAGTTCTAGAGGGGTTGTTGCAGTTGTCTTATCTGCCTATTAAAGATCAGCTAGCAAACATTTTCACCAAAATATTACCCTAACAACAATTTAATTCTTTGTTAAGCAAGCTAGGCATGACTAAACGAACCCATACCTGCCTTGAGGGGGGTGTATTCAGTAGTTAATTTAATTAAGCTTTTTCTGTTAATTTATTCAGTTAGTTCTCAACTGATCTCTGCGCCTTTCTTTCATTAGTTTATAGTTGCCATTTCCCTTCTTTTGTATTATTAGAACTCTATAAATATATGTTATATTTCTATCCTTGATTATTGAATAATATCTTCTAATCTTTTTTTCTTCTATACACTTGCTTCCATAATTCTTTTCCTCCTGCATTATTCACTAAATTTCACCTTGTTTGACAATGCTCACATAAATTCTACCTATTCTATCTTTTATTTTTGTTATATACAATCTTTATTCTACTTATTGTAACCTATTTTAGTCATCATCTTAATTATTAATTTATTATGTCTACTTTTTATTAGACATAATGGAGGGTCTATACTCTATAGTAGGGGTGAGTAAAAAAATTGGGTACCCGGTTTTGGACCTGGTTCTGGTCTGTAACCGGTGGGTCCGAACACAGAATCGGTGTAACTGGGCCTGGTCCTTGGTCCAAAGAAGAGGACCCGGGTTGAAGACGGTTCTAGATCTAGGTAGTAAAATTGGGGACCCAGTAGCCAGTGGGTACCCGGTGGAATCGGGGCCGGTTTTGGGTACCTTGTTGGATCCGGGTCTCGCACTAGGTACCCATTGTGTAAGACCGTATTTAACTTATTTTATTGTAATTCCTTAACACATAAAAAACTCAACTAATTATTCAAGTGAAATTGCTTGTCTTAATTAGTAAAGTATACTACATTATTTTTTAAATTACACGATCGGGTACCCGATCCCAACCGCAGTTAGCAAAGTAGTGCTATATTATTTTACAATTTACATGAATTGAGTACCCAGTCTCAGACCCGGTCCCGCCAATTCCAAGGTTGGGTCCCAAAATCTAGGAACTGGTTGAGTTGGGTCCGGGTCTGATTCCAAATTTTAGGATCTGCTTGTAACTGGGTCCGGGTCCGGGTACCCCAAAATAAATCGGGTACCTGGTCCCGCTCACCCCTACTCTATAGTCTATTCTCTATGGTACTCTCCTTTTTCCCCTTGAATTTGAAAGTGAGGAGTAATTATGGAGGCAAATTTATGCCAAAAAGAGAATAACAGAGAAAGTAGTTGATGCAGCTGACAAATTAAAGTAATGGCCAAATTGAATATTCAGAGTGAAGGGGGAATGAAAGTACTCTGTATAAAAATAAAAATAAAAACTGGACCAAAGGAAATGATACGTGGAGGCCTACTATTAGCTGTCAAAGCGAAACCCCAACCCCAAGAATCAAGCCCGAGATCCGGGCTACACAGTAACAACAACTTTTAGAAACTTCAATTCATTAATTCAATAAAGAGTATATTTTCTTTTACGACCCGTTTGTTAGCCGGTCATTTTCTTTTACGGGTCGTTTGGTAGCCGGCCTTAAAAAGTGACAATGATAATTGGAAAATGTGGTATTGGTTGAGAATTGATATTTATGAACAAATTAAAATTAGATAACTTAAAGATAAGCAAACACCACCATTGGAATGAAAATTAATTTTCCTTCCAAATCTATCTATCTATTTATATTAATATAATAATTATTACTAAAACAAAAACCGCTGACATCAGCATTTGCCACATGTCACTTTCACATTAAAAAATTAAAAAATTAAAAAATTTCCCTCCATACTTTTATTTGACTTTTTTTTTCCTTTTTAAAAACTTGCTCATTTTTAAAAAAAAAAATATTCTCTTTTCCAAAGTTTTTTCTCTATATATATTATTGAGATATTGGGAAGTTGATACTTAGGATCCCTTTCATTCGTCGGAATTTATTCTATCTGATCTGAACTTAACTTTTCTGATTAGATCCTATCTAAACTTTATAGATCTGATTTGAACTAATCTTATCTGATTTTTTTTTGTAGTTTTTTTATAGTTATTTTAACTTTTCTGGTCTGATCTGAACTTAACAATAATAATATTTATCTATACATATGAGCATTGTTGTTCATTTTACTTAATTTTGACTTTTTCTTACAAAATATAGATTATCATTATTAAAATAAATTTTAACAATTATTTTTTAAAAACCGTGCATCCGCACGGGTGTTAGCCTAGTGTACCTATAAACTAATTCCCAATATTGACATTTATAATAGGTTACTAAAAGGATAGTAATGGACATAAATAGTAATAATTCATGGCTCAGCTCATGCACCAAACTACATTTTAAAGGCATGTTTCAAGCAAACAAAAATTAAAGTGATTGATCCTAGGAGCGTGCTTGCTTCCTCGAATAGTGAATATGCAATACTTCTAAATTCATATTAGATTGAATACTCTCTACATCTACTTCTAAATAGCATGAGGGAGAGTCTGAGTATGAAGTCATAGCCTAGTGGTTAGGGCTTTAGAATTTCAGGCACAAAATCCTGGGTTCAATTCTCACCGCACACATTTGCGAGGATTCCTTATTATCCCTCTTATAGATGCGTGTGTTGGCTAAAATTGGACCGGATGACCTACAATATGGCTCAATTTCAAGGCCTAGTATCCCACAAATTATCATAAAAAAAAAGTAGCATGAGTGAGAGGTTCGAAGATCGATCTTAATTAACAATAAATCAAATTCGGCATAACATGAATTGGGTTATTTCGGCATAACAATTTTCATATCAGTCGTATCACTCTAAAGGTACGCAATTCATAATTCATAAACTCACATCACAATGACTCCTTACTCCCGATATCTGACTTAAGCATCGGAGGGGCGTTCCCGGGTTCCACCCCCCGGGTTAGCAACATTTGACTGTTTTGCAGGTCCAAACCCTAGCAAGAAGTATACGAAGTCTGCATCAATCATATCAAAAATCGTTGACTATTCACGAGAAGTTCCAGAACAGGAACACTTACCATACATGTATGTTAATATAATTACCATGACCAATAATTTTTTTTTTACCATATTAATCCCTTAAAAATGTCCTATATGTGGGCAATATGTCCAAATGTGGTCATCAGTTAATTTATCGCCCATCGTAAAAATAACCACTAAGGGTGCATTTTCATCAATTTATTAGACCTAGCTAGACTTATCTGATCTGAATTTATTAAATTTATTGCACCTGCTACCCTTATTATAAAAACAACTAGACCTTATCATACTTGATTGGACCTGACCAAATCTTATTGAACTTATTACAGGTGCATTATCTCCAACATATTAAACTTGAATTTAGTTGAACTTAGTAACCCTGATTGAAACTTATTTAACTTATTACCTGATTAAAACTTCAAAATTGTATTTTTATTTTTTTTTTATAATTTAAACAACTAATTGATTCAAATAAAGCTTATTGAATCAACAAACCTTATTAAAACTTATTTAATTTATTTGAACTTATTGAGATCTTATTTTTTTTAATTGATGAATACTTTTCAAATATGTAATTTTTATATTATTTTTTTGTTACGTACTTAAAGATATTTAAAGTTTTTAAAAAATCAAATAAAATTGACAAGTCCAATAAGTAATATGATCCTAAAATAGCCAAATCAAACATAACATATAAGTTTAGATAAATTCAGATAAGTAAAAACAAGTAGATAGAACAAACCCATTGTCGGTTAAAGTTGTACATCCATGAGTATGGAAAAAAATTCAGCGGTACGTCAAAAAAAAATAAACAAAGGGATTATATTATACCGTATATATAAAAGCACACCATCATGTCCTTAATACCTCCATACCAATTACCATCACATCTAATATATATATATATATGATGTGTTCGGTTATTTTATCTGAAATAAGTAATAAGGTGTTAAAATGAGAAGAATACCTAAATCAAGAGCAGGGAACACATTTGTGCAAAACACAAGTGAACAACAAGCAAAAGAACACGTGGTTCAAACATTAATGGCAGAGTAATATAATAAAAGACAAATAAGAAATAAATAAGTTCAAATGCTCAAATAAATTTGTTCATTGTGAGAGCACATCTTCATATGCCCCTCTCACAAAAGTTGTGCTCATATCAATTTTTGGTGTGCTAATATCAATCCCCCTATAAAGCTTATGATCTCTGGGGACATTGCAACATAGCTACCCGATGGGTAGTCTACCCACTACTAATAAGGATATTAAAATATTATTAAATTTATGAGTTGGATTCCACTACTAAAATTAACTACAACACTTTGTTACTTGTGAGTAGTCAACCCGGTGGTTATACAAAGTTTTTTCCGATCTTTGGCAACTGGGCATGACATACTCACATACCCAAAAGAGTTACGATGATTCTAAATTGAAGTAAAGTCATTAGCCATAGTATAAATGCAACTAATTAATGACAATAATAAAGACACCCAATCCCAATATCCCATTGACCCATGTGTAAGTGGCCATACGAGGGAATTAATGACAAAAAGTAAAAACTGTAATATTCACAAGTAAGTTCCGTATCACATATATTTTATCAAGATAGTCGTACCCAATTACTCATATTGGATATGATACAATAATTCTAGGATATTCCTTTTCTAAATTTTAACATTATCTTTTTTACATGTTTTATGATAATTATATATATATATATATATATTTTTTTATTTTCATATGCTTTTTAAAAGTTTTTCTTATATTGATGTACTAATTAAACTAAAACATTTCAAATGCTTATGTAACATTCCAAAGGGGCAACCAAACGGCAATTAATGACCGGTAGAATGGAACTAATTAAATACGATTTATTATTGGGGATCGAACTCCTACAGTGGCATTAGATTGCATCTTTTGCTAAATTATTTCCGTCTGTGGCAAGTGAGCAATGCCAACTAGATGTTTATGTAAAAGTGTTACTCCCTGTGTATCAGTTTATCTCCAACATTTTAAATAAGATTGTAACATAATAACTGCAACAATTCATATCTTTCTAAATTTGGTAAAATTTTAGACATATATATAATGACTAAATTACCCCTAAATTAAAAACTTAAACCAACACTATACCCATCTAAATCTTACACGTTCTCCAAAAATACCGTTACACAACAGTTTTTTTTTCTCTATCGATCTTACTTTACCCTTCAACATTTTCATAATTTTACTTAAAAAAAGTCCATATAAAACTGCGCTAACTCATTTGTTGCAAATAAATCGATACAAAGAGAGTACAATGGAGCCAAATAAAAAATCAGACTCCTTGGGAGGCAAGGCAACATAGACAAGGCTAGCAAATACTCCAAAAAGAAGTGACCGGTAAAACTAAAAAATTGGAGTATAGTACTGGAAATGGAGTGATGATGATGTTTGAAAACAGATGAAAATGAAGTTGGAAACAGTAGAATAGAGAAGTACGTAAAAGGGAAAAGTCATACCAGTAATTTAGGCAGGCCAATGTGTTGCAATTTGCATGCTTTATTTGTATTTATGTGGGTTTTTTTAGTTTTTTTCTGGTGCCACTTGGGTAATAGAGCTCAGCTCAGCACTCAACTAACCAGGACACACACAGTAACTGTTTTCAGCCACTGTCTTTGACCAACATTTATACTTACATGTGTTATCTATATATATAACTAATACTAAGAGAACGAAGTGATAGCAAGTTGTTAGGGCTTCAAAATTTTCGGTACAAGATTTTGGACTCAATTCTCATCGCACGCATTTGCGAGGATTCCTTATTATCTCTTTACAGATGCGTGTGTTGGCTAAAATTGGACCGGATGATCTGCAGTATGGCCCGATTTCAAGGCCTAGTATCCCACATATTATCCTAAATATATATATATATATATATATAAGTAGGCTCATGTGAGAAATGTAGTTTTGGTGAGAAGGGTGAGAAGCAATCACAACCCTTTGATCACCAAGTGAAGGGCTAAGATTAAATTTAATTTTCCCTCCTTATTCCTTTGATAGTTTGAAGTCAATGTATATATGGTATAAAGTCAATGTATTTTTACTCAATGTATTTATAGTGTATGGTGAATGTACCTATAGTTGGTGCTCAATGTAGCTCTAGGTTATAGTTGATGTATCTATTTCTTCTCACATTTCTCACCATAAGAAATTTCTCACCGGAACCCAACCCTATATATATATATAATATAATATAATAATATAATTAATTAATACTAAAATAAAACCGCTTACATCATCATTGACAAATATCAACTTCTCCTTTAATCTTTTCCCTCCAAAACTTCTATTGATTTTTTAAAATCTTTTTTAATGTTTATTTAAAAATAACTTTCTCAATCTATCTTCTTTTGTAATTTTTTCCTTTCCAAAGTTTTATCATTTTTTTCTCTATATTAATAAAATTTGATATCTATATAATTTTAAATATTAATTAATATTTATATTTAGTTAAAGTTTAACTATTGCTATATTCTATCTTTGTTAAGATTTCTATAACGAAATTTTGTCAGAAAAGACCTTTTAAAACATTCATTTTGCGAGAAAAGACCTTATAAAAAATATGTTGTGAGCAGGGACCTAAAACAAAAAAAAAGTTGCAGAGAGGGACCTTATCTCTATTTTCCGACGTTGACTGTGAATCTCCGGCGTTGACAAATTTTCTGACAAAGGTCTTTTCTTACAAAAATAATGTTTTATAAGGTCTTTTCTGACAAATTTTCCTATCTATAACTTATTTTAATTCATAAAAACAAATACATGTTTTTAATCTTATTACACCAAATTTTAAAATATATAAAGACGTATTTTCGATCAAAATCTTGCATTGCATGACAATAACTTTACTATAAAGTAAAATATAAGCCACTAAACTTTATACATAACCGCATTAAAAAAAATTCTACCTAAACTACTATTCCATGTTTATTTATTTTAACAAATTTGATTTTAAAAAATAGCTTTTCAAAAAAAAATCGTGAGAAAAGTTAAAATTTGAGAGTTGCAACACAATTAAATCATCCTTGTACATAACTACAAATTCAGATTTTTTTTTGTTTTCAATTCTAAGAAAAAAACTTAATATATAAAAGAATATAATATGAAATTACTCATTTAAACATAAAAAAAAATAAGATGAAAACATCACATCTATTCTTATATCAGTATTACAAAGTGATACAAGGTTTTAAAAAAAAATGATATTATTCTTTACTCACAAAACTTAATTTATTATAAAAAAATTCACCGATTATTTTTTAAAAACCGTGCATTGCACGGATGCTAACCTAGTTATAATCTCAACCAATTACCATTAATACATTTCTCACTTTCTACTCTCTACATGTTTATTTATTTCAATGAGGTAATGTAGATTAGGCTCCAATCTTTGCTTCAAGAATGCAAACAATGCAACCACCAAGTCTCCTTTCATATTGTGGCAAAATTATTTTTTATTAGCACTAATTTGTACTCTATTTGTCTCATAATAACGGTTGCATTTTGACTGTTGCCACTATTTACATAATAATTTTGACTTTTTCTAATTTTTTTTATATAAGGAAAAATACAATCATAAGGGATCTCATTTGATTCGTCTCAATATATACTTTCCAAATATAGAAGTTTTTGTTACACATAGCTTAATATATTGATATTTAAAGTGTGTCTTGAGAAATGTGAAAAAATAACCAGAACAATTATTTTAGGGGGATTGATATTAGCACACCAAAAATTGATATGGGTACAACTTTTGTGAGAGGAGCATATGAAGATGTGCTCTCACAATAAGGTATGCACATATCAATTTTGAGTGTGCCTTTATCATTTCCCGCTTCATAGCTATTGTTAAAACTTTAAAAAAACAACTATAAGAGGATGTAACTATTAATGCCTTCTCCCAAGTCCCAAATAAACTATTTCATTTTTCTATTTTTACTCGTTTTAAATTATTTGTTATACTCAATCCGTAACATAAAACTTTCAACAATTCGTTTTGCACGCATTTTGAGGAAGCGATTTAGATGTGTAAACGAAGGAATTAGTCAAAATAATTTTAATATTAGTAACTTATAATCACAGTCTTGCTTGTATTAAAACCATTTTGACTAATTCTTTCGTTTACACCCTCAAACCGTTTTCTCAAAATGCGTGCAAAACGAATTGTTGAAAGTTCTATGTTTATAGAGGAATTTTTTTTTCTTGCATCTAAGCACACATGTAAAAGGAGGTATATACTCTTACCGAAATTTAGGATCTGTTTGAAAATTGAAAATGAGGCCCTTAACTACTATGGAGTAAGATTGCATGGACTTCTAGATTTTTTTTTAAATGTATGTGTTAATGAATAGAGAGCGAAAAATAACTGTGATGAAGAGGGAAAAAGAGAATGTACGTACATAAAAAAGTAGAATTAAAATTCACATTTTTATTCCTAAATACTACTCCCTCCGTTTTCATTTGTTTGTCCTATTTGGAATCTTGACACTATTCATAAGATGTGAGAATCTTCTAAATTGCTCTTAACATATAAACCATAATATAGTCATGTGGAGTCTTGTTTGATTCATCTCAATGAGTACGTTATTAATACCCAATTATTATAACTTTTGGGTATATACAACAAAAGATGTTTAAGATCAAACAAATGCATTGGCATATGTGCAAAGTCAAACAGGACAAACAAATGGGAACGGAGTACTTAAATAAAAAAATTAGTCAGAAATTCAAAATGAAGGAATTTGATCCAACCACTAATAGTGTGTTTGATTCAACTTATTTGAGAACTCAAATGCTTATTTCAGAAAAGTTTAGATCATATAAAAACAATTCAAATTAAAAACAATTCAGAAAAATTTAGATTATATAAAAAAAGTTCAGATCAGATAACAAAAATTATAACTAAGAAAATAACTACAATCAGAAAATTCAGATCAAATATTTATTTATATATTTGTTTTCTAAAATATGCTTATGTGATTTATTAAAAAAAATAAAAAAATTAGGGGTGCAAAAACATTTGCTAATTAGTAGGAAACAATTTGTTTGAATGTTGTTAAAAGGAGAAAATTTGTTTTTAAAATAACAACTTAGTAATGAAATAAAAAGTACAAATTTCTTGGGGAAAAAAATTAAATATGAAGCTAATATGTGTAAACTACTGTTACTATTCAAGTGGTAAGTAAATTAATGATTATTATTATATTTTAATATTTTTTTAATATTTATTCTAACACACAAAATCATGTTGTTGAATGTTAATTTTGCATGTAGGCCATGTAAGGCCCCATAAATTTAAATATAAATAGTAGATAAAATGAGACCCCATTTTAAAAGCAACTGAAAGAAATAAAATCAAACAGCTCTCTGATCTTGTCTTGGTGCAAATAGATTATATATATATATTTATATTAGTAGTCATATTTATATTAACACAAAGTGGGTCCATAGAAGAATCGCTTTCTAATTTGTGGGATTGTAGTTTGCCCCCTTAAATAAAATAAACACACGTTTTATTGTTTGAAGTCAAAGTCTTGATGTTTTTCATTTTTAAATACACATATTACCCTCCAAAATTTTTAGTATTCACATATAACTACTTAACTAGAGCTAATCATAATATGTCTAACTACATTAAACCAAAAAAAAAAAACATAACATGTCTAATTGTTGGCTCGTTTCATTTTTTTTTCTCAGGTTCCACATTTGGTATATAAGATAGGATTTCCAACTCGACAAACATTGACAACCTAATGTTCTACTCAATGTGATCCCCAACTGTTACACTAGGCCAATTCAACCCATGATCACATATTCACATCTATCATATCCGATCATCTATATATCTACATAGGAATCAATTGAAAACTACTACGGAGTACATTAAACCCTTAAAGGAATATAAGTTTGACTTTAATGTCATATTTCTAAATTCTAACAAATATGATCTGAAAACTAAGCGCAATTGTGTACCTCCGACGAGACCGACCCCATCAAAATTGTAAAATTTTAAAGTCAAATTCAACTAAATATAGAATATATTAATTTTAGTTGATAAAGTGTAGTGTTAAAATGTTTACATTGTTTAATTGAGTATGAAGTTGGAAGTTCAATTTTGATTTTTGTTAATTGTCTTTTATATATAACTCACATCACTAAATGTTTGCTATTGAATAGGGCAACATCCTAAAAATAGGAAACTAAAGTAAATAAGGGTATGAAGTAGTAAATTTATCAATAAAAATTGCGGATAACAGCGTTATGAAATAGTGTTGAAGTGTTGACATTGTTTTGGTGTAGTGGTAGGAGGGGCGAATATTGAGTATGAAGTTAGAAGTTCAATTTTGAATTTTGATTTTTGTCTTTTTATATATAACATTCATCCATAAATGTTTGCTATTGAATAGGGCAACATCCTAAAAAACAGGAAAAAATAATTTGTTTTTTGTTTTTTTTTTTTTTAAAAAAAAAGCCTAAAGGTACATAAATTTAGAGACAATGAGTCAATGACAACATGTCTTTTGATTTGTTTGCAAAGCTAAAAGGGGAAGAATATGAAGTAGTGAGATCAATGACACGTTAGAGTGCACCAAAGTTAACCAAATAATACCAACAACACTAGCACTTGTGTCTATACTAACACTTGTATTGTTTTCAAAGTAGTGAGATCAAGAAACATTTTTCACGTGAATAATTTGGTTAATTAAAATCATTGCAACTGTACTCATTAAGAGACAAACCTTGTGAAGTTCATAAAGATGCAATGCAATCACAATGAAAAATAATGTTTATACTCTTTTCCAAATTACCAGCTACATTCTCTTTTTCACATATCACAATACACAACTTTAAATTAAAATATCTTGAACAACACATAATAAAAAATTATAAAAATTATATATTTGAAAAGTACATATTGAGATGAATCAAACTAGATCCATCAGGACTATATTTTTCTTTATGTACATGAAACTATAAGCAGTCAAAATTTACAAATGAATAGTGCCATTTTTCATAGTGTAGCAACTAATTTGGACGGAGAGAGTACTTTGAGAAGTGCCAATTCATTCATATTTTTGGTGCCAATACTATTCCTACACACAAAAACGACGTAATTCTTCTGTAACAAATTAATGACAACAATTCACCATTTTTCATGTCAAATCATTGCCATTAATTTATTCGTTGCCATTAATTAATTACGAAAAGATAAGAATGAAAGCATAAGAATAAGAGAGATGGGAACGCTTAAAGTTACTCAATCACTCCTATAATTTCTTCCAAAATTGCTTTACAAAGCCATTCACCCAAGCTTAATTAGCAATATTAATACTATCTTAAGCCCTGTTCTTTAGGACTTAAAAATTACGGTAACCAGATCAAATCAGATCAGACATTATTACTCTTTATTATTAGTAGTATTAGTATTAATATTATTATTATTTGTTGTAAGAATAATTTCAATATACTAATTATCATTATTTTAAATAATTCAAATCAGATCAGACAAACTCAGATCAAATCAGATCAGTCTTAAAGAGTTAGCGGATAGCTGTTAGATATTTAAGAGTTAAAAAAAACCAAATAGTTATAATCTCTTCCAAAGAGCTTATCATATGACCTTTTTGTAAAAGTGTTTTTTCATCCCAAAACTCCCTTCAAGACCTCTAACTCTCAAACACCAAAAATAATTTTTAAAATTGGTCAAACCTCTCTACGCTCTCAAACCCTTTTTTTTTTTTTTTTCTTTCAAAACCTCTCTTACCTCTTAAACTTTTTTTTTCTTCCAAACATCTAACTTTCAAACACTACCTATACTAAATTATTCACAAACATAGTAATCACGCTAATAATAATAACAAACTTAGCTAATAAATTAAAGAATTAATTAATATTTAATAATACAACAATAAATTAAACCCCGTAGAACTCACTGTTTTCTGCGGTGGTAAAAATAAAGAACCAAGATCAATGGAATGAAAGATTGAATCCGATGGAGTATTATAAAAACTCTATCCAGTAGAATTCAATTCTAGTAATATATTTTAAAATTAATTGTTCAAAATTTATTGATTTTTAGGAAAATATATATATAAAAGATTTTTGATAAAAAAATATATATGTATATATATATATATATATAATTCAATTCTAGTAATAAATTTTAAAATTAATTGTTGAAAATATAAAATTAATTTCTTAATGAATGGTTAAGATGGATTGAACTCTACTTTATAGAAAATTTATCCGATTCAAACTCATTGAAAGGGGGGTAATAAAGAGGATCAACAATATAATCATCTTCTATAGTTTTGATTTTAGAGGGAGAGTCCATGAAATATTGACTGAGTTTGGGATCAAAGCAATAATCATGATAACCAAAATTATAAACATGATCGTCTTTGAAATCAGTCAAGGGTTCAGGTGGCAAATCACTCCGAAACAAATGATCATCATTAAACCCAGTCAATGGTTCAGGTGGCTCATCACTCCGAAACAAATCACTCAATATCCAAAATTCTTCATCTATACTCTCCCAAATTACTTCCTCCTCTCCCGGTTTATTACTAACCTGTTCTTCCGGTTTCCGGTCACCTCCACTGGTAGTACCAGCAACATCATTAGATTGTTTCTGTTGTTCTTCTTCTTGTTGCTGGTGTTGTTGTTGTTGGTATTGTTCTTGTTGCAGGGGTTGTTGTTCTTGTTGCTGGTATTGTTCTTGTTGGTTTTTTCGGCGCTCTTCATCAGGAATCAAAACAGAGATGGGAGAGCGTACATTGATGGGGTTAGGATCATCGCCAAAGTCCCTAGAGACTGACGTCAGGGTGGCGTCAGGAGGGCGGGGGAAATTGGTCTGAGCATTGGGGCCACGGAGTTTAATGGCAGCATCATCGTATTTAATGGCGGCTTCTTCGGCGGTGGCGAACGTACCCAGCCAATGCCGGGTACGAGTAACCGGATCCCGAATCTCAGCAGCGAATTTGCCCCAAGGACGTTTTCGGACTCCCCGATACTTCTGGGTACCGGAGCTAACCGGTGGCAAGCTTACAACGAGGGGCTTAACAGGTTTCTTGGGTTGGACGGGCCGGGTCTCAGGAGGAGGGCCCACTCCGATATTGATCTCGGATATGTACTTCACAACCCGAGAGGAGGAGGAGGAGGAGGAAACGGCGTCGTATTCATCGTCGGAGGAGTCAGTAGCGTCGTTGTCGAGGAAAGTAATACGAACAAGTTTAGGAAAGTGTGGAGAAGAAGAAGAAGGAGGAGGTGATGAAGGGGGAGGAGGGGGGAGAAACTTGTTGAGGAGTCTTCTAGATTCTGAGTATTTAGGGGGTGGTGGTAAAAGTCGTTTCATTTTTTATTTTTTTTTAAATTATATTATTAGTTGGAAATGGAAATGAAATTGAAAATTGGGGAAGATGATAAACCATTGATGGGTTTAAGAGGAAGAAGGTAAGTGAAGTGGAAAAAGTAAAAAGAGGTGTTAAGAGTAAGAGAAATAATAGGAGTGAATGGACTCAGTACTCAGTAATGAGAGTGACACGGGAGGGACTATAGCAGGAATTTGGTGGGGAGAAGAGAGAAATAAGGTAAAAAGTCTTGTTTTATAGGATATATTCATCAGTCAAAATTTTAACTTTAAACAATTTAGTTATTTTTTTTTAAAAAAAAACCGAATTTGTGTTTAATTTTTCTTCCAAATAGTCAAATCATATCAAACACTATAGTTTGAGTTTTGACGATGAGGTATTCCCCTAATGGTTAAGGTTTCAGAATTCCAAATATGAGGTCTAGGTTCGATTTTCATCGTGCGTATTTGGAAGGATTTTTTATTACCCCTTACAGATGCATTTGTAATATGTTGGCTAAAATTGGGTCGAATGACTTATAGTAGGACCGATTCAAGGCCTAGTACAGTAGTACCCATATATTATCCTACTAAATATATTAATGACAAGAATAATCTATGTAAATAGTATAAAATCAACACAATTGAATTACAAAGGAAATTATGAAAAGAAAATTACAAAGTAGCAAATTTTAATGTTGAATACCGCATGGGAAAAAATCAACACGAATAAATTTTTACAAAGTAGTATATAACTTTAATTTTTTTTAATAAAAAATCTAATTATTATTTTAATTGAATATATAGTTGTTGGGTTGATTACATCTATCTTTTCCAAATATTTTTCTATCAATTTTTAAGAATAAACTAGCTTGTTGGCTCGACGTTACCATTTTTAACTAATATTATATGATTATGTCTTACCCTTGTGAAATTCATTTAAAAAATTCAACTTTTATTTTAGTTAGTAAAGGATATGAATATATAATATTATGTGTAAACTTAAAACACTAATAAAAATTGGTTGAGACGGTAAGTGCGTGATCTTGAATTTTGAGAGGTAATAGGTTCCAATTATATTTCAAGCATAATAAATTATTTTTTTTTCTTCATATTTTGTAGATTTTTTAATATAAAACTATAAAAAAAAAAAATCAATTTAAATTGCACCCAATTACTTTAAAATTAATAAAAGTATCAATCAAATAAGAAAACTATACATAAAAATACAAAATACGGAATTAGGTGGGAGAAAAGAGAAAAGAGGTAAGATTTGTTTTATAGTTAATTCGACTTTATCAATCAAAATTTTAATTTTTCACATTTTAGTTAAAAAAAATTAGTGTTTAATCATTATGGTTTTCTCCCACTATCCTTGTTGTTCTCCCTAGTAAATTCCTCCATTTTGTTATATATGGGATTACTCCGAGTTAGCTAATTTTATTTTTTTTTTTAAGGAATTTTTTTATACCTTTTGTTCATATTTAATTGCTCTGTTTTTCAAAAAAAATTTAATTGCTATAAATTGACTTTAATTTGATATAATTAATGAAAAATACAGTTATGTGAGATCTCGTTTGATTCGTCTCGAATCGTACTTTCTAAATATATAGTTTTTTATATTTTTTTCTTATAAATAATTAGAGATATTAATATTTGAGATGTGGAAAAACAATTGGATCAATTAAATGTGTACGGATATAGTATAATCACTGCACACCTTTGTTCCTTTGTTAATACTCCATGACACCGTGACGATTTGAGTCATTTTTATAATTGTACGTAATATTTTTTTTTTTATCTAGCGGTGGGTATAAAATATTTTATAAGTGACTTATATAACTAAAACTCTAGACTATTTATTTTGACAGTATAAATATAATTTTATGAGTGGGTCAAATATAGAGATGACAATGGGTCCAAGACCCGACCTAGATCTGTCTGGACCCGCTCCATTTATATGTCAAGGTCTAACCTTTTTAAAGTCAATAGGTCTGGTCAAATTTGGGTCTTATTGTTCATGGATCATGTCTAGATTTCTCAGATCCAGACTCGACTCAAACCCATTTACATTAGGAAAAAAAAATTATATATATATATATATATAAAGAATAATATTACTTTTAAAACACTCCAATAATCATATTATACTAATATTACTAAAATGGAAAGTTTTTGTATTTTTTAAAATGAAAAGACTACAAAATATATAATTCAAATAAATAAAATACAAAAACCAAAATTCATATTTTTTAATTCTCTACAAATCAACACCTATGTTTATATTGTTTTTCTTACAAATATATTAGAGTTTTAGTTTTTTATTTTTATTTTTTACAATTGAGTATCAGTTAAGCTTTCTTTTACCAAGTAATTAAACAACGCAATTAAAAATTAATACTTCAAATCAGATCAAATATGTGCATAAATTAATATTTGCTAAAAATAAAATAGGGGGAAAGCAAAAAGAGGAGTTAGGAGTAAGAGAAATAAGGGGGTGAATAGAGGACTTAGTAGTGAGAATGGGAGTGACATGAAAGGAAAAATAGCCAATTTTATATTATATCATTATAAAATGAAAATGAAAATGAAAATGAAAATAGGAGTAAGTCGTTTCATTTTTTCTAATTATATTATTATTATTATATTAGTTGGAAATGAAAATGAAATTGAAAATTGGGGAAGATGATAAAACCCATTGATGGGTTTAAGAGGAAGAAGGTAAAAAAGAGGAATTAAGATTGAGAGAAATAAGAGGAGTGAAAGAGGACTCAGTAGTCAATAGTGAGAGTGACAAATAGCAGGGATTAGGTGGGGGAGAAGAGAGAAATGAGGTAAATAGTATACTGTTTTATAGGTTCTTCATCAGTCAAAATTTTAAACTTTGTACAATTTAGATATAAAAAAAAAAACAAAAAAAAGTCGAATTTTGTGTTTAATTTTTCTCCTTAATAAATAGTCAAAATCATATCAAACATTATACTTTTCACGATGAGCTATTAACCGAGTTAAGCATACGATTGACCTCTAAAGTTTGGTTTTTTACCATTTACTCACTAATGTTTCAAACCTTAACATTCACCCCCTAACGTTTGTTTTTGCTAACTATAGTTAATTATGAATGCTTAATAACTACCCGTAATAATATAGTTAAGTTTGTAATTTGTTTTACATCTCAAAAACTTCATTTTGTTCAATTTCAATTTCAGGCACAAAATCACAGGTTCGATTCCCATTGTGCGTATTTGGGAGGATTTTTTATTACCCTTACAGATGCATGTGAAATGTGATGGCTAAAAAATGGGTCGAATGATTTATAAAAGCACCAGTTCAAGGCCTAGTACCTCATATATTATCCTACTAAATATATTAATGACAAGAATAATCTATGCAAATAGTATAAAATCAACACAATAGAATTACGAAGAAAATTATGAAAAGTAAATTACGAAGTAGCAAATTTTACTATTGAATACAGTGTGGGAAAAAAATCAACACGAATAAAATTTGCATAACTTCAAAAATATAATTCATCACATTCATATTCATTAAAATAAAGATCGAAACTTTAGCATTCTCAAACTTCAATGGTACGAATTATATAATTTTAATTTTTTAAATAAAAAATCTATTTATTATTTTAATTAAATATATAGTTATTGGGTTGATTAGATCTAGCTTTTCTAAATATTTTTCTATTAATTTTTAAAAATAAACTAGTTTGTCGGCTCGGCGTTTCTCGGGGTGTTACTTTTTTTAGCTAATACTATATGATTATGTCTTATCCTTGTGAAATTCATTTAAAAAATCCACCTTCTGATTTAATTAGTAAAGGATAGAAATATATAATATTATATGTAAACTTAAAACACTAATAAAAGTTGATTGAGACGGTAAGTGCGTGATCTTGAATTTTGAGAGGCAATAGATTTAAATTATATTCTAAGCATAATAAATTATTTTTTCCCTCATATTTTGTAGATTTTTTAATATAAAACTAAAAAAAATAAAATATTTAAATTGCACCCAATTACTTTAAAATTAATAAAATTATCAATTAAATAAGAAAATTATATATATAAAAAAATACAAAATACGGAATTAGGTAGGAGAAAAGATAAATGAGGTAAGATTTGTTTTATAGTTTTTTTGACGAAACAAGAAGGCTTAACATTAATTAGAGAAAATTGAAATGCAATCATCAGTTAACAGATTTGTTTTATAGTTAATTCTATTTTATCAATCAAAATTTTAACTTTTCACATTTTAGTTAAAAAAAAATATGAATTTGTGTTTAATCATTATTGTTTTTTCTCACTATTTCTCTCTTGTAAATTCCTCCATTTTGTTATATACGCCATTACTTTGAATTAGCCAATTTTATACTCCTTTTGTTCATATTTAATTGCTCTAAATTGACTTTAACATTATTTACATTGTTACTTTAATGTTGTTTAATTTGATATAATTAATAACAAATACAGTCATGCGGGGTCTCGTTTGATTCGTCTCGAATCGTACTTTCCAAATATATAGTTTTTTGGGTTTTACTAAGCTATGCCCTTGAGTTTTTCGGCTTTCTAAGTTGTACCCATGCTTTTTGAAACTTCTAAGCTATGCCCCTCAACTTAGGTTTTTTAATTAACATTGGCCACTCCGTTAATTCAACGCTAATAGATCCGTTAAAAGGAGTTGCATTTCGTGGGAGGGTAATTTCCCCTCTAAAATTTCGTGGGAGGCCAATGCTAATTAAAAACCCTAAGTTGAGAGGCATAGCTTAGAAGTTTCAAAAAGCATGGGTACAACTTAGAAAGCCGAAAAACTCAAGGGCATAGCTTAGAAAAGCCCGATTTTTTAATATATTTTATCTTATAAATAATGAGAGAAATTAATATTTGAGATGTAGAAAAACAAATGGATCAATTAAATGTGTACGGATACATCTTTGTTCTTTTGTCAATGCTTAATGACATCGTGACAGTTTGAGTCATTTTTATGATTGTACGTAATACATTTTTTTTTATCTAGCGACGGGTATAAAATTTTTTATAAGTGATTTATATAACTAAAACTCTAGAGTATTTATTTTTACAGTATAAATATAATTTTATGAGTGGGTCATATATAGAGATGACAGTGGGTCCAAGACCCGACTCAGATTTACCTGGACCCGCTCCATTTATAGATCTAGGTCTAACTTTTTTTAGAGTTAATGGGTCTGGGTCAAATTTGGGTCTTATTATTCATGGATTATGTCCAGATTTTTCAAACCCAGACTCAACTCAAATCCATTTACATTAGATATATATATATATAGAGTCAGGATCTATTAAAAACCTAATTTAATTTGAAAACTAAAAACTATTGATATGAACCTTAGGTTTAGATCAACGGCTGACCATCCTTTTATAAAAAGAAAATAGTAAAAGGGGTACATACAATATAAAAGTGGTACACACAAAATAAAAAGGGTACATAGTGTAGGATAGAGGCAAAGATTAAGCATCATATAACAAAAGTACATATAAGATTAGAGGGGTACATATAAAATTAGAGGGGGGTACACAAGTAGCATTACAGAGAAATCATCGAAAATAATTGAATAATTATATGGTACATTTTACAAAATAAGTGGTACATATAAATATAAAAGGGTACATGTAATTTAATGAAATCCTGATGTTATATATCAGCTTAAATTTTTTGTGCTTTTTTTAGAGCTTTTGGAGGTTTCTATAACATTCTGGAACGTTCTAGGATATTCAATAATAATCTGGAACATTCTAGAACATTCCGGGACAACTCGGAGCATCCTGGAACGTCTCGGATACTCTAGAATATCTAAGATTACGGTAATCAATCAATCATTTCCGTAATCAAATCATAATCCCGTAAATCACGCGCGAAATCACCAAAATCGTCAACAAAAGACCCGAAAGGACCTGCGTCTAGAAGCAGCAGGCGGTCTGCGCCAAGACGCAGGTGGCCTACGCCTAGGCGCAAGTTTGGCTTCCTCCCGGATATTCGTTGCAGCTTTGGCCTATAAATACGAGACCTTCCAAGTATTTTCAACATATGTCGATACCATCAATCCCTCCCCTGCATTGCATACTTCAATCCTAAATCTTTCTACCTCATCAAACAACTCTCAAAACTTCTTTACATACATCACAAACATCCAATTCAATCAACTTTGAACAAAACATTGTCATTCATCATCATCAATTATTCCTTGGTTGTTTTGATCAAAGGCATCACAAGGTACAATTTCCTGAAGTCTCTACTCTCTTAATCTTTCATTATTTTGTTGAATTTCATTGTTTGAGTAATTAAAATGGAGATTAGTGATGATAATTTAATGGATGATACAATCCATACGAATAATAAAAGTTCTAGTGTTGTACATACATATGAATGTTCAATGCTTTAATCAATTTTTTGTAATCATTTAACAACATTCATAATAATTTAATCTCCTTTTTAAACACCATTTGAAACTAATTTTTAATAATTTTATTAGTTTTAATATGATATAAATATATGCATCGTGACTAACAATTCACTTATGCATTATAATAGATCGTACATAAAAGTTCGATTTGGCAATTAATTCATATATGTATTGTTTTAACGTTGTACATACTATTTTAAACCTCAGATCATTTATTATGTATTTTTATAATCATAGATAGATTTATATTTTCTTTATTATGTGTTTATGGACTATTTGATCTAGGAACCTTTAATACGGATCTAATCAAAGTGACCATGATAAACTAGTTCTGATTTGTAATAAATTCAACTCACTTAGTAATTTGCGCTTTAAGGTTATAAAATGGGATATCTATGAATTCAGGATTGATAATGATACGACCACAAAAAACGACCTAGTATAGACCGCTTACAGGCGGGCGGGCTCAATGCATGATTGGCTCGTAACCTGTCCCCGAACCCATATTCTGGTGCACAACCTATACGGGGCCAATTGCCTATGGCATTGATATTTCTTCGGTGTTCGTGGACCGTATAAAACGCACGGTGGCGACTCCTACTAGACCACATTCATGTGTGGCGTTTACGAGCATTCAAAACAACTCGTGACGTAGGTGACCGGAATCGACCCATATAGGGTGATGCATCCAAAAAGAAATTAAGGTTTTTCTTTGATAATGAAATCATGGAATTAAATTAGGTCAAGGAGATTAATTTTTGTAGGATAACCTGCGAAAAGCTCCTTAACTTTATGAGAAAAATACATATTAAATAAGCAAAATAAATATTAAATGAACAAAATAAAAACGTGAATATAACTCTACGCACAGATCTCTATTATACAAGCAAAGGGGGAGGCATGTTGTTCCCCTTCGAAAAGTCCATTTTACCCTTAAAAAACTTTCTAAAATCTTAATTTTTATCACTCCTAATTATTAAGGAAATTTATTACAATTTTGGGACTTTTTAAAATGAAAATCGTACAAAATATAAATTTCAAAAAAATATAATAAAAATACCAAAATTCATATTTTTAAATTTTCTATAAATAGACACCCATATTGATATAGTTCATCAAATAAAAATTTTACATTTTGATAATCGTAGAAATTTGGTAGCCAATAGAATATGGTAAATAAAACTGTTCTTTTGTTTATTGTTGTGGGATGACTGAATGAAAGGAGAAAAATTTGTTTTGGATTATGTGAATGAGTGTGAATTTGACACATTTTTCAATTTTCGAACAAATAAACTTTGTTTTTTTTTTGTTTCAACAGATTAATATATGTATTTAAAATACAATTGCATGCAAAGCGTGCATAGAAGAGCGTGCATAGAAGGCTAGTAAGTAAATATATAGTATAGGAGCTCCTATACCAGCAATAAGAAAACAAATCAAAGTGGAATACGTTTGTTGATCTAAAAGCTCTAATAATGAGTGGCCTATTTAGGCAATTATTTTCTTGATGTCTTTTTCGGTAAATTTCCACCATTGTTTTTTTTTTTTTTGGATGCAAAATTTCCACCATTAATTGTTTAGTTGTGCTATTTACATGCCTGATAATTTGATATGACTCTTCCTTTTTCTTAATCATATCAGAAATGAATTGAAAACGCCAGTTTTAAACTTTTATTTCTACGATTCAATGATTTCATAAACTTTTAAGGACACTAATACTATATTAATTACTAACTTAATTACTAGGTTCATCATCTTAGAAAGTTAATATTTTCTTTGTTTTATGACATTCAAATTTTTTGATACTCCATGCATATTATGAAAAAGTGGTAAGTTATTGTTTGAGACAAAATTAGGGAATATTTGAAAAAGAATAATTAAGCAAATTACCATAGTTTTTTTTTTTTTTTTTAAATGTTTAAAGAGCCATAAGAACTGAATGAGAATCGATCCCAGAATTTTCTAAAACCGGAAGAGAAACCCTTACCACATGCATGAGCTATATATCCCTCACTCTCAAGCTAAGCAAATTGTCACATATAGTTCGAGGAACAATTTATACATCAAGTGGACACATGGTGGGATCCTCAATATTAAAAAATCATAATAAAAATGAAAAAAAAGTAACTTTTTCAAGAATTTTATGAAACGGTTCAAAAAAAATATAGGGAGTACTAACTTGTTGTTGATTGTCTAATTTATATGCCCAATATTGGATTGCACAAATTTTTTTAAAATAGAAATTGATTTGATAAGAAAATCAATCATTTTCAACTAATTAATAATAAAAAATACGGTACAATAAGCATGAAATTTACAGTGATTTTAGTCCAACTCAAATCTTTTACTAATAAAAATGAATATATAGTCATTTTCTACTAATGACGTCATAAAACAACATAATTTTTCACTAGTCAAAATTAGTGATGCCCATGTAACCATCATAAGTTCATAGAGCGAGCATTTAACAAAGTCTTCATAAAAAGATTGTCAATGTAAAGATTCAACTCAGGACAAAAATCTGAGCACGTTTCATAAAATAAAATTGATAGAGTAGATAAAAAGTACGTAACTACGTATGACAAAATTTAATCAAGAAATTTTTTGAATCGTAAAATTAATTAATTAATCATCAATATAATAGAGTACTCCATTAAAAAGTAGGGGAATAACCTAAAGAAAAAGACAGGAACTATATCTATTTCTGTACGTGTATATCACTCCTACTTGCTTGGACCCCAAGCCTCCAACACTCACAAATTGGCCTACTTAAATTAGGGAACTTAGAGTGTGTTTTGTTCGTCTTATTTTTTCTTATCTGATAAGATAAGACCTGAAGATGTATAAGAATCTGAACTTATATTATGAGATCCGATATGATCTGATCTGATATAAAAGTTGAAGAAAATACTCTCTTAATTCTGCACTAATTAATTAGTAACTAATGTGTCAGTCAATTAGTAACTAACTAGTGTGTTAGTCCGGGCGAATCCCTGAGTGTTACATTTTTGTCCACATAATAATATGCATTTCTTTTTTACCCTTGTGAAAAATATTTTAAATAAATGTAACATCTAATTAACTTAATAAATAAAAGGAATACATAATGTTATGTGGATTTTTAATGTACTAATCAAAGTCAATTGTGATGGTAAGTCACAAGTGTTTAAAAACTTTGATTTGTAAGAGACAATTGGTTCGAATACTCTAAGCATTATTATTATTATTATTATTATTATTATTATTATTATTATTATTAGGATTTTTTGCTTTGAATAATACAACATTTCAACGATTTGAAAAGAATAATACAACCTTCTATTTATTCGTGAATAATACAACCTTCTATTTCAACATTTCAATTGGTTCAATTTTTTTTTTTATTATTCTGACTTAAAAAAAATTAAAGATAAAAAAAATTAATTTTTTTTTATAAAAATTTTGATTTTGATTTTTTTTTAAAAACTTTGATTTTGATAGTGGGGGGGGGGGGTAAATTATTTTTAAAAATTTTTTTTTAAAAAAAATTGATTTTGATTTTTTTTTTCTGACTTAAAAAAATAAAAAAAAAATAAAATAATAGTTTTAACCTGAATAGCAGGTTAAAGGTCATCTGTATCATTGGTTTTAAAATTGAGGACAATGTTGTATTATTCACGAAAAAACGATATGTTGTATTATTCTTTGCAAATCGTTGAAAGGTTATATTAATCAAAGCAAAAAATCCTTCTTATTATTATTATTATTATTATTATTATTATTTATTTAATTATTTGACATGCTTACGTAGTTACGTGATGTATAACTTTTGAGTATGTATATATGTCACATTGAGTCATTGACAATCCTATGTGGAGAATACGGTATTAAGAACGTCTTTTAGTATATTGTAAGATTAATTAATTACTTAATTTACGCCTTCTTATATTGTTGCGTGGTTGGAATTTCGGAATGCAACTACACATTTTTTTACGCCTTCTTAACAAAAGTTGATTCGTGAACTTGGGTTTTTTTATTTTATTTTATTTTATATAAGAATTTAATGATCTTAATCACCTCATGATCGTTACAAGAATTACTTCACTAATTTTGTTTTAGGCACTAAATTATGTGATGAATCTATGCACTAATTAAGGCCAAATAAATAAATAAAATAATACGAGTAAATGAATAAAAGTTGAGGATGGCCTAGATCGTCCAATCTATACTCAAACCCTACTCTTCAAGCCTTATTGATATCGACTTTAGCTCACTTTAGTTCAATTCAGTTCAGTTAAATTCAGTCAACCTCAACCGACTTTAGCTCACTTCACTTCACTTCACTTCAGTTCAACCAAGTTTAATTCAGTTTAGTCTACTTCAGTCCAAACAAATTTCTCCCTATTGATATCGAAAATGACAAAGAATGCTCGAAAATATCTTGGTCTAATCTATGTGCTGAAAATAGCGTAGATTTACTTACATGTTGCATAAGTTACTCAAGTTAGCTAGGGAATGGAGTCATCTTGGTCCGATCCTTTATTAATAAAGATCAAATTTGAGGTGCTACAATTTTGGAATGCATAATCTAACTTGCTACTGATGAAAATTTGACTGTTCTTGCTCGATCAATAAAGATGAACAATGGTTAAGGGTTATCACGTGTAAATGTTTTGTAATGATTCTTAATTTTAGCCATCAAATCATTGTAATTAGAAATAATTGAGGGTAAATTTTTTTTTTCAACTTAATAAAATACTAATCAGATTTATTATAGAAAGAAGTACTCCGTATATAACAAATACAAATATTTTAAATCAGAGATTTAAGGGTTGTTTTCTAAAATATTCATGAGAAATCAAAGATTAAACACATAAATAAGAAAAACTAAGAATCTTGCTATCTAATTTTACTAGGAAAACTAAATCAAGGTCAAATTTTCAAAATATTAGTTTTCGGAGTTTAAGAATCATAGTGACATATAATTATATCATGAGTTCACAAGTAGTAGAGTGTGGTTGTATGGTATAGACTTAGGTGTTTCATACCGTTCACCAAATCTCATTACGTATATTTTTGAATTCTTTAATTTATTGTCATGGTCCAAGGCCGAGCTCTATTATATTGCTATCATTAATTTAAATATTCTTCTTTTCTAGCTCATGCATCATCATCCAACTTTTTCATTTCTTCTATCACATATCTTTTAAATTCTCATTGTAGTCTTTATATCCTATCTATTTAGCAGGGTATAATAAAGTTACTATTATTCTATATGAGTAAATCACAGTCTATGTATTCTCATTACATAATTTTTTTTTTTACAAATTATTAACTTCTAATTTTTTGTTCGTTATTTGCTTTTTTTTGGGCAAAATTTTCGTTAGACACTCTCAAAATAAATGATCGAACTACTTGTGTTGAAGCTATAAATTTTTTAGAGTTTACTAGATAACGTCCATTATTAAACCGTAACGACTTGAGTCACTTGATAGATCAAACATTCATAGTTTTTTTTTTTGTTTTTTTTTTAAATTTTTTTTTAAAAGAAAAAAGGAACTTCCATACTTTTTTTTTTGAATGAAATAGATTGAGATCTTGAGATTAATGAAGATCAGCTTTGTTTTCCCAAACAATTTTAAATGATTGATTTTCTTTACTTATTAATGTTACTTTATCTATACTATATATAAATATATAATATGAGAATCAAGTCATAACCTTGTGGTTAGGGCTTCAGAATTTCTTATAATCCCCCTTACAAATGCGTGCGATGGCTAAAATTGGGCCGGGTGACCTGCAGTAAGGCCCGATTCCAAGGCCTAGTATCCCACACATTATCCTAAAAAAAATAAAATAAAAATATAATATTAAAATGCATTCCGAGCTATTTATTTCTCTTATTATTCTCTATAATGCAAATTCCAAACATATGATTTTGGGATAATGTGCTACGGGTCAAAAATCTTGAAAATTTTGTCAAAATCCACTATTTACGGGTTGAGTTACTCGGGTTTTTCAAGTTGGGTCAAAATTTGACACCTCTAGTTATGATCATATAGAAGGTTAACCTGTCACTTAGATCAGCCAAATAGACAAATAGAATTAGGTAATTAGGTATATAAAAAATATTCTTTGACCAAATGGATTTAAAAATTAGCACAGATACAAATCTAGCATTGTCTCTCTCTGTATGTAAGGAGAGAGAGGCAAAGAGAAACAAACTAGAAATTGAAAATACCTACCCACCTAGCATTTTATGTAACTAGATAGAAATTGCACCTCACACTCAGCGTTATTGTTATTATTATTGCACTACAGCTAGATCCTCATATACAGCCCATTGCATTGGATTTCATGTTCAGAGTAAGGAAAGAAGAAAAATCCTGAAATGTGAAGAACGTATGCTTCCTAACTACAGTATAATATAGCAAATTTACAACAATGGACCACAAAATCACCTTCAAAATTAGCAAGAAATGTAATTACTGAGAACAAGAAAAGGTGTATCAAGAAATGCTGCCTTTTGCCTCCTGGTCCAACAACAATTTTGATCAACTCACAGTATGAACCGAACCTAACCATACAGTCAAATATTGAAGAAAAATGAGTAACCTGAGCACAGTCAACTATTCAAGAAAAATGAGTTAAAGATTGGAGCATACAAACAATTGAAACGCACTTGTTATTTTTTTTCTCCCTCTAAGAAATATAATGCACTAGGATGAAAATCAACAGTTTCAAAATTAACACATGGTTCCAACAGACAAAATCAAAGCGTTTGCTTTGACCTAAAGAAGCATGAAACTCAATATTCATTGTCTGCTGCAACAGTTAAAAAAAACATTGATGAATGAGTTGCCAATCTTATACACAGTTGAGGGAGCGAGGTCCTTATTTTTCCATATAATCGGCAAACTAACCCATAGCATACTTCTGCGTCCAGCTCCTTGCAGTTGTCTCATACTTTGCTCGATCAGCCTTGTACATGTGTGCGATCTCTGGCACAAGAGGGTCATCAGGGTTTGGATCCGTCAACAATGAGCATATTGAGAGCAATACCTGTTAACAGAGAGGCCATACCGGGAAAAAATCAGCCTAACTGGGAAGTAACTTCCAGTTCTATTTATTTTTTAAAAGAAAAAGAAGCAAAAAGCAGCTTCCTTGCAATTAACTAAGCTCTTTCAAAAGCCAAGAATATGTCAAGTTTTTTTATGAGCAGGACTGGAGTGGAAATTTCAAGAGTTAAGTAATACTTGTAGGTTTTGTTCCTCAATTCAACAGCATAAATATAGCAACAGATAAGGCTAAATTAGTTGCTCCATCAAGTGCATGAATTCTAACATTCAAATTCAGTCAGGTTTCTGAATTTCAGCCAATAAGCCATATACTGACAGTGTCTATACGAATTTGATACACTGCTGCTTCATGGATGGGATCAGCACCCTACCCTATAAAAAAAGATTAATTTGAACATTTGGAGTTGAGAGAATCGGCAAGACCTATCCTTTCCTACTGAAGGACTAAAATAAGGACAGCAACAAAAAACTGTATCCAGCACTTGTGTAATGCCGTGGGCAGCCTACATATTGCCATAGCCTCATAGGTGTAAAGCTGTAACTTGAACATCCAAAGCAGACGAAATTACAACATACAAGACACATGAGTAAGAACTGAACTGTTTCAATTTTAGGTTTGTACATGTAAGACGGAGACCCTGTACGAAGATTGGGATCAGGGAGATTTCAAAACGAAGTAGGGGGAGACCAAAAATGACTTTGTTGGAAAGAGTTAGAAAAGATATAAAGTAGATGGATATGCACGGTGGAGGAAAATCTTTGTGGATGACATTATCAAGCGAACCCTGTCCTGTTTAAAAAGTTAGCTTTTCTGCAGCACTCAAATTCCATTATTGAGTTCGTTGATATCCTGAAATCCAATGATATCCAGGTATGCCAATACTCTTGACAAAAAAGGGATTTCCATAACAGCATGAAGATATTTATGGTAATTGTCAATCATCTTTTTTATTTTTTGTGGGGCTAAGAATCAGAGTATGTAAAACAGTTGAAATAGGAACATATTAAAATAGAGTTGTTCTGAAACAGAACCTTAGATATGGTTAATGCAGGGCTCCACTGTTCCTTTAGAATGTCAAGACATATACTACCATTGCTGTTGATATTTGGGTGGAAAACCTTTGTCCTGAAGGCAACCTGCACAGGTAAAAGGATACAAAACACATTAAGGAAATATAAACAAAAAGTTAAGCATGATAGCGTAATCACCATAAGTTCAGCAATTTAAGCATCCATTTGAAAACAGAAAAAAAAAAAGGTGATGTGTTCCTGAAAAGATTATCAGAAGTGTTTCTACATATAGTCAGCTCAACATTACACACTTTTAACAATCCAGGTGTGTGCGTGTTGGGGGGGGGGGGGCTCATATTGCTGCGGAGTGCGGACTAGCAAGGGGAATGAGAAAACTTCAACAACTTAAGTACACATAAGTACACATCTGTTGCCATACAAACCGTATAACAACATCATGTTTGCCCGCGGGAGGGGGGGTGGAGAACTCATTGCTGCGGAGTGCGGACTGGCAAGGGGAATCAGAAAACTTCAACAACTTAAGATCACATAAGTACACATCTGTTGCCATACAAACCGTATAACAACATCAAGTTTGCCCAAGTATACCAATCATCAAACAACAAGGGAGCTATCAGCAGTTTCTTTTCAGGTTTTCACCATAAGCATTGGAATTATTTAAAAAAATGGACACAGTAAGAGCAAAAGGCAAAGTATAACCTTGGGTGGTTTGAATGGATAGTCAGGAGGAAAATGAATTGTCACTAGAAACACTCCCCCAGCATATGGGCTATCTCCAGGGCCCATAATTGTAGCTTGCCAATGAAACATGTCTTCAGCAACAGGGCCTATTAGAGTAAAAATATTTTAAAGGAAAATCAGAAATGTTTCCGGAGAATATTATAAAACAAAACCCTACACTAAAAGAAGCAATAACTGAAACCACTGACTAGTCTACCAAATAAACAGTAGGTTTTGAACCCTGCAGTCCATATACTCCATTCAAGTTCCAAAGAAATAACTGACAGCATTGACAAAGAGGTTTTGCTTCACAAATATAACTGATGTTAAAAGTTGAAGCCGTAACTGAAAAATGAAAAACTAATAGGTCTTACAATAGCTATTTAGTACAAAGGTGTTAACACACATCAAAGTTTTCGAAAAAACTAACCGAAACGCTAAAGTACCAGAATCCAGAATGGTCTAAAACTTCACTATCACAGACAGATGTAACAATCAATCAAATTATAATTTTCCTTTACATAACTTCTCACAATTCACAAAGGCTTTTCATTCCAGTTCCACCAGTCATAGACAATCTAAGAAGCTACCTTGCCAAACACTATAAAAAATAATAAGCAATCATAATATATTAGCTAACTTCTAAGTCTACATTGTACCTATCCTTGAGTTGCATCAGCCACCCAGACCTAAACATTATACATATATACAATATAAACACGGACCTGGATCCACAAAACTGGGCTGGGTCCAGGTTCCATTGCTATCTTGATATTCTAACACAGGCTAAACAAAGTGCCTTGTACAAAGTTCTTGCACAAAGGCCTTTTCATTAGACCATAGATGCATGCAGCATGCTTATGGACAAATCAATCGTCAAAGCCATTTAAAACCTGGAATAAGTCGAGGATCCATTGTCATCTCGATATTCTAACCCAGCTATACTATGTGCCTTGTACAAAGTGTGCCTGCGCAAAGACCTTTTCATTAGACCATAGATGCATGCGACATGCTTATGGACACACCATTTCTGTTCCAAACAACTCCTAAATGAACACAAAAGAAAAACCACTTGTCCTAACATGACTTCATTTGCTAAGCAATGACTACTAAAAAGCAACACTAAAGCATCTACCACACCAAAATAGACCATAGCTTGTTAGTGACCACCAGGCGCCATATGGTTATCCATATTAAGTTTCTACTCAAATGTATATGTCTACTCAAATATCCCGATCCTACACTATCCTACACAAATATCCGAAATTAGGACAACAGTGAAGACAACAAAATGAAGTAATCACTAATTCCGGAGATGCAAGTTCTAATCTCATAAGGAATCTTCTCAAACATGCTTCTACAACTATTGTCCTTACTCCTTAGTGTTGTTTCTTGCCTTTGCTCTACCGTTTTCTAGCCTAACCTAACCTGTGCTTATTGGTGTGTTGTGAACAACAAATCTGTGTTTATTTTATCGAGGACAAGTTTTAAAAGGAAGAAAAATGTAGGAAATCTACAAAAACAGAGTTGTGAAATGAAAACACCTCAAAACCTTTTGTCTTGACTTTCCTCATGTAGAAAGCAGTCAAAATAAAGTAATCTTCCAAAAACAAACAAAACAAATAAAAAAAACAAATAAAATCACACTTTCGAGGAATAGAAAAAACAACATCAACAGATCTTACGCTAAAACAAACAATTTCTGCAAATTCAAACACAAATTAGCATAAACAGACAACAGATTACGCAGAACCAGTAAAAGATAGTAAACAAAAAAACAAAATCAAGAAGTAAGATTTGGTCAGAAAAATAAAAACAACAACAACAGCATCAGCAGCAGCAGCAGCTAAAGAAAAATAAATAAATAAGACAAAAAAAAAGAGGAAAATACCAGCACTGCAAGAAGTAGGAGGATCTTTCTGGAGATCTTTGAGCTCCTTCAAAATTCGTTTGGAAGCCATAGCTGAAGGATGGAAGGAAAAAATTCAATCGACGGCGGAAATTACAGAGAAAGACGAAGAGAAATGAAAGAGAAAGAGAGTTGAATGAGGATTGAAAAATGAAGAGATTGGGTTTTAATTGTAAGGAGGCTGCTTGTTCTTTACGCAGACCTGATTATGGGCCCTACTTTTGGGATTCTATATTCTCCTAATCTCGTCTCCCATTTCCATTTGCGGTTTGTCCACTTTCTTTTTTAATTTTTAAAATTAAACTACGCGCATATCATTTTTTTTAAATTTTTTTTAGATAGATTTTTTTTTTTCTTTTTAATTCCTTTTTTAGTATGTGGAGTTATTCTTTTCCCTCAAGTAAAAATTGCTCCGTCGACCTAATTTTTTATTTACAATTTAATTTAATTCAATTAATTGTACTCCCTTCATCCCAAAATATATGCTCCATTTTTCTTTTTTGGTTGTTCCAAAATAAATGCTCTATTTTTATTTTTTATTATTATTGATACTATGGTCCACCTATAAAATTACATTTAGACCCTTAACATAACATTAATTAATTCTACTTTTACTATTTTTGATATAATGGTTCAACTATAAATTCACACTTACAACATTTGATGTTATGGTCCACCTATACCAATTACAACCTTACAAGTGACCCAATTTCTCTATGTAGCATTTAAAAGGGACAGAGAGAGTAATTCATAACCAAGTTTTACAAATTTCACCTTTCAGAAAATTGCGGACTCCAATGCAAAACTTTTAAGTGGGTTAAGTGTGTTGTTTAAGACAATAATGAGACATACTAATCAAACACCACTACACTAATATATTTTAAAATAAAACATCCACTCCCCCAAACACCATCGTCGTCGCTGTCGCCGCCGCTCACCATTCACCCAAAAATGCAACTGCATCAACGAAACCACCATCGACAACGCACCGCCACCATCGTTCTGGGTTCGAAGCCACCATTGTTCACCATCAAAACCACCATCCTTGTTCATTATGGGTTTGAGAATCGAGATCTAACTCGAAGCCACCATCAAAGCCACCATCGAAGCCGCCATTTTTCATTCTGGGTTCGAGAATCAAGATTGAACTCGAAATCCAGAGAGAAATCAACTGATGGTGAAATTGAAATCAAAACCTAAAATTTAGGGTTTTGTGTTGCTGGGTTCTGAATAGGGTTGGTGGGGTTCGTGTTGATGGAGTGTGGGTGGGTGGGGTTCGTGGATTCTTGGTTGGTGGCGTGGGGTTCGGGTCGGGTTCATGTTGCTGGAGTGTGGGTGGGTTCGTGGCTAGTGGTGTAATCTCCCGTATTTTTATACCCTAATATAGAGTTATTTATACATAAATACGCGATTTTATACCCCTAAACGGATATTTTATATGTTTTCTTTAATAAAATAATTTAAATATTTTATTTTATGGAAATATAAATGATTTATATGTTTGAAATCATTTTTACGAAAATTTTGGGTAATATTTAACATAACTCAAAAGGTTTTAATTGCCGGTTGGGAACCGTTCAAACAGATAAATAAATAAATAAATAAAAAGAATTCAGTGTTTGAAAATGATACGGGCTTAAAAGAGTTTGTCACAGGGCCACCCTATTGATAAACCCTGAATAACCGTAACATTATAAATACCCAGGGTAAACCAAATTAGGTCAAAAAGCAAAAAGAGAAAAAAAATAAATAAATAAAAAATAAACCCCACACTCTCTCTCTTCCCTCACCGTGAAGTAAAGAAAGAAGAGAAAAAAAAAATTCAAAAATCAAAACTCAAAACCTCCATAACCACCACCATATCTCAACCTCAAAACCTCCATAACCACCACCCATCCTCAACCTCCGACACCGCTAGTCACCGTCGCCGCCACCTGCCACGACCAGCCCTTCGTGGTGGTTCGTGGCTCGGTTATAAAAAAACAGAGAGAAAGAACTACTCTCCACCGCGGCAACCACCAACACCACCGTGCCCTCTGCTTCTCCCGCTCCGTGCTGCTTTATCGCCGGAGTCGGTCGCCGCCTCTGCCGCCGTCCGTCCTGCTGCTGTGCGTGGCTCTCATTTAAAGAAAAAAAAACACAACGTAGCCTTCACGCAGCACCACCGGACGCAGCACCACCACTCTCTGCCGCGTCGCCGGAGTGTCGTCTGATCGTATCCGCCGAGCCTCCGCCTGCTGCCTGCTGTCGCGGTCGCCGTAGGTAGTATGCATGTATATATGGGTATATGTATGTATACGTATATACATATATAAAAAGAAAAAAAAAATTCTTTTATTTTCTTTATTAATTAGCTTTTTAAAATTTCTTTTAAAATCTTGGATTAAGGAATGTATTTATACATACAATTAAGTAATTATTATTATTATCATCTAGTAATTTATGGGAGGTATAGGATAGGTTAGAGCTGCTGGATATTTTAAAGGACTCGAGTTTAATATAATGAATTTATTTTATATATTTTAGGCGAGGAATATTACTTAGGCGAGTTCTAAAGGAAAGGGTGGAGTACCGCCAAGTTTATCCAAGGTACGTGTGATTGATAAGTTTTCAGACGTAGTATCATGTTAGGACTTTGCGTATTTCTATCATGCTTGTCAAGATATGTGAATTTCTGGAACATGACTGTTTGTGATGAATTTAACTGTTTGTATAACCTGTGTTTGCAAACCAATCAAGAAAAGAATAGGAAGAATTATTTCATGTTTCCGATTATAAAAGAGAATATTGCATGAATAGGTTCTTTGAATATTTCATGCTTCATTAGTAGCAATTTATTTTGCATATGGACAGGTTGTCCCTTTCAAGTTCATTAGTAGCAATTTATTTTGCATATGGACAGGTTGTCCCTTTCAAGTTTATTAGTCGCAATTTATTTTGCATATGGACAGGTTGTCCTTTTCAAGTTTATTGGTAATGCATGAATAGATTCTCCGAATATTTCATGCCCTTTAATAGTTTTGGGATACCACTTAAGACATATGTTCTTAATGGGAATCTCGTTAAATAGACAAGAGTTCAGTGTGTTTTATCTGAACAATAATTAAAACAAGTGTTATGTGGATTGTATGATATGTGTGTGCTTGTTATGTGTAATAACTCTCAAGACACTAATCACTTAAAGTGAAAGATTCGGGTAAGCATTAAAACTCTAGACAAGTGCACGTCTGGAGTATTGGCATGGATGTGGGTTGGGGTCACGGCAGGTCTCGTGACTTTAAGGGAACCGAAGGATCCACGTGTTCCATTAGCGGATTGAGCTCATTCCTTTATTTGTGACGTGGGTAGCTCCCATTGTCACCTTCTAGGCATAGACAACTCGCCCGGTGCTTACACTGGCTTCGGCTCTAGAGGGCCACTTAATAATAAAGGTGTTTAACAAAGAATAATAACTAATTACTCACCATAGCATTTAAGTTTTTGACATGATTTTTATATGCAATAGATCTGTATGCTTATTTAATTGCCGTACTTAGCTTTGCTGACGCCGTACAAATTTGGTCTTGTTAATATCTTGACCCTGTGATGACCCAATTATTGGTGAGCAGTCGTTCAGGGTCAAGGTAAGTTTGTGCAGGAATTCAGGGACGATTATTGGCTTGAGTGACGAGTGGTATTTTTGAAACATTTATTTACTTTATGAAATATTTTCTAAATTCGATTTAACGTTTTAGTTTGGGATATTTTAGACATTTTCATTTATTAAGTTGGATTTATTTCGTTTAAGTTGATTCAATAATTTCAGGGCCTTAATGGTTCTAAGTTGTAATAAGATTTAGTTTTATTTTAAATTTAGTACTATTTTATTTCCGCTGCAAAATTCTGAGTAAGCCGATACGTTTCCACACGTGGCGATAACACTTTAATAATTCTCAATATTTCTTGAAAATAGCATTTATAATTTGATGAGAATTATTGGGGTGTTACAGGTGGGGTGGGGTTCGGGTTGCTGGAGTGTGGGTGGGTGGGGTTCGTGGCTGGTGGGGTGGGGTTCGTGGCCGGTGCGGTGGAGTTCGGGTGGGATTCGTGGCTGGTGCGGTGGAGTTCGGATGGTGGCTGCAATGAATTTGGTTAGGTTGTTGGTGGTGGTTTTTGTGGGTGATGGTGAAAAGTGGGTGATGGAAGGTGGTGGGTGGTGGTGTTTAAGTTAGGTTAATAATGTAGTGTTAATGTTTAATAATAAATTATAGTTGATAAGTAATGGCAAAAGTGTAAATAATTGAACTTTTTTTGGCAAAAATTGAAATTTTGTGAAATGGTGAATTTTTTTTGTTACACCCAAAAATGGCAAATGGTGAAATTTTTGCGTTACAGAGGGGGTACATAGATTTTTTTTTTTATCAATACTCTTCCTCTTTTTTTTTTGTACCCCGTATTTAATAAAATGATTTCAATTATTATAAACAACTTTTATGATAATAATTTAGGTGTTATTAGATCAATAACAAAGGAAAAGAAAGTTTGCATTATGAGCCAACGCACGGATCAAAATACTAGTTTAAAATTATAATTAATGTTTATTAAATCCTATACTCCTCTCAATTGACACAAATGCGTATACCTTCAAATTCGTAATTTTTTACTCCTCTAACTCCTCTCAATTGAACTTCTAAAATAAGATGTATTTGGTTCCTATGTGAATTATTTTTCCATGATAATTTATAGCAATTTTTTAGGTTATATGACTTGTATCCTCGTGTTTCCCAATTCTCAATTTGTATCACAATATCACATCGATCTCCTTTTAAAGTTTATTCTCAACCCCTTGTATTTTCTATTTATAATCTATTGTACACTCATTGTTAACTTGGTGTTAAATATTCCTTTAAACTTTTCTATTTCTAATGGTTTTTCCATATTATACACCAATGGTTAGTTTTTTGCTTTATAAGGTGTGCCTTATTTTCAAGTCGAGATTAATAATATAAGTTGTTTATAATAATACTTATCAATATTGAGATATAAAATACATACGTAAGTTCTATTTAATTCATAAATTAAAAATTTATACAAATTTTAAACTAGTAAATTTTATACATCAGTAATAGATTGCATATATTAATAAATTGGTAATAAACTTGTGAGGATGTGACTATTTTTCATCTAGAACGAACTGCATGTCGAATCATGAGATTATAATACGTTGACCTTATTTATTTGGTATATGGAACTAGGAATGTGCAGTGGTCCAAGACCAGACTGAAAATGATTAAAACTTTCTAGGACCGAGGATCGGAACGTAATTCTAAAATAATAATTTGAAATAGGTTTTTTAAATAAAAAATTTAAATTAGAATTCCAGTCCAAACTGGTCGGGTTAGGAATTGTGATTTTTAAATTTTTCCTCTGCCTGACCGGTTTAGACCGAAATTATGATTTTAACTTTTTTAAAAAAAAATCAATTTTATATTTTAAAAATTATCATTTACATTATTATTATTATTATTATTATTATTATTATTATATATATATATATATATATATATATATATATATATATATATATATATATATATACACACACTAACTACAATGTAATGTATAGTGGACGGCCTCAAAATATAATATAATTAAGAAAATATAAATCTATGCTAATGTAAACATGTAAAGACAATATTTAAAATGGATTCCGGTCCAACTGGATCGGACCAGAATTTTTTGGGTTTGGACCGGACCAGATTGAAAATCTAGATTCCTCATTTTTCGTGGACTGGGGACCAAAATCACTGATTCGGTTCGCTCCAAATTTCGATTCGGGTCGGAATATGATGAGCACCCTATAAAAGACATAAATTTATATCACAATTCGAGCTTTGACCGAGTTTTTAATGAGCTTTTGTCGAGTAAAATGGTCTTGTCTTTTTAACATTTTTTAAATTAAGTTTCACGTTATTCTAGTTAAAAAAAAATGTTCAAGAGTAGTTATAATATATTTGACTAAAAATATTGGATAAATTTCAAAATGATTTAGTAAAACTCATATTTCAATATGACATTTTATAAATTCATTTGAGTTGTTGCGAGTTTTTCAAGTTGAGTATTGAATTGCTCAATTCGACTTGTTAATATATCTCATTTCGAGCACGTTTTAGAGTTTAGCTTCTTGACATTTTATAAACCCTGAGTCGATCTCAAGTAGCTTCTCTTATTAATATCTTTTTTTTTTTTTTTACAATTTAGTCCTTTAAATTTTTATATTTATAAAATAGTTTTGAGTGCGCATAGTTTTATGTCTACTATGGCATACTTTTTGTAACAAAAGGAACGTGTATGAATAACTTCTCATATTTGGTGGAAATTTTGCCATTAGTTATTTTAAGAAATTTATATCAACCAAACAATATATTTTAAAAAATTATTAAGAAAATCATCAACCGGGCCTTAACTAATACGTACTATATGTAACATCCTTTCTATTTTATGTCAAAATGTTGCAAATAATTTGTTATGCAAATAATATAAAGAATGAAAATTTGAATATTTGGCCCTAAAGTATCAAATATGAAGGTGGTGAAAACGTGGAATAACTACTCCATACATCATTTTCCAACGCAAAAACAAGTGACTCGAGCAATACTTAGAAATTTTCACTCCCTACATAAATGTGATTACGAATGGTCATTGTCTGCAAAAATTAATATAACTCTAAACTTTTCATGGCATCATTTTTGCCAAAACCCAAATGATCAATCACACTACATTTTTATTTTAAAAAAAACCAAAAAAAAAGAAAAAAAATGAAGAAAATAAAACATATTACAAATTATTCAAATTTTTTTAAAAATAATTAATTAATAAAACATTGATATCCAACATTGCATTATCTAATATCTACCAATATGGGACTGTGCAACAACTACTGTCTAATATAACTTCCACAAGATATAGATTAATTAATACCGGTACGAACTCTATGAAGTCCAAAATTTGTCAATTGATTTTGATCCTGCACATATATTACAAACCACATTTATAAAATTTCAGTAACTCATTATACATTCGATTATTTTATGCATGGAAATTAAACAAACAAAATATCATACTTCCTCAGCTCCATATTAGTTGCAACCTATGTTATTCGGACTCTTTGTTTCATCCCAAGTACCAGTGTCGGATACTTGAACCATAGACATTGGTATGACACTTGGACACTTCATTTTGAGCCAAAAACATTCATATTTTTTCAAAAAATTGCCATGTCTGACACTTGGACACATATCCTTGTTCGATACTTCCAGCAAAGTTCGGGTAACATAGATTGCAACGTTACCAATTTGTGCACTATTCATAATTACTCTTATAATTCGCTTTTGTTTTGTGTACATGCATGTAAATAGATATAGTCATGTGAGATCTTTTTTACATCTTCTTAATGTGTATTTTATTGTAATCTAATTTTTATAATTTTTTTTGTAAAACGGAATTAAAGATATTACGAATACAAATTATACATTGGTAAGCGTAAAAAAAAAGGAACTCTGCAACTAATATGGAGCGGATGAAGTATTAGCTCTTTTCTTTAAAATTAATGGATCTAAACTGAACTGAATTGAATTTATTTGAACTGAATTAATATTTCATAAATTATGTCAAAAAAAGAGGGTGTCACATAATATAAACTTGCAAATTCACTGATTGATTGCCACGTTACATGGCTACATGCATGCATGTATCATGTATGTTATCATGTTATGTGATTACGTAGTCCATAACTTCCATTCACAATTCACATGCTATGTCTTAAATTCTTAATGTCTATACGCGCGACATGCATGCACGTTTAAGAGAGAGGGGGGGGGGGGGAGCGGGTCATTAGTCATTACTCTCATTAGTTTAGTTATGGATTTTGAGAATTTTTTTGACAAAATAGTTGTTGCTACTGTACATTTAAATATTTAATTAATGCATATATATGACGATATCTCTGTCCTAACAAAAACAAATTCTATCGGATGTACGCTAAATTAGTGTACAATAAATTAAAAAATTACTCTAAAAATCATAAAAGAAGTCGACAAAAATTATTGTTTTTGGTGTATTTACCGAGGAGTAATTTCTATGTGTTTTAGGCTAACTTTTATATATGAGCTTTAGGGTATGTAACTTTTAAGTTGATGTACCCTAATTAAACTTTATCTGAACCGATGTATGCAATTTAATATTTTTTCCTAATAAGCACATTCAAATCTATCATTACATGTTTGCATGCACATGGGGACGTAAAAAGGGAAGAGAGGGATGGGGTATCCCTCACTTTTGGCACAGTGGGCCTCCCACTGGGGGGGCCGCACGATAGGCTATTAGCTCAATGGTAGAGCGCGCAATGGACTACATTATTATATTTTAGGGGCTTTTCACCAAGTACCTTTAATTTAGGGTTTGCTAACCGAGTTGTTATCCTATAAACGGTTAATATTCATCAAGTTTATTGGTTAAAAAAAAATTATTGTGGAAAAACCTGAAAGGATTTAAGATTTTTTTTCACATTTTTCATAATTTTTTTTATTCAGTGCGTGGATACCAAATTACCAACAAGCAAATTACAAAATACAAAAAAAATTCCTAAATTAAGAGTCTATTTGACCTAAGGACCCATGGTAAATTTAGAGAATTCATAGAGAACCAGCTATATATATAATTCAAAACAGGTCCAAATAAAACAATATATCAAACTAAAAGTGTACATGGCCCAACCCAACCTATTAACCAAGGCCATCTGTCGCAATTTTCACATTCGGACCAACTTTAGTTTCAAATTTTCAATAACTTTCGCAATTTATAATTAATGTCTACTATAAGTGTACATCAAATAAAGGTCAACAAATGCATAATATAAGGTGTCATGTTGGGCTTACTTGGGCCGGTGACACATTGGTATTTGGTATGCACATAAATATAAACAATTTTATTTTACGCCTTACAATTTTTATTTTTATTAGAGAAATCATTGACAAGATTTAAGGGTGAATTTTTTTTATCCAAATAATGTTACGTGGCAAAAAAAATTGAGTTAAGTTCACTATAGGGTACTGAACTTTAACAAAAGTTGCAGTTTAGGTATCCTAGTTGCAAAAGTTGCATTTTGGGTACTCAAACTTAACTTTTGTTATGTAATTGTTAAATTAACTGTTTACTTGGAATCTTTTATCAATTTTTTTCTTGCATAGAACATTTGTTCTAATTTTTTTTTACAACCCAATTTATCTCCAACTACGTAGTTCATCTCCTTCAACCTATCATTAATTCATTGTCTTTAACTAGAAAAAAAAAACAAAAATAAATCAAAAATAAATTAATGAATAAATCAACAATATCCGATCAAATAAAATCACGATTCCTTAAATTATCATGCTTATTTTTTTTATCAAGTATTTTACTTTTTCTTCAATCTTTTCACCTCCACACTTTTCATCTCCATTCAAAATACTTCAAATTCCTTGAATTATCATGTTTATTTTGCGCTAAAAACACATTTCATTTTTTTTTTTTGGTTTTTTTGTTCCGATTAATGATGACGAATTGATGATAGGTTGTAAAAATTATATAAAATGGGCTGAAATAAATTGAGAGCAAATTTTCTATGCAAGAAAAAATTAAAAAATCTTGATAAAGAAATTCAAGTTAACGATTAATTCAACAATTATTTAACAAAAGTTAAGTTTGAGTACCCAAACTGCAACTTTTGTAACTAGGGTACCCAAACTGCAATTTTTGTGAAAGTTCTGTACCCTATAGTACACTTAACTATAAAAAAATTACGTGTTTGCGTTGATTTGCAAACATTTATTTGAATACCGTCTATGTAAGATTGGAGCTGAGTTTACTATTTTTTTTTAGAAAATGCAAAAGCGCTATTGGCAATAGCAATTTACTAGAATAAATCGTGATTTACCAAAATAAATCACTATTGTCAACAACAACTTATAGCGATTTCACTTAAGCTTGTCATGAAACCAAATTATCATAGTAGAAGCACACAGTAACCAAAACAAAACTGTCCAGCATAAGTCGCTATTGCCAATAACGATTTACCCTAAGTAAGTCGCTATTATTGGCAGTAGCCATTTACCTATGTAAATCGCTATTGGCAGCAACAACTTACTCAGGATATAAATCGCTACTGCCAATAATAGCGACTTATAATTAAGCTATGAAAAAACATACAAACCTAGTTCCGATCTTACGTGAACGATATGTGGGTAAATATTTTACAATCCAATGCAAACATGTAATTTTTTTGCCACTTACCATTATTTGGATGAAAAATTCTTTTAAGGGTAGCAAAGCTTAATTTAAAGTCAAAATGGTAGAATAAAAAGAAATCAAAAAATAAAATAAAATAAAGCAAAGAAGAGATAAATTTTATTTATTATTTAATTAAAATTAAAATTAAAATCTTACCATCCCCACAAAGTATTCAAGGAGCATTTAGGAGAAGTTTTGCCATCATTGAGTTGCTTCAACGTAACACCCCCACAATTCAAATCCACAGAAACCATCCCAAATTTCGAATTAAACACCCCAAACCCAATTTTCGTTTTCACCGCCGCATTAACCACCACCTGCTGATTTTTCACCCTATCTTTCAACTTCACCGCCGCCGTAGAATCCACCACCTGATTCTTCACCTCCGCCGTAAATCTCAACAACGTTACATTATTCGTCGGCTGTTCAAACGCCGGCACACTAGCAGATCCCAGCTGAGTCTCCTGATCACCCGTCAACGTAACCTTGGTTTCACCGTAGTAAATCTTAATTTTACCGTTAGGGTTTTTAACCGCGACACGCACGGTGATTCTTGAGTCCAGCACGGCCGTTCCGTCTTTCTTGGCGGTGACGTTGAATTTTTGTAATTGGGCGGGTCTGAACCCGAATTCGGGGAGTTTGGGTTGGTATAATGCGTAAAAAATACCAGCGAATGCGATGGTGAGGAGGAGGAGGATGAAGATGATGCAGAGGAAACAACAGCAGCAACGGCAGCAGCAGCTACGGCGTTTCTTCTTGGGTTTGTAGTAGGATGGTGGGACCACCGGCTTACGTGGAGGTGCGCCGGATTTTGGTGGTGGTTTTAGTGGCGGCGTTGAGGAGTCGTTGTATGCCGGTGGTTTTTTTAATGCACCATTGTCCGCCATTATTGTTGTTGGATCTATATCCAAAATGCAGAAAATAAATTAAAATCAGAATGAAATTAAGGGAAGAAAAAAAAATGGGGATTGATATAGTTTGGAATTTAGGAGGTAGAAAGAGAGAGAAAGAGAATGATTCATAAATGGGAAAGGGAATGGGAAGAAGGAATCAACAAACCGAGGAAGTCGTGGGGACTTTAAATTGTGTTAATGGGATTTCTGTTGGAAAAAAAGTTGGCTACCATGCATGGATGAATTTTGTGTTCGTACCTAAGTATTTCCTGACCTGTTTTTTTGTGGACTTTTATATATGAATGAGTATGACTATATGAGGCTCGAGTTTGGTTTTACACATGTTTTGAGGGAGCAATTTAAGGGTGTAAACGAAATAATAATTAGTCATAATAATTTTAATACTAGCAACTTATAATGACCATGTTGACTAATTCCTTTTTTTACACCCTTAAATCGTTTCCTCAAAAAGCGTGCAAAATCAATTGTTGTTAGTATTATGTTACGAAAAGAGTACTTTAAATTGTTTTTTTTTTCGTAAGACAATGTTTGTGAGTTAGCCGATAGCTTTTAGAGGTTAGCTGATTGTGATAGCTGATTTGACTAATTAATTAATTACATTAGATATTTGTGTAGAAGTGTTTGCTACGGTAAATAGTGGTTAGCTGTTAGATGTTTCAGATTAAAATGAACTAAAAAACTATAAGCTCTTCCAAATAGCTCTTCGAATGAGCTTTTTGAAAAAGAGCATTTTCATTCCAAAACTCTTTTCCAAACCTCTAACTCCCAAACACCAAAAATAGCTTTTAGAGTTGGTCAAACCTCTCTTTCTCCCCCAAACCTCTAACTCCCAAACACCCCCTAATTTTTATTTTTTTTAAAATCCATTAAAATCAGCCATAAAACCAAACAATTTTAAACTAATATAGGTTTTAAAATCTATACATATGAGATTTCATACCGATCTATTCCAACCTAATAATGAACCAAACAACACCTAATAGCATGGGAATCTTAAAGGGAGAGGTGAGTATGGGATTCTAGGGGTATGGAATGGAGGTAGAACCCTTTAGGTATGACATTCCATATTAAAATGTATCAACCAAAGAATAAAATAGATGGAATGGACGGTTTCTAACTTCATTCGGATCTATGAAAACAAATCCAACCAAACAGACCCTAAGCCCTAAGGTATGTTGCAAACTTGCACTACCCTTTTCCAAAAAAAAAAAACAAAAACAGTGACTCAGCCTCTATTTATCTATCTTTTGTATATTACTAAAACACAAATTATTAAAATTTCCTCCTATTCCTACTTTTTCATATTCTCAAACTCGCCCCTTAAATCCTAACTTTTCATTTTTAAAAAAATAATAATTTTTGGAAATCAAAAAATCATTTGTTAGTTTTGAAATTCATCCACCTAATAATTAATAACATTGAAACCCTTATTGATTTTCTTCTCATCCTCCCCCTTGTTACCCTTTTTGTAGACTTCCACTTAGCTTTTTATCCAATTAAAATTACAAATTACTTGATTATTTAAAGTTTTTCACAATCATCAACATTGTAATGTTTTGCTTTAGTATAAGTTATAATAATAATAATAATAATAATAATAATAATATAATAATATAATAATAATAATAATAATTATTATTATTATTATTATTATTATTAAATTTTAACAATAACTTTATCATAGTAAGAGTTATATTAGTCAATACATACTATTATAAAATATTTACCAAAGCATTATATATTCAACTTTTTTCTTTAAACAAGTAGTTTATGATTTACTTTTTTGCGAAACTTCCCTTGTTTTTTCCTTTCATTTTTTTATGTACATTACCTCTTAAAATGAAATAATTGCATAGGAAAAAATGTTTATTTTCTCCTATGCACATGATCTATTAATTAACAAAATAATAATAGTGGAAATATAATCAAAATCTTGATTCATTGCTGAATGATATTTGCCTTTTTCAATAGTTGATATCTTAAAATTAATGTTCTGTTATATATGACGGACCAAATAAAAAAAAACAAACAATTACTCGGGTATTAACTAATCTTATATATATCATACATGTAACATTTAATTTATCACTATCGTATTGATGCTTCCTCCATTTAAAAAAAATATATATAATAAAGTTATGATTATAGTGCAAGGCTTAATCCAAAGTGTACGTGGTCTACCATGAACTTAGAAGAAGCTGACCAGCAAGGCAATAAATATATGATAATAATTGATCTGATCTTGTGCGCATAAATTCTCTAGACACAGGGTTGAAAATTAAAGATATACTATCAGACTATCAGTAGGCCCGTCAATCGGGTGGGGTTGGTGTAGAATAATTGTGGGTTTGGTCGTTTGAATTGTAATATGTTGGGTGACACTGGTTCAGATTGGTATTAGTTTTTTTTTTATAATCAAAAGTCTTTAGGTTGATCCAACCGGTTAAAATGTTTAATGACACCCTTTAATTTTTTATGTTTTAATGCAATATCAATCAATCAAACAGAGTCTGATTCCCATAAATGGGGTCGATCTGATTCCCATAAATGGAGTCTTACTCCGGTTTAGCTTACAATTCTCTAGATTCCGACTGTTGTCTCCATTGTTCGCTTCAATTTGCCATTAACCCCAGATGAAATTAATACAATATCATTTGCAAACAACATACGACATTAATAGCCAATTAAAAATCATAAGAAATAACTTCATTAGTAGCCAATTTAAGGCAAATTATTGATGGTGTGAACATCTGATACACTAAAAATAATTTTAAATTCAAAGTTTAAATAGTAGGAAGTGTTTTTGCCAAAAATTTCCCATAATATCATGAATTTAATATGTTACTATTGATTGTCGTGTTGGATTGAAAGCAAGTTATGGCGGGTTAAGAACGAATTATCTTTAATGGGTTCAAAATAGGTTCGGATCGTTTTTTTGTCAAAACCTGTTATTTTTGGGGAGGGTTGGCATCGAGTTTCGAGTTGGCTCAATTTTTGGCAGGTCTTAACAAGTCTACAATAATGTTTCTTTTTTCCTATTTTTTATTTATATATCGATTTGTAAAATTGTACCCTTGCTTTCAAGAAAATTTACAGGATACTCTTGAGGTTGAATATTTTAATTATGTCTTGCCACAAAAATCCAATCGCAAAATAATTTCCAGAAAACCATTATCAAAAAATGATTTTGGGAACTTATTTCAGGAAGAAAGTTGACTAAAATACTGGTCAGAAAATTGTTGGCAAAAATGTTAGCCGGAAAACGTTGCTAAAAAAAGTCGGCCATAAAATCAGTTGTTGAAAAATATCCTAAAAATCATTGACGCAGAAGTTATTTGGAAAATTGTTGTCGGAAAAGGTTAGGTGGAAAATTAATTCAAAAAGCTAGTCGAAAAATTGTTGTCGGTCGATCGATCGAAAATTTTTAAATGACTTAAGTTATATACTGAAATACATAAATTAAGAGACAACATTAGTCACGACCCTAACATAGTATTAAGAATTTTCCTTAGTTTTTAATGCAAAATTCGAGCCAAAAACAAATGTACCGGTCATTTGATATGGACATTGAACATTCCTCCTAACCTGAAAAAATTCTTATGGTAATTAACTACCTCATAAGAGCCCCCAACATGACATAATTTAGATATCGTATCCCAGCATCCCCATTGGTTTCCCCGTTTTGTTAACAAGCTGAGGAAACTGCATGGACCATACTTTTTCCTAGCTTGCCTAGTAAGTAGTAACTATTGCCCTTTAGTCTTCCTCTCATACTCTAAATTGGCGTGGCCATATCTATTTTTTCTCTACTACTTTAGATTTCTAATTATCTCGCCTCTAAGAAATAAATTTCTCTATCTTATCTAAAACCACACTTCTTTTTTTGGAGTATATGAAAATCCTAAAACTCCCTCATTTTTCAAAGCATTGCCTTCTGTATAACCTCAAATTTTGTTTAGAGCCATAAAATCTTATTTAGAATGGACTAACTCTCCCAGCTATCTTCATCTTCAATTCCTACCACAAGCTTGTAGACACGTTTTTGCGCCAAAATTTACTAGAGTTCCGTGGTGCCCACCCCTACTAGGCACAATTAAACTATATTTTTATGGCTCAGCTATGAATAAATACACACCATATATCATCCGTAATAGTTGTAATGCCTGTTTGAAGGCACATTTTTTTAACCTCGACAATAACTTCTCCTTAATAGCCGAAGCTTTAGCCCTCCGAAATATTTACGATTTAAAGATATTTTTATAGAGTGTGATAACGTACTAGTCATTCGTATGTTGCAGGAAAAATTTGAATGTCTGTAGAAGATCCATACTCTTATGAAAGATATAAACCATGTCATATTGTAGATTTAATTTGGAAAATTTGTGAGCAAAGACCTTTTAAAACATTTTTTTTTTTGTAAAAAAAAAAAAAACTTATAAAAAATTTGTTGTAAACCAGGACCTAAAACAAAAAATAAAATAAAATGCAAGGATGGACATTACCTCCATTTTCCGACGTCGACTCGCTATTTCCCTCTAATTTTCACACATCCTTTCTTCTCTATTTCACCTTTTCTTTTATTTTCACTGTAAATTCATTTTCCATCCACTTCCCCTCCTAAATTCATATATATAAACCATACATTAACACTTCCTTCTCACATCTAAACATGTCTTCTTCTAAATTAGGTTTTTTTTTTCTCTTACCCCTTTAAATAAGAAGGGTTTCGTGAGAAATTGGAGGAAAATAGCTAGTCAACGGTAGAGATTCACACTCAACATCGGAAAATAAAGGTAAGGTCCCTCCTTACAATTTTTTTTAAAAAATTTTAGGTCTTGGTTCACAGCAAATTTTTTATTAGGTCTTTTCTCACAAAATGAATATTTAAAAAAGTCTTTTGCGTCAAATTTTTCTTAAAATTTTGTTATTTAACTATGTTTATTTTGCACAAACATTTTCAATGTAAATTGATTGTCATCAATTGTCATCAAAAACAATTTACAATGAAAAAGACCATTGAAAATAAAATAAAATGTTGATAAATAAGAAAAATTCTTTCAAGGTGGTGTTATAGGGAAAATTACTTTGCGAAAATATTTTTACTGGAGTAATTTTGTAAAAAAAAAAAAAAAACCAATTGCTTTCTCTCCCCCGGTGGAAGTGTGACTCTTACTCCTGAGTTGGGCATTGAAGTGGGTTCTGTGCCGCCATTCATCCATTGAAGCAGAGCTCTTGTGCCGCCGTTCCTCCATTGAAGCAGAGCTTTTGAGGTCAGATTTTTCTTTTTTCCTTGAATAATGGAAACTCAATTATACAGTCGGTTTAGTTTTGCAATGCTGCTGATTTTGTCTGATAGTCACTCAGTGTTCTTCTAGGGTTGGGTTTGTTGAACTTTCGATTTTAATCTGGGTTGTATATACTGAGTAATTTTTTCCTAAAGTTTCAAGGGAGGGGAATTTCCAGTCCAAATTTGTTGCTATTGTGTTATAGAATTTCAAATGGAACTTTCGGCTTGGCCAGTTCTCTAATTTTGCATTTAATCTCAATTGCTAAAGCTGGAAGATGAAAAGCACAAATTTAGATTTTTAATTGTTTATTTTTTGCAAGGTGGAGAGCAGTTAGGCTAATTTTCTAGTCTTTTTCATCAATGACTGTTGTGGCGTAATTGTTTGAGTGATTAACATAGATGATTGTTAATGTTTAGTCGCATCTAGTGACAGGGAACTTGTTTTGCAAATTAATGATGATGATTATGTAACAAACCGCCACACCAGCCTCTTGATTAGTTGTAATTTGATTTGTTTCTTGAAATGTGGCAATGTAATTTTGTGATATGTACTTGGTTGATTTGATCTTATCTATACCTCAGTTCATCCGCCACTAGCTGGGTAGAATTGGTGGTGACATGGAGTTCATTAGCCCTGAAGGTCTCCGATTAGATGGTCGTCGTCCCATGGAGGTTCTTCTTCCTCTCCTGCCTTTTAAGTAGATTTTCATATAATTTGTTTGATTAAATACCAAGTCTCTCTCTACCTCTCTCTGAAACAGTTGAGGCAGCTACGTGCCGAGATTGGTGCTGTTTCCAAAGCAGACGGGTGAGTAACTTCCCTATAGTCAACTTTGATTCTGTCGCTGTATGTCAATTTTCCATGGAGGATGAAAATGTTAAATTGATGTTGATGTAGTTCAGCTGTTTTTGAGATGGGTAACACCAAAGTCATTGCCGCTGTTTATGGTCCTAGAGAGGTGTGTTTCCTCCCTTTTTTCTCATTTCGTCGTTCTCACTTTCTTTTCTTTTAATCTATTCTTCTTTTGTATTTAGTCTACAAGGTTCCTCTCTACAACATGTGATAGGAAATAGGAAGGTCCTACCATATTTAGCCTGCAAGCCTTACATTCGTAACAACAGTTAGGTTGAACTGTTGAAGTAGGTTTTGAGAGCTGTTAAATGTCTCCAATCCCTTTTCTATAGTTATGATAATGTTTGGATAAGTGTTCCTCAAAATTGGATATGTTTTCATGGACCCATCACCCATTTTCACTTATATAGTTTTTTCATATGACATATGTATTGATCTTCTTTACCTAGAAAAGTTAAAATATTTCAAGTTAGATAACAAGTTCATGTCGCAGCTAGAAATCAGCTGAAATTAGAGTCAATGAACTCTGTTCAATTGTTGAGCTAAAAACAACAAAGTTATAGTCCTCCATAGCTCATTTGTTCTTGGCTATCTTACAAGTTTTAACTTGGTCTTAATTTTACTCCTGCTTCTCATTTCTGTCTGTCAAAGTTGATATTTGCCAACCCACTGTATCACTGTAATAATTTTTTTTTATGGTGCTGTCAGTGACCTATATAATTATTAAATTTCGTAGAGTAATGCTTTCACTTTTTAAGCCTGGAAAATGTCGGGTTTCTGGCCTGTTTTATGCATGTCTAATGCAAAGTGAATTGTTTTAGGTTGAGAATAAATCGGAACAGATCAATGACCAAGCCTTGGTAATGAATTCTTCACACTCAATAGCTCAGTGTGTTCTGATTTTTCTCAGTTGGAGTATGTTAATGTTATGTTTGCTATGCCTTTTCAGGTTCACTGTGAGTATACCATGGCTAATTTCAGTACTGGGGATCGTGTGAGGAAACCAAAGGGAGACAGGTTAGTGTTCCTCTTAAGTATTAACCCTTTAGCTTACTTATGTCATTTCTCTTCCTTGAGAGCAACTCGTGGAGTTGTAGATATTAAAAAACAGTTTATGCTTGACCTATATAAGGTTTGTATCCTGTATGTTAATTTATCATTTATGTCATTGGTTTACTGTCGCCTGTCGGAAGCCTTCTATTTAGTTTGTTGATTCATTTATTAATTTTACTGCATAATCCGAAGAGTTGTATCTGTCAGATTATTGTTTCTCCTTTAGTCCTTTGGTGGGTGAACAGCTCTAGTTTTTTGTATGGTTTGCTGTTGGAATCTTATTGGTAAAAGGTAGGGATGTCAAATCGGGTTAACGGTACAGGTTCGGGTTGACCCAAACGGGTTCGGTACATTTTCAGTTCAGGTCGAATCAGGTTATCTCGTCCAAGTGTCAAACAGTTCGGTTCAGGTCAGGCTATTTTGGTAGTGGGTCATAACAGGTTGCCTTTTTCTTGGTTACAGTTCAGTTCAGGTTCAAGTCATTAACAGTCGGGCCTATATCAGTTCAGTCCAAATCGATTCAGGTTAATACGGGTCAACGATAAGAAACAATATGTTTCTGGTTGAAGCCAGTTTGTATCGGGTTTTATTAGAGTGTCAAATAGATCGAAATTTGACAATATTTTGGGGTTAACGTATGTATGTATGTATAAAAAAACCGCATTTTAAACTAACGTCCATATAAATCGAGTCAAATATTTTTTCTACGAGGAAATAGTAATTTTAGTCATTAATCAACAAGATCAATTCTTATAATTTCCAATATTTCCTTTGGACCTTCTTCAAATTTAAGTACAGTCAAATGATTATTAACACTAGGTGAAAAGTACTTTCAAATTTGATTACGACTAGTACTCCATCCATTTCATAGAATGTTCCATATATACGTGAACGGACACTTTCGTATATAAAAATGTTTCATATAGAATTATGCAAGTAAAATGTTTCAGGTTGGTCGGTCATCCAATTTTAGTCGGTCATCCAATTTTAGTTAATCGGTCATATAAGTAAAATGTTTCAGGTTTCAGTTCAGTTCAGGTCAAATTATGTAATGGGTTGATTACATTTCAGTTCAATTCAGTTCAGTTTCTAGAATTTTCAGGTTTGAGACAGATCATTATCAGTTCAGTTCATATTCAGTTTGGGTTCACGTCAGTTCAGGTTATTAATATATGGGTTACTTTTAGTTCAGGTTATGAACAGTTCAGTTAACCCAACGGATCTCAACCCAAACTGACATCCCTAGTAAAAGGTGTTCATTTATTTCTTGATTTTAGTGCGTAATACTTCTCATCAAACTATCCTGAGAAGTGATTTTGTTAGATTATTGTTTCTCCACCATGGAATTTTTATTTGTTAGATTATTGTTTGTCCTCTGGTGGAGAAACAGTCCTGAATTTCTGAAATACCTCTATTTGAGTATGGTTGGACACTAGAGTAAGGGATCTATTAATGGAATTATGTTTTAAGCACTTGGTGCTAAATGAATGCAATAGCTATGGTTATTTCATCGGTGCTCCACCCTAGTTCTATGTATGCAGTGTTGAGCTCTATTGTATATGGCACATTATTTTTTTTCCTGTTTATTAGTTCCTATATACTTTTAGCCAAATGCTGTAGGTCATTTTCAGTACGTTTTGGCTTTAAGGTTTTCTCCTGGCTGTTTTCTGTTTCTACATCAGTTAGACTGTAGGGTAATAAACTATATGTCTGTCTTATCAAAAAAATAAATTATGTGTCTGCTCTATATCCAGAACCTCTGTCTAATTTCTTTGCACCAACTTCATGGTTGTGCTTTATGTGTTTGAGATGGTGGGTACTGGGGAGCTGTACATAATTCTTGCTGCCACCAGTTATTCTTTCTGTTATTAACCGATTCCACCCTTTAATTTTGTGATCTGGATAGTTGGAAACTTGGAATGATCTTCCTACCTTTTCCTTTTCTTCACGTTATTTCATTTTGGTCTTTGTGCTCTTATCACCTTATAATGAAAAAGATCTGGATAGCAGGGATGCAAGCTATAGTTGAAAAAGCACTTGTTGCACTCTTAAAGCTGGTATCCTTTTTTTTATGAATTTGTGTTATTTGTCCACAATATTATCTTCTTTTGGAATTAGAAGAAATGATAATTATGGTCCTGAAGATGCAAAGCTAAATCTCTTGTGACCATAAAAAATAGTGCTGTTCAAGTGGTCATTTGTCTGTAGATGTCCATGTCTTCATTACTCATTATTCTGAAATTGCTGATTTCCTACTTTTCAGGAGGTCTACAGAAATATCAATGGTTATTAGGCAAACTATGGAGGCTTGTATAATAACAAATCTAATGCCTCGGTCCCAGGTATTTTATCAGCATTGACTTGTTAACTTATGCATGCTTGCTAGTTGCTACTGCATATTTTGTTCATGTTTTAATTTACCTGTTTTGCAGATTGACATATTTGTCCAAGTCCTCCAAGCAGATGGAGGTAACAACAGTTCTTTTTTAGTGCTTTGTTTTGGGCTTATGGCTTTCGATTTCTCATGCCCTTTCATACAATTAATGCAGGAGCAACAATTTGATATTCGTTCTTTTAATCTGTTAAAAAAATTTTGATAGATGTAAACTGTAATGTGTTAACTCATTATAGCTCTCCAAAAAACCAATCTATTTTCTGGGATACTCATATTTTTTGACTCATAATTTTATAAATTTCAATTAATAAGCATGATCTTGCCGACAGCAAGCATTACCAGTCAAAAATCATATAGAGAAGCAATTTCCTGTGATTTTACCCCCTTTTCGTCCCTTATTTTTCCTCTTTACCCCTCTTTTGTGTTGGTGTGTAGAGAGCCACAAAAAATTGTGACATAGCTGAGATTTAAATATTTAATCTTAAGGTCTTGGTTACCATGCCCAAGGTCTTGGTTACCACAAAAAATTTGGAATTTATTGCTAACATAAGACGATTGTTGAAATAAGATCAGAATTTTCTTCATGACATATGGTACTGTTTAGGAATTTTCTTCATGACATATGAACGATATGGTACTGTTTAGGAATTTTCTTCATGACATATGAGAATGTGATACGTTCTTAATTTCATAGTGATTTGCTCAAATTGTGCCTTTGATAATGCGTCTATGTACATAATTCTGTGTCTGGCTGCAGGGACTAGATCTGCGTGCATTAATGCAGCTACATTGGCACTAGCTGATGCTGGCATTCCAATGCGTGATCTGGTTACATCATGCAGTTCTGGGTATCTTAATAGCACACCGCTCCTTGGTACTTTTCATCCTTAATTTCATGCCCTATAAGAATTATGTATTCGTGTTCACTATAGATGATTTTAACCAGGGTTGTTTATTTTGACAGATTTAAACTATGTAGAAGATAGTGCTGGAGGTCCAGATGTTACTGTAGGGTTTCTGCCTAAGTTGGACAAAGTTACACTTCTCCAGGTTCTTGCCCATATCCTTTGTTTTCCTTTCATCAAGTTTTAGTTTAGTGTTTTGGGAGGGGCAGGTACATTCTCGATCTTGGGAGCAGTTTGCATTTGACTACTGATATATCTCATTTTTTACGCATTCACGCTCTGTTGTGAGTGATTCCATGAATGTTTGACATTATGGTTGGTCCTCATTGAGTTTTGATTTGCGTAAATAATGTGGTATTTTCTTTGAATACAATATCTCATGTCAGATTGTATGGTTTTGACATAATTTTTAACTAAGAATTAGTAACGTTTACTTAACTAGTTAAGCTTTATATAAAAAGTTAGATTTTTTATCTTTATTTTGTCAGACCCGACTTGATATTCTTTGAAAGTATATTTCAATCTCAAACATCTTGTTGTGGCTGTTGGTTTATTTTTGTGCAGATGGACTCGAAGTTACCGTTGGATACATTTGAAAATGTAATGCAACTTGCGATAGAAGGATGCAAGGCAGTAGCCAATTACATCCGAGAAGTAAGAGTAATCATAATTCAAGAGTTTTTGCCTCATATCGATGTAAACATGATCATGGTTATTTAATGCTGGGAATTGGGATAAGGTCTTTCTTTTTTATGGTTTGTGTGGCAATGTTGGGAAAAGTTGCCTCTGTACAATTCACTCACAATCTGCGCTTTGCTGCCAGGTATTGCTCGAGAATACTAAGCAACTGGAATATCGACGGGGTCTATAGTAGCTGCTAGCAATAGCACTGAGCTGCCGGAAATAGTAGGCTATCAAGATTTAGGAACAACGGTGCAACGTTTGTTGTAAGGGCTCAGCGGTTTGTTTTTGGATTGTGTAGTTTGTATTCAATTAGAATGATGTCAATTGTTAGAACTGTGGCTCTCTTGTTTCTATTTTCTTCATTGGTTGAGTCTGTTATGGAATCATTTCTTTAGAGAAGTATTTTTGTTCTAAAAACTACTAGTTTTCTGAAAATTGTTGGGGAAAAGAGGGTAAAATCTAATGTTTTTCTTAACTTCAAACTTAAAAGCTAAAGATTTGTAATCTTTTGATTTGTTGAGTGGTTAGTGCAACTTCAAACCGCGTATAATAGCGGCTTGTTTGTATCCAATGTATGTGTTCCTTGTCTTTTGGTGCGCTGAACCCTAAAATGAGGGGATGAGTTTTTTTTTTGACGGAGAGGGGAAGAGTTGAAATTAAGTATAGAGTTTCTAATCTTTTTACAGTGTTGTATTTGTCTTGGGTTTCTTTTATGAATTAATCAAAATGGATCTATAGCAATTATATTATACTTTTTTTTTGTTACGTTTGAAATCTTTTTATTTATATAAATCATTCTAATGAGTCGTTTTTTTGGGAGTGTCATGGTTAATTCAATATTGATAGGGGTTGGATACAATAAATTAAAAAATTGCATAAATTATATGAGCACTGATAAAGGAATTTGACGCAAAGAAAAGAGGAATAATTTAATTGTTATAATTAAAAGAAAAACGGAGGTAGTAATAATTATTAACCCGATTACCTATCTACTTTAATAAGCGCCTAATGTTTTAAGCGTAACTAGCAAACGGAAACAGATTGAGTAATTTGTTAGATTGTTTTTCCATTCAAAAGTAATACCAATTAAAGAGAAGTTTTTTAATGTAAGGTTAGTTTCATTATGTTTGGTGATAAGGTCATTTACTCATTTGCATCTTGTATCCTTAAGGTTACACTGTATCCTTTACATGCTCTAAATGCTCCAAAACAAGACATACTATTTTAACATCATTTTATGAATGTGTAATCTCAGGCATGTAGAAACTCATTTATCAAATTGTCTCTTATTCTACCCTTCAATTTTTATTTATTTATTTATTTATTTATTTTTTTTTTGTGAAAGACAATTAAAACCTCAAAAGTATTGACAAAAAAAGGAAAATTACATGGAAAAAAAGTAGTCTAAAGTTAGAGCTAATCATTTCCAAGTACTTTTACAATTAGCAGTGTTACAATTTTGAGATCATATATCCCAAAAACAAAGTTGTGTAAAACATTCAACAGATTCAAACCATTTATTTTTTGCATCATTCAACTTATTAAGTGTACTCATAGTAAAATCTTAATGAACTTTATTTTATAAATGGGACCAAAAGAAAAGATTATAGAACATAATAGAATAAAAAAGAGTACTAAACCATTAATGAAATAAATCGTGAACTTCTAAATTACTCTCTCCATCTATATTTATTTGTGACATTATAAAAAGTTACACTTTCCATTAGCAAATTTTAATTGGATGTATTTCCATGTATATAAACAAAAACTAGTTTTTTTGACCCGTGCAAGGCACGGGCAGCATTCTTATTTAAACTTTATTTTTTGTATAATTTTGGAAATATTGAATAAAATGACATGGAAAATAAGAACGACTAATTGTGGGTAAAATAATAAAGGAAAAACAATTGTCCTCCGAAAATTTTCATGCGTCTTTTAACTAAAGCTAAGAATGGGTGATGGAACAAATTTTTTTAAATGGATAGAAAACCCAGTTTAAATGGATGGAAAGCGGGTGATAGGTGAAAAAATTTTCACCCATCATTCATTCGACTTCTAACTCATCACAAATTTATTAATTTTTACATTAACCTTATTATTTTATTATGTGATAAAAATATTTAATAGAATATCATCATCATAAATTTCAATGAGAAAATACCTGTTGGATGGATGGATGCGGATGGAGCAGGTGGGTGTCGGTGGCCGATGTGGGTGGTCAATGCTCCATCCGCCTTGAATCCAATCCATTTTCATCTCATTTTAACATGAACGATGATGTTTTCCTACGTGTCATGTCTTAGCTGATTTAAAGAGGTGAATGATTTTGTTTTGATTTCGTTCCTCCTTTTAAAATACTAAGTATAGATTTGTATCAATATAGACTTAGTCTGGGTCGAATATATTATTGTAGATATTATAATGATATGCCTGATAAAAGAAAGATGAAGGGATAAACCTAAAGATATTAATAAGGACAATTAGTAGATTATGAATTAGATATTCCAAAAGATTAAGCAAACGAATAGAATTGAATTTAGGAGGGATAATCGAAGATGCCGTGTCAATGAAAGAAAGTAAATGGCTTGTCAATGAAAGAAAGTAAATGATGTGTCATTGTGAGAATGAGGGAGTGATTTATTTGTGAGAAATGTGATTATAAGAGGCCATGTGTCAATTTTGTGTTTAGGAGAGAGTTTTCATATATTAGGTATAGATATAAACAAAAGAGATCTAGTTTGATTCATTTTAATATGTACTCCCTCCGTTTCTTAAAGATTGCCTCATATTGACTTTTGCTACTGTTCATTTGGTAACTTTGACTCTCTATAATTTTATACATGTAAGAAAAAATATAGTCAAATGGATCTTGTTTGATTTGGCTCAATGTGTACTTTTTTAATATGTAATGCTTATAATTTTTTATTATACATATTTCAAGATATTTTCATTTAAAAATGTGTCTCGGAAGATGAGAAAAAAAGTAAATGAGACAACCTTTTAGAAACAAAGGAGTAATTTTTAAATAATTTTTATTTAAAATTGTATCCTGAGAAATATAAAAAGGAGAATATGTTTTCAAATTATTTCCTTGCAAAAATGAAATAATGAATGCTCAAAAAAAAAAATACTGCCAGAATATCGATAGCAAAATTTGGCGTAATATAAGGGAAGCGACAAGGTAAAGTGGAAAACTGTACGGCAAAAAAAAAAAAAAAAACTGAAAAGAAAAATACGTAGCATTTGACAGTTAAATAATAAATCTGAACAAATATATCACAAGAATCAGAGTGGCGCAGCGGAAGCGTGGTGGGCCCATAACCCACAGGTCCCAGGATCGAAACCTGGCTCTGATATAAAAAGAGAAATGCTTCCAGCTCCAATTTTTTTAAAACCATCACGCTAAATATGGTTTCCTTTTTTGCTATTTCATACACAAAAGTCCTTCTGTAATACATTTTGGGCTGAAATTTAAAAATGATTCCAGCATAATACTTTATATGTATTCATTCTCCTCTCCTACCATAATTTCATGCAACTGAAACACAAGAAAGAATAATAGGTAAGTGCAGTTTCTAAAGTGCCTTATTTATGGTTTTATACATACATATATGTAATAAATAAATTACTAACTACAGTAGTATATGACTAATTCAATGTTATTAGAGACAAATTTTATGGAGATCAAGATGGTCACTACAGAAGCTTGAAGGCACCACCATAAGCTCAACTCGCCCCAACCATTCTTCCCCTGGCTTCAACGTTATGGGATTCTCCACCACTGCTCCATCTACGCATAGCATATGCTTGTACTCCTCGTCCCCCAAATCCACCATCGCCTTTGATTTCTTGTCCCATGGATTCCACACAACTACATTCAAAATATGTACATCATGGAGTCAGATCATCCATGTTTTTTTTTTTTTTTTTTAATCTTAAAAATTGACAAAATCAAATGACGTTTCTGTAATTTTGTTACTGCTAAACCTAGTCTATGTTTTATTGGCGTTTTGACAATTTTGTTCTTACTTTATAACTTTAATATCTCTCTCACTAATTTGAACTTTACTGGACACTCGGAATTTATTAGGCTTATTTCGACGGCCAACTTAAGTGGATCGGAAAATGTCAAACCCGACGGTACTTAGCATTTCTTGCAATCAGTCTGACATTTTTCGATACGCTTAGTGTTCGTTGCGTAAGTCTAATAAAGTCCGAGGCCTAGTTAATCCAAAATAGGCAAAGAGATGGAAAGTTACAGAGTGAGGGCAAAATCACCAAAACCCAAGCTAGGGGCCTAGGGTTAACAATTCTCAAAACCAAACATAAATTTAATATCAATATCAAACATAATACAAGTATATGGTATGAGTTGTGTTGGAGCATCTCTTACCAACATCTGGTAAGCCATCCTTGCGCATTACAAAGGTCCTCTTTTTTCCATGGTCTATGACAGCAATAGCATTTGGACAGCTCAGATACACTCGATCCACCTAAAAATATTCCAAGGTTAGGTTATATGAATTTACCATAAAAAAATAAAATAATACAGTATCTTAGCTCAAAAGGAGTGACCATTTCACTTGAAAACCATATACAATCAATCACATGTCATGAATTCATCATCTCTTGCACAAATTGAGAAGATTACATAAAGATTTACCAAACATGGGTTAAGCTAAGGAAATCACCTCAGATTCAAATGTCAGAGCATCTCCTTGTTCAGTACACCTTTCTCTTTGAAAGAGGTTGTCAAAGTAATCTAGTGTTTCTAATCCTTCAATTCTAACCTCACTGCACATACAAATTCAGTTCAGTTCAGTACAATTCAACTTGTGCTTAATCAATCCAGGATTTAGGCTGTGTTCTTTTAGATTGAATTAATATGTAACTCAACTGTATTTGTCGAAACTGAACTAAATTCTAAACTCAGCAGAAGTTGAGCAGAACTTGTTTGAGGTAAAAAAAAAAAAAAAAAGGGCTCAGTTCACTTCAGTTCAGATTAATTCAATCCAAAAAAGACATGACCTTAGTTTGTGTCAGAAATTGATCATAATTTGAAAAGTATAGATCGAAACAAGCAGAGGGTATATATAGGATATACCTGATATCAGAAACAGACATATAAGTGTGGTAAGCGAATGAGAAAGTAAATGGCTTTCCATCAACGTTCCTTATGCGAGATACCAATGACAAACGTCCATCCGTCCCAAGAGCAACCCTCAACCGATACTCGAAACTGGTTAAACAAACAAGCTCATTTCAGTTAATATGATGCAAATAAGTCCTAAGATATATAACTGCTAATGACAGCTAAAATACAGAACAAATCAGTAACAAAAAGTTGAATAACTAAAACTATAATTTGTTCTTTTTGCGTGATTGGATTGGATTGGATTGAGATCAGATTACCTGTGGGGCCACCACTTGAGATCCTCTGAGGACGGTTTAAGAATCAAGTCGACAAACGATTTGCCATTTGAATCAAAGGGAGGAAGTGGAGGGGGGTTTTTTTCTATGGACCAGACCTTGTTCCTGGCAAACCCATGTTGTTCAAGGAATCCACAGTTGCCAAACTTCAATCACAGTGCAATGAATATCAGTAACTAACAGTGTGCACACACCAGAAATTCACACCTTTAGATGGCATTATGATTTGATCACGAATAATTGCAATAATTTGACCAAAAAGCTCGTTTTTTTTTTTTGTCAAAGTGTTGCAATTAATTAAGACCAGACGAAGTACTAGGGGGTGTAAGATCAAAGTACCTGAGGAAAGCATATTGGGATACCTCCTCTCATTGCTTTAGGTGGTTTGAAGATAGCCTGTTCATCACATAGAAATTGACTTCAATCAATATTGATCATACTTCATAGTTCATACATATGAAGGAATCAAGGAAACACATCCAATGTGATCATTAAGGATGTGTTCTCTTCAAGACGGTTCAAGTTATTAGAATTGAACTTATCTGAATTTAACTAATCTAAACTTATTGGACCTGATTGGAATTTGATTATAAGAAACAATTGAACATTATCACATTTGATTGGACCTGATCAAACCTTATTGAACTCATTACACCTGATTAGACATTATTTGAACTTATCTGAACTGAAACTTATTTTGTTTAAGATGAAGAGAAGGCACTTCGAGACTTCCTTGACTTTCATTTAAAGTTCACAGACTTCCTTGGGTTGGATGCTGGACCAGCTATGGCAACTAGTGGATGTAAATGTAATCATCACCTCAATTAGTCAATTCACAAAAATAGAGAACAATAAGAGTGCGTGATCTTCAACTTTTTTTATCTGGTCTAAGAACTTATCAGATTTGAACAAGTCAGGTCAAGTTAATAAGTTATAATTGAATTTGGTTTAATATATTTAATCAGGTCAGGTCAAGTCATGTCAATTCAGGTCAAAGAGTTGAAAAGAAGGCACCCTACGTAAGTGAGCAACAATTCAAGTTAGGCCCTGTTCTTTAGGACTGATCTGATCTAATTAGGTGGGGTATTATTTTGTGAGAGTATAAAATTAAAACAAAGCTTGACTGATCTGATCTGATCTGATTATTATAGTTTTTAAGTCCAAAAAAAGGGCCTTAATAAGTTATAATTGAATTAGATTTAATATATTTAATCAGGTCAGATCATATCAAGTCAGGTCAAAGAGTTGAAAAGAAGGCACCCTACCTAAGTGAGCAAGAATTCAAGATAGTTATATTACGGGAAATGATTTTGGCACTCCTCCCCCTCTCACATGAATAGTAATATTGAGGAGTGCCAAAATCACTCCCCTTATATTACCAATATTTTACATTAAAGTTTTGACATTATTCAAAAGGTGGAGAAGTGAAGCACAATCTACTGTAAAAAGGTTCTCAAAATTTATCTTGGTAGAACTAAATCAAGTTATCACTTTCAAATCACATTATGTAAGAAAAATTTATTAATTATGCTTTCCTTACTTTTTTAGGCCACTTTATTAATTATACCTTTTGTATAAAAAAATTGTAATTATTACCTTACTTTTTTGTTTTTGTTGTTGCTTGCTACCTGCCTACCTTAATAAAGTACAAATTTCAATTGATTTTAACATATTTTGATTTGGTCAATTGTTGATTAATCTTTTTTACTAATTAACTGAATTGCAAAATGAAATAATCAAATAATAGGTAAGTTAAAGTAACATCATAATATGCAATAAAACCCCCAAAATTTGTACTGAGACAGCAATCAATAATAATAATAATAATAATAATAAAATATAAACTAGAAATTGACAATATCTTTTTAATAAGAAAACAAAAGTAAGATAGTAATTAATAAATAAATTTTCAAATTTAAATTTATGTAATTTGTATCCAATATTTTTGCACTGGAAGTTCTTAGAAAGAACAGGAAGAGACATCATGTTGAAAACCTAACTAAGGGTGTGTAATCTTTAATTCTTTTTATCAGGTCAGGTTTAACAAGTTATAATCAAGTCATATTTAATAAATTTAATCAAATTAGGTCAGGTTAAATAACCTGAAGATATTACGCACCAGTAAACACCAAATGATTTAAACATTACAAGTAAAAATAACAACCTAGGCCACCAACACATACTTAGATCAGCTGGTAAGGGAGTTGTTCTAGCTTAACCAAGGTCTCGGGTTCAAGCCTTGGAAATGCAGCAGTTTGTGTTGGGAGAGCTTCCCCCAATAAGGGTCTGACCCTGCTCAAATTCGGATTAGTCGGATCCAAAATGAATTTCGGAAACCAAACAAGGACCCTTTAAAACAAAAAAAAAAAAAAAGCAACCCAGGCCAGTAATTTACCTTAGTACTTGTAAATAAGAGCTCTTCACCATGTACATTTTTCCATGACATGACCTGTCCCCCATGCAAACTGACCTGTAACATGGAAAGCCCAAACCAATCAATAAACCCCTTTTCGTAGTATATAATTAAATAAAAAAGAAAGGAAGATGAAAAGAAAGTTGAGACATTGGATAAAAGGTGAATTGCCTGACTTTAAAATTAACCAAACACATTATAACAACCAGCACATATTTTCCCTTAGTTGTTTTTTTTTTTTTTTTAAGGTAAGGTATACAATATCGCACAAATTTTTCCCATGAATTGCACTAATTGTGTGGGGGGGGATGGGGTCGAAAAAACGTATATGTAAAATCATAAATATAAATTTAGACTAAAACAACAGACGTTTGAAGTACTGGACAATGGTAAACTGAAGTACTCGTGAAACGACATAGCTTATTAATCATTCGATATTGATGTTAAACCGTGCTTCCGAGTGTTAGATAAGCATTTATATATGTTTACTAAAATGGTAATAATTTTAGAATGCACATCAAAATCATGCATCAGTTTGTGTAATTAATGTTTATTATAATTTGATATTTCCACCTTTAACCTTTTATCTAGCACCCCAGAACGCTTGTTTTACGGTTTTACCGTAATTATTTGGAGGTATAAGAACGGGAGATGCTATAGGTAGATCCGTTTTTGTTATAGACACATCTTTTTGTGAGAGCACAAATTTCAATGCTTTTCTTATTTGTGAAGATGTTTTAATAAGAACAAATTTGAGGTGCGACTATAACAAGTCAAAACTTTTAATTTAAATTTGTAGCGATGAGTGATATTTCCTCCGTAACATATTAACTGTAAAAATTTGAATTTTTTCTCTATTTTATGTCAAAATATTGGGAGGGAGTATATAATATATTAAGAAGCAATGTGTGACAAAATTTCTTTTACTAGGAAACATCAACATCAATCAAGATTGAAAAACAAATTCAAACATTACCAAACAAAAAACAAATTCAAACATTACCAAACAAAAAACAAATTCAATATTGCTCACTCCGTAACATGTTTAGATCCTCTAGAGTTGAAGTTTTGTAGAGTTGTGAGAGTGAGAGCTTTATATTATTTTTTATTTTACTTTAATCTTTTTTAGATAAATTTATTGTAGTCATAGATTTAAATTTATTTTACTTTAATCTACCAAACTCTAAAGGATCCCAACTCCTTCATAACATATTAAATACAACGATTTGACATTTTTCTTAATTACTTTATGTAAAATTGTTGCAGTTATTTTGCTAATGATTTAGGGCTCGTTTACATTAGCTTAATAGAGATGAATTGAACTGAACTGAACTGAACTGAATAGAAATGTATTAACTGAACTGAATATAATCTGAAGTAAACAAGCCCTTAATATATATAAAGGAAAAAAAAAAGGGATTTTAAATTTTATAAAAATTTGAATATAGTACCTTGGTAGAAGCTCCTTGAGGGTTCCTAAGAACAACTTGTGGATTTCCATTCCAATCTGTAATAACTTCATTAGTAGCTCTGTTATCCCAAACTGCTGCTGCTGATTGTCCCATTAAAACTTCTTCTTCTTCTTCTTCTTTCTTTTCTCTGTAGTTCCTCCTCTTTTATTTAAATACCCAATAATTAACTTTAATTTACCTTTCTTGTGACATTCAACTTATGATTTCTGTGACTATAATCAATTTATCCCAACTACCCAATCAATAATCTCAACTTTACACAACTTTCAATATAAATATAAATTAAACAAACCCAAACTCAGATCCAAAACACAACCCCTCAAACCAATTCACACATTTTTTGACAACTTTTTTGGATTCGCGTTAAAGTTGAATAACAACATTTGGCATGAATCAACCCAGAAATATAAACTAATTTCAAGCACTTGTCTTCATATCAAATCCTCTGTTTTAAATTTTGCCAGATGTTGGGAAACATGCATATCTCTCTTTCACTAAAAGACATTCAACATTTTATTTTTTCACAATGTATATATATATATATATATATATAAAGTGATAAATAAAACTTTAAAAGTGGAAATTAAGTGTCGTAAAACAAGGGAATTGAAGGTGATGAAACTTAAAGCTGCATTAATGACAACAGAGATTAATGTAATACGTAATAAGTAGTCATTATTATTCACGAATGCAGCTGGATTATTAAGACTTAAGAGTGGAGTAATAATATAAATAATTAATTAATTACTCCTAATACTAAAATAAAACTGAAATTATATTTATATATTCGAATTAATTTTTTAAAAAACGGGGGTTATGATTTTTGAAGTTATGAACTTAGAAAGATCGAGGAAGGGTTGAACAGACACATTTGCAAAAAAAAAAACGGTCAAAATATCTAAAAACCCAAATCTAGATTGAGACAATGGGTGGGGCCGCACGGCCCGCACCTGACACAGTGACACATACTTCTTTTTTTTAAAAAAAAAAAATCTAGATCAACATTTTTTTTTTATTGAAAACTGCATACTTCCTTCGTTTTTTTTTATTGTTATACTTTATTATTTTATGTCTCACATAAATTTTAAAAGTGAAAAAAGTAAAAAAAAATGAATCGGATGAAGTATATAAGATTAAGAGTTGTATTTTCATAAGATTAAACATTAATTTATATAGAGTTACAAAGTAAACAAATTTTTTATCTACTTAAGGATAGATCAATGTCATGATGACTGATGGAAGCAAGGTAATCTGCTACCAAATTCACCTCACGGTAGATTTGCCTAAATGTGGATGAATCGGTCAATGAGTTGGTTTATATCCTTCATTAGGATTTGGATCTTCCATGGACATAAGGCAAAAATTTAAAATGGAGGCATTCAAAAGTAAAACGTGAGTGATATTTAACAATTTACTAAAAATATTAACTAAATTTAATTAATTACATTAAAATATGCATGATTTTGACATACATTTCTAAATTATTATCAAAGTTAAGAGTATACCAAATGCTTATGCATCATTAATTATTACTACCCATAAAAATAATGTTTGTTTCTCTCATAAATCTAATTTTAATATGTTCAAATAAGTTGATGTACAACTTACCGTCTACAATTTTTTTGGTGTTTATAGAGCCACAAGGGCGAATATTTAAATCGAACCAAGAATCTCTTGAAACCGGAAGAGAAGATCTTACCACCTGAACTATTCCTCACTCTTACCCCGTCCACATATTATAAGTGTTTTTTATTTTCCCTCCAATATGATTTGAATCAAAGGGAGAATGGATCTTTTTGTCTAGTACAAATATAGTACTATGTGTCATTTGGTGAGCCCAACATCTTAGGATGATCAAGTTTTCACGTGTAAGGCAGATTTTAGCACAAATTTCCTATTACGAAAAAAGAAATAAAATACTAATATTGTCGGTAATTAAAAGGAGACAAGTGATGAAAATCCAACTCACAATTTTTTGGATTATAAGGTACACCTAAGCACCATTGTGTTACAGTTGATTCCCTTCTTAAAGGGATCGTGTAACTCGTGTCATTTATATTTAAAAGGCCAAACAAGTTAGTGGGCCCAATATGTCTAACAGGATGTTGTTCTCCTCAATTTTATAGACCTTTTGAAAGATTGTTCATTGCGATTAATGGATAATAGATTGTTTACACTAAAATGAATCCACTGGTTATAAAAATCTTCCTTCAATTCACTATCGAATCAATTACATTACATTGAGGTAGACATACAACAATTTGTGTGAGACACAGCAAAAATTTAAACCACAAATATTAAAAGTTAACCAATTTTCAATCAGAATAATTGTATCAATGTAGAATAATTTTCATGCAAAATTTTCCCACCTAAATCATCTTTTGTTATTTTTGGAAGTTTCAAATAGGGGTGCTTCTGCGTCTGTGACGACACAACTCTCGAGCTATTTGAGATCGACTCGGTCAATACATACTTGGTCAAAGTTAGGCTCAAGTAAGCTCGACTCAAGATGTTAACGAGTTGAATCAAGCAACTCAATACTTGACTCGAAAAGCTCACGAGAAGATTGATTTATATAATTATTAATATGTCAAATTGAAATATGAGTTTTTATTAAATTAATTTTATATTTATCAAACATTTTAGTCAAAAAAGAAATTACTGCATATTAGCCATGCACACAGCACACGCCCAACAATTATGAATAACCAGACCATAGCCAACATGCTAATAACGTTATGTATTAAACATGCATGAGTCCAACAATAGTGAATAGCCATAGACCCAATAACATCTATGATAGGCCCAACAAGTAGACATGCCAAGAATTAAACCAAATGAATATGTGTATTAATTGAATGGCACACATACTATGTATCATAGTTTAATTTGGATGAACATTAAAAGTATAAGGTTTAATGAACATTATTTAAATTTATACAATTAAACCAAATAAACATTCATCAACAACAATGAACATTAATTAATTATGAGTTACATTTATATGAGGATTTTGAATTTGAATTAAAATGATCGAAAATAGTGGATTTTGATAACAACAAAAAAAAAAAAAAAAAAAAACTACAACCCAAACGCATTTTGAACCTATTAAATACAAACCATCTCTAACTGACCCCATCCAAAATCATTATTAGTGTATTAAACTTATCATATTATGAGAAATTTTAGAAAAATTCACTTCCAACCATGATATTATTGGGTTTATGGCTATCATATACCATAGACCCTCAAATCATATCATAGACCATGTATTAATAATATGAATAGTAAAACAAACCTTATCATACCATAGACCATGTATTAATGAATAGCTAATTTAAGACTATTATTTCCTCCATTCCTATGAAGGAAATTAGAGCTGCTCATACGTATGGACTAATATCATCAAACACTCTTAAAATTTGGACTACTATAATAATCGATAATTGGGATTAATAATAGAAGACCTCAAATAGTTAGGATTATTTGTATAAATTTTTCCAAAATTAAAAGATGTTATAATGCATCTCAACTTGTTGGGTCAATCCGAACCTAAAGACTTAGGGATATTAAAAAGCGAATAGTGACACAAATCTATTGACAACCAACCCGTTGCATCCTGAAATTGAAACCTTTTTACCTGTCCGGACGTGACCAATCCCGTTTGACAAGCCTGCCAACAACAATGTATAGCCCTCTGTTTTTGGGCTTTGCCTTCATTTGCATGAAACAAAATTAATTAGTAACCCATAGGCCCAACAGCATGAAAAGCCCACATGCCCAAGAACATACGAAGTAAATAACAGGCCAGCCGAACCCACACAAAAGCTATGTTGAAATTACCCAAGACAGTATAAACCCATAGGTCATATAGCCCACTACAATATAAACAAAAGAAAGTCATAATATGTCCTAATCTATGTGTTACAAAATACGAATTACAAAATACGAATTACGATGTACTAGCAACAATTGCTTTTTTAAAAAAAGCACTAGCAACAATTGTATCAGCACAAAATTTTAGGTAGAATTTTTAAATTGTGTATCATGTGACATAATAATGAAAGTAAAAAAAAAAAAAAGTAGAAGGAAAAAAAGAGGTAATGGGAGAAGGACAAAAAAAAAACCAATACAATGTCACATCAATTTGGTAATTTTTGTGAATTTTTTAACCAAAAATAAATTTTTTTTTTTTTTTTTTTTTTTTTTAAATGTTACTAGTATTGTGTAATACATCTAAATAGAAAATGTTGTTTAAGGGGAGTATTAACTAATAGGCTAGGAGACTATCTAACAACAAATTAAATCCTAGGGGAACAATTATTCCCATTTGCGTAAGAATTTTATCAACTTTTGCTAGCGTTCAAGTATAAGCATGTAATTCACTTATTTTTCAAACTCTCAAACTAATTCCTAGAAATTACACTTGGAATATATTTTACATAAAAATGCAACCCATAATAAATAGATGTTTATTATGTTGACGACGAATGTTTATTTGATCTAATTTTAAAATTTGAATAATGTTTATTAATCCTTATACTAATGATCTTTAATTTGGAGTTGAAGTAATGTACATCAAGTTAGTATCATTCTACATTTCTATTAATATTCACACGTGTAATTTTAAATATTGTACAAACTAACAACGTTGGAACCCTTTGTTATCAAAATTTTCATAATGATGTTTTAATAAAAACAATCATAGAAAGTTTAGGAAGAACTCAATTCCATTAATAACACACAAATCTCTATTCTTTTAGATTGAATTTATTTGAACTTAATTAAAATAAATCTTAAACTCAAGATGAGTAGTTAATTAAATTGAATTGAAATGCCATCAAAAAAATTGAATGAGTTGAACAACTCAACTAAATTAAATTAAATTAAATTTGACAAAATTTAGTCAAAAGGTTCCTAAATAAATAAATTATAAGTACATCATGGTATTCTTATGGGTTCCCTTCTTTGTTAGAATTTACATAATGGTAACAAACTAAATTAAAATTTTATTCCAGAAGTAAAAAGGGATAAAATAATCCGTACAATCAACAAATTAAAAGATGGATGAAATTAGTTAGATTGTATAAGGCTCATCAATAACATTTCTCAAACACTCAAAATCAATTTAATCATAAATAGATCTATTACATTCCGCGTTTATGGCGGACGTTAAATAAGCGGATAGCTGGACTTTAAGATATTTAACGTTCGCCAACGGACGTTATATCACTGACATATTTTTTTTGTCGCTAATGTGATGTTTAACGTCCGTTTAGCGGACGTTAAATAGACTTATTCAATTTTAATAGTTTGTACACCTCATTTATTTATTTATTTATTTAAAAAAAAAAGACGTTTACACCAACTAGAGAAGAGTCCATGATTAGTTTTGTACTCCACTAATAATTTTACTATATTAATTTTGTTTTTATGTTTGACATTACAGCGTAGGTTAGGTTAGTTGATCATATTTAATTTGGAACTTGACTAGTTAAATTTTTGACCTTTAATAGAAAATTTGTAACAAAGTTGAGTGTGATGATCTATGTGTATTGACATTGATAATGTGCATGGCTTTTTAATACTTAAAGAATGAGAAGTGTGAAGCTAGGTTAAAAATCTTAGAAATAAAATTAGTCATAGTTGCCAGCAGACTAGAGTTGCTTAGAAACTTTTTCTGGTAATAAACTACTTCTTCCGTTTCAAAATAAATGCAACAATTTCTATTTCAGGAAGTTTTAAAATAAATGCAATAATTTTAATCTTTCTATTTTTGTAAGTATTTTTTTTCTATCTCTCACATACACTTTCTCTCTCTATCCCTTTTACTCTCACAACAAAAAATGCCTAGGAGTCCGTGCATCCTAATTTATTGCGTTTTTTTTTAAACGGAGGAAGTAACAATGATCAACATTCACACAGTGTTGCTGTTTTTTTTTTTTTGTTTGTTTGGCAAAGCACAGTGTTGCTGTTATTTTAAGGTTTTGTAGTAAAAAAGAAGACTGCTCTAACTTCTGGGACCTGAAATTGATTCTCTCTAGCCCCCATTATAAATCTACTGTATAAAAATATTCACACTCTTTGAAAATCTATAACAATAAATACTTACAACCCGTTTGGTTGTTGGTAATAAATTGTTGTGATGATAATCGATTTAAAGTGTAATTTGTTAAGGAAAAACTTCAAAATTTCCATGGAAAACATATTTTTCATTCTCAAACTTGAAATTTCTCCTTATTTTCCATTATCATTCATTACCGTGTGGAAGAGTGGTATTAGATGAGAATGAATATCTGTGAAGAAAATTAGATAAGTTGGAGTTAAGGTGATACCACCATGGGAATAAATTTTGATTTTCATTCCAAATCTAGTTATAAATTCATGCTCATTACCTCCATTTATGACCGGTAGGGGTGCTTATTGAGCGAGTCGATCTCGAGCTGGGGGTTGCTAGAATCGTGCTCGTTAGGTTTCGATAACGAGTTGCTCGTTTAATGTTTTGGCCCTATTGAATTTCAATTTTTTTAAAGAAAAATTAATGATTAAGTTGTTTTTTCTTTAGATAAATTATTTTTTCTTAAAGTGTATTAATATAATATATTAAGTGTCAAACAAATTTTTCTTTATTTATTATATTAAATTATTTTCAATGATTTCACATAGAAAATTATTGATTAATCTGTAAGTTTATCGAGTTTCGAGTTAATTCGAGCGAGCACGAGCCTTATCCAATCGAGTTTTGACCGAACTTTAAACGAGTCGAGCTCGCGAGCTGCTCAGCTCAATAAGCACCCCTAATGACCGATTACCAAGCGGCGGGCCATTACAGTATTCAGTACATGTACATGTTTGAAAATCATGCAAATTAACATTTCCTACTCATAAGGCAGTATTGACAATTTGGCAAAATCATACTCTATATTAGCTCATTCCTTGTCTACGAAAGCTTTTTTGTTCCATTATTATTAACTCTGCATTTGTCAACTTCTTCTTTACTCCATTTCCTTATTTAATTTCGAACTGTTTAATCTTTGACAGTAATTGTAATTTTAAAGTATAAATAGTTTTCAAATAAGAGTTTTTGTAATTTTTATTAACAAATAATTAAAAATAGTACTTCCTCCGTTCCCATTTGTTTGTCTTGTTTGACTTTACACGCATGCCAATGCATTTGTTTGACCTTAAATATCTTTTATTGTATATGTGTAAAAATTATAATAATTGGCTATTAATAACGTACTCATTGAGACGAATCAAACAAGACCCCACATGATTATATTATATTTTATATGTTGGGTGTAATTTAGAAGATTCTCCGACCTTATAAATAGTGTCAAGATTCCATATAAAACAAACAAATGGGAATGGAGGAAGTATGTTTTAGAGCCCGAAAAAGAGAAATGAGATAAACAATTAATGCCCCTACACAATTAAGTGATTAACCAATAAAATTGGTTGTTTATTTATTTATTTCCTAGATAATACCCGAGCAAATGTTTGATTTATTTAACTGAAGTAATTAGTTAGATCTAAATTATTTTTTTATGCGAAAATTGGTAAAACATTATCGTAGATGAAAATTTTATCTAAATACTTTATTTTAATTATATTAGACAATAGAGAATATGTAATATCCGAAATGTATATAATTTTTAAATTAACTTATGCAATAGATTAAAGTTAGTTCACTAACTATAATTTTTTCTATAATCATTTCGAATTTGGATAGATATCAATCTCATTACTTTATCTTCATAAATTTTATGTCTTCTGATGGGGCATAAAGCACCCCATTAATTATTGGGCCAGCCACATGCAAAGCAAAGGCCCAGTCCAACACTCAACAAACCACGGAGTTCCCTCATAATGAAGGCCCGCAAAGGATCAGGTCCTGGTATAGGACAAAGTCCATACAGGGGCCCCTGATCACCTAAAATCCACGCTCAAGCACCTGCCTGGTCCAGATCATATCTACCAGGCCCTGACGACAGCAACCTGGTCCAGGTCCAGCCTACCAGGTCAAGAGAACGTCCACCAGGTACAGGGTTACTGACCAGGTCCAGCCCAGCCTGCCTAGCACAGTTCAACCTACCAGGGGCAGTTCTCCAACACAGTCTCAGGGTACTATAAATAGTCCCTGCCCATACACAGGCCAAGGTATCCAAAAAAGAAAACACTTCCCAAACTTCTCCCTGACTTTCTCTCTCTATATTCTCATACCTTTTCACACTCACTGACTTGAGCGTCGGAGGGCCGTTCCCCGGTAACACCACCGGGGGTAGCTCACTTTTGTTCATTGTGCAGATTCATAGGCCCATCTCGTGGAATTTGGACTAGCTCTCAAGCCCACCAATATAAATTACATTGTTGTGACCATAAAATCACCTCAACAATTTGGCGCTAGAAGGAGGGTCCCGAGTGCCATATTCAGTTCATATTCCACCTCCGAAATACCTTGACAATGTCTCAACAAGGTAACTCCGGTAACCACCCCAGCAAACAACCACAGCGCTCAAACCAAGAGAAGAGCGCGAGTGCCCAAGTTCCTAGGGTATCTCGGAGTGATCGAAGTGCAAACGCACCTACCAAATCTCAGGTCAAGGAAGCACTTCGGGTCCTGCGAGCAGCTTCCTTGCTGAACAAGGAATCGGGGGAGAGTGAGCCTGAGACAAGTGAACGACCAGGGGATGAGGGTGAGTCGTCGGATGAGGACTACGCAACATCCTCACCACGACCGTCCTCCTCTGTCGGCACGAAGAGGCCATCTGCCTCGAAAGCTCCAACAAAGGGCAAACGGCCACCCCGTGTGCGAAGAAAACTCAGTTACGCGCAGGGGTCAGGCAGTCAAAGGGTCTCGACCAACCAACCCCGTACCGCTCCTCCTAGATCTCTTCCAAGGAAGTGGGGGGAGAGTGAGTGGGACACTACGAGGGAAGTGAGAAACCACCCAAGTTGGTTCTCAACCTCGGGCAAAACAAAAATAGTGGACAACACTGTCCAAACGACTCGCAAGGAGGCGAAACGACACCACAGGAGATCTCCATCGCCTCATGCCACTGTCCAGGGGGAAGCTAACACGGGGCCTTCCCACCGGACCACAGTGTATGATAGGCTGAGTGAGAGAAGGCCTGTGCACCAGAGGCTGGGGCCACCTCCAACTGTCCATGACAGATTAGGGGGACCCATAACTGTCAGGGATAGGCTAGGACCATCCCCAGCAGCCAGAACAGGTCAGGAGTCGACCCAACACGAGACCCCCGGACCATCTGCGAGCCTCCGAGCAGGACGAACACCGAGGCCAGAAGTGAGAACACCCACGAAGTCACCATTCCATGCCTCGGTGATATTCGAGCCCTCTCAGAGGGTGAAACTACCTGGTCATATCAAATATGACGGAACAGGGGACCCCAATGACCACATCCAGCTCTACGAAGGTCACATGTATCTGGGCCCCTACACAGACGCCACCTGGTGCAAATACTTCCCCACCACTCTCACAGGTCTGGCTCAGTCATGGTTCCAGAGCCTGCCACCAGGTACCATTTACGACTTCAATCAACTCACCGAGCAGTTCACTGGTCATTTTATCAGTGGACGAAGAAGAGAGAAGAGCTCTATGGAGCTCATGAGCGTCAAGCAGAGCAGGGAGGAAAGCCTGCGCGAGTACTTGGCGAGGTTTAGCAGGGAAGCCATTGCTGTGTCCCCCCTCAAACCAGACATAGTGATGATGGCCCTGAAACATGGTTTACAACCAGGGTCCTACAGGGACCACCTGGTCAGGGAAAATGTCTCCACTCTCACAGAGGCCATGCAGGAGTCAGACAAGTTCATCAGGACAGAGGAGTTCAATAAAGCACTAAGAGCTCCCCCAGGTGAAAAAGGAGGACAGCCAGAGAAGAAGGGAGACAAAGGGAAAAGGGGACGAAGGGACTCAAGGAAACATGATTTTCCAACCTTCGATTCCTACACCCCCTTGACCGTGTCGGTGGCAGAAATCTATGCCACCCACAAAAATGAAGACAAGTGGCGAAAGCCACCCCCCATGAAAACTGCAGGTCGAGAGAGGGACCTGTACTGTGACTTCCATGACTGCCCTGGTCACGCGACAGAGAAGTGCAGATCCCTACGCGACAACATCGAAGACCTAATTAACAGAGGGTACTTCAAACAATACAAAGACTGGAAGGCAGCACGAGAAAAGAGTGACCCCGCTCACGAGAAAAAACGTGACAAGGAGTCGCAAAAGAAAAAGGCCCCAGAACCACCCTACAACGTCATAGCAGTCATCTTTGGGGACCAACCTTCCAGCAGCTCTTTGAGGGCAGAACTGCGGGCCTTAGGATCGGGCAGGTCATACTCTGCTAGAAACCTGCCAAATACCAGGCCCTCAGTTCTACCCACCATCTCATTTGGACCGGGGGACTGCGAGGGAGTATCGTACCCTCACAATGACCCCCTAATCTGCTCTGTTCAGATATCCCACAGCCTGGTAAGAAGAGCCCTGATCGACGGAGGTAGCTCCATCAACATCCTATATGCGGAGTGCTTCCACAAGATGGGCCTGAAAGACAACATGTTAGTCCCTTCCCCTGGACCGATATCAGGCTTCATGGGCGAATCAATAGTGCCCAGGGGAGAAATCAACCTTCCTGTCAAGCTGGGACAGGAAAAGTCCGAAAGAATTTGCATGGTGAGGTTCCACGTGATAGATGCGCCATCACCATACAACGCCATCCTGGGCAGAACATTCATGGACCAGTTCGAAGGTGTAGCATCCACTTTCCACTTGTGCTTCAAGTACGTGACTGGCATTGGGGGGGTAGCCACCCTGAGTGGATCTCAAGAGGCTGCCAAAAGCTGTAACCTGACCCAAATCAGGCAATCCAGACCTGAGGAAGTGGCCAGGACCAGGAGGTTGACTCAAGGGCTGTCTGAGCTGACTAAGAACAACCCCAACAAAGTTCACCTGACAGGGGATAAGCAGCCCCAACCAAACAAAATCCTCACCACCAGTCACGATACCCTCAGCACATCGTTGGGAACAGACCAGTACCTGGATCCAGAAGCCAGACCAACTGAGGAACAAAGCAGGGACCAGGCTATCCAACCTGGTCAGACTACAGAAGAAATTCAGTTGGAGGAAGGGGCAGGCAAGACTGTCATTATAGGCACGGAGATGAACAGAGAGGAGAGGTGCAACCTGATCACCCTGCTCAGAACGAATCATGATATCTTCGCTTATGAGGCAAGTGATATGCCTGGGATAGACCCTGGCCTCATCTCCCATCACCTAAGTGTGCTCCCAGGAACAAAACCCATCAAACAGAAAAGAAGGAACTTCTCCGCCGAAAAAAAATAAAGCTGTTGAGTCAGAGGTCAACAAATTGATCAAGGCAGGTTTCATCGAGCCCTGCGATTACCCAGAATGGTTGGCCAATGTGGTTATGGTCAAGAAGTCCAACGGAACATGGAGAATGTGCGTGGACTTCACAGACCTGAACAGGGCCTGCCCTAAAGACTTCTATCCCCTGCCAAGGATAGACCAGCTGGTAGACTCAACCAGCGGGCATGCTATGCTGAGCTTCATGGATGCTTACTCTGGATACCACCAAATATTCATGCACCCTGCAGACAAACACAAAACGGCCTTCATCACCAGCTGCGGAGTGTTCAACTATGTCATGATGCCCTTTGGCCTGAAGAATGCAGGGGCCACATATCAAAGAATGGTAGACAGGGTCTTCAGAGACCAGAGAGGCAGGAACCTTGAGGTATACGTGGATGACTCCATAGTCAAAAGCGTACATGTAGCAGATCATGTCAAGGACCTCCAGGAGACCTTCGACAACTTGAGGAAGCACAATGTGAAGCTGAACCCCAAAAAATGTGTATTCGGGGTCAGATCAGGCAAGTTCCTGGGTTTCCTAGTTAGTCAACGGGGAATTGACGCGAACCCTGATAAAGTCAAAGCAGCCCTGGACCTGCCAGAGCCTAAGTCAGTCAAGGACATTCAAAGGCTGACTGGGCGCATGGCAGCCCTGTCCAGGTTCATCGCCAAATCCTCGGAAAAAACACAGCCCTTCTTCAAGGTCCTCAAAGGCAACAAACAATTTGCCTGGGGTGAAGAGCAACAAGAAGCCTTCAAACAACTGAAGAGCCACCTCACAAAGCTTCCCACCCTGGCCAGGCCTGTTCCAGGTGAAGTCCTATACCTGTACATAGCCGTATGCCAGGCAGCTGTCAGTGCAGTGCTCCTTCGAGAGGAAGGAAAAATCCAGCAACCAATCTATTTTGTAAGTCATGCCCTGGTTTCAGCCGAGACTAGGTACCCCATGATAGAGAAAGCAGCCTATGCAGTGGTCCTGGCAACCAGGAAACTCATACCCTACTTTGATGCTCATGAAGTAGTGGTCCTCTCAGACATGCCCCTAGAAAAATCACTAGAAAAGCTGGACAGGTCAGGCCGAATATCTAAATGGGCACTGGAACTGACTGCTTTTGGCATCAAGTTCCAACCACGCCACGCCATCAAAGCACAAGCCCTGGCTGACTTTCTCGCTGAATGCTCTTACCACGAGGAAAACATGGAGACCCCAGGTCCATGGATCGTTTACTCGGATGGCTCTTCCCAGCAACAAGGTTCAGGGGCAGAGGTGGTCATGATCTCACCTGAAGGGGACGTGATCGAATATGCTCTCAGATTTCAATTCAGCGCAACGAACAACGAGGCAGAGTATGAAGCAGCCCTAGCAGGCCTTCAACTCTGCTCGACTATGAAAGCCACCAAGGTCCACTTGTTTACAGACTCACAGCTGGTCGCATATCAATTCAACGGGTTATATGAGGCAAGGGAACCAGCCCTGGTTGAGTATTTGAAGGTGATGAAGGACCGATCTTCCAGGTTAGAGGAATTTGTGGTACAGTTGATCCCCAGGGAGGAAAACACACAAGCCGATGCGTTGGCTAAACTGGCCAGCTCAACCCTTCAAGATCTGACCAGGAAGGTTTTTGTGGAAATCCTGCCCGCGAAATCTATAGAGCAGACAAAAGAGCACACCTTCCAGGTGAACTCGCCATTAAACTGGATGAGTGGGATCACCCTCTTCAAAACCACAGGCCAGCTCCCAGCTGAGAGAGATCAGGCTAGGAAAATAAGAAGAAAGGCTACCAGGTACACCCTGGTCGACGGAGAATTATACAGGAAGTCATTCACAGACCAGCCGCTGCTAAAATGTGTTGACACTGATGAGGGAAACCACATCCTGAGAGAGGTTCATGAGGCTATTTGTGGTCACCACATGGGGGGAAGAACCCTGGCCCACAAAACCCTCAGAGCCGGATACTACTGGCCAACCATGATGGCAGACTCGAGGGCCCTGGTCAAAAAATGTTCAAAATTCCAGAAGTTTTCACCAACCATATCTCAACCAGCAAGCGACCTCTGTCCCATCCTCAACCCTATTCCGTTTGCTCAGTGGGGCACTGACCTGCTAGGTCCTTTCCCCACTGCCCAGGGGGGGAAGAGGTGGCTGATAGTGAGCATTGACTACTTCAGCAAGTGGATAGAGACAGAGGGATTGGTCACAATCACAGAAGGCAACGTCAGGCAATTTATCTGGAAAAGCATCATAACCAGGTATGGGGTGCCCAGGTGCATGGTCTTTGATCATGGGAAGCAGTTCGACAACGAACCTCTCAGAGACTACCTCACCCGTTTCCACATCAAGTTCGCCTATTCTGCAGTGTGTCATCCCCAGTCCAACGGCCAAGCTGAGGCAGCCAACAAGCAAATTTTGAACGCATTAAAAAAGAGGTTGGATGATAGAAAAGGAAGGTGGTTAACAGAACTTCCCAGCACGTTGTGGTCACTGAGGACCACTTCCAAAGAATCCACTGGCAGGACGCCATTCAATCTTGTCTTTGGTACTGAATCCCTGCTCCCCGTAGAGGTTGGAAGCAGTTCTCTAAGGGTTCACCTCTATGAAGCAAAAGCTAATGACCAGGTTCTCTCTGAGAGCCTGGACCTGCTCGACGAGATCAGAGAAGAAGGTGCAATCAGGCTAGCTGCTTATCAAAACAGGATAAGCAGGTACTACAACAGAAAAGTTAAGAACAGGCCCATAAAAGCAGGTGACCTGGTCTTAAGGAAAGCTGCAGCTGTGCAAAAAGACAAAATTCATGGCAAGTTATCAGCAACCTGGGAAGGTCCTTACCAAGTCTACGAAGAGCTGTCTACATCGACATTTCGCCTCATGGACCTGGAAGGAAGTCAACTACCCAACATATGGAACGCTGACCAGCTCAAAAAGTACTATGCTTAGATTTTCTATTTCAATTGCTGTAAGCCAATGATGTAAAAACAAAATTCGTAGTATAAATATGAGAATTCAAGTCTGCTCCTACAAGTCTTTGTACTGGAAACATCAAAAGTTCTGGTCTGGTGGAACCAGGTGAAAAAGGCTTGCCTAGCAAGCACACCTGGTCTCATTCCTAGCCCAGTCCATGCATTTGTTGGCCTAAGGCCAAGGGTGCATGCATCAAAAGTTCTGGTCTCATTCCTAGCCCAGTCCATGCATTTGTTGGCCTAAGGCCAAGGGTGCATGCATCAAAAGTTCTGGTCTGGTGGAACCAGGTGAAAAAGGCTTGCCTAGCAAGCACACCTGGTCTCATTCCTAGCCCAGTCCATGCATTTGTTGGCCTAAGGCCAAGGGTGCATGCATCAAAAGTTCTGGTCTGGTGGAACCAGGTGAAAAAGGCTTGCCTAGCAAGCACACCTGGTTTCATTCCTAGCCCAGTCCGTGCATTTCTTCGACCCAAGGTCACACAAGGGTGCATGCTCCAAACGATCTGGTCTGGTGGGCCAGGTGAAAAAGGCTTGCTTAGCAGGCACACCTGGTACCATTCCTAGCCCAGTCCATGGATTTCTTTGACGCAAAGTCATACACAAGTCCATGCCTTAAACGATCTGGCCCTGGGTAGGGTGGTGCAAAGAGTTTGCCGAGCAAACACACTTATCCAAATACCCTGTCCAGTCCACATTCCCATCTGACCTCAGGTCATACAAGGGGGTGTGCCCCATAAATTTTGGTCCTAGGAAGGGTGGTGCAAAGAGTCTGCCCAGCAAACACACTCACCTAAACATCCTGGCCAATTCACATACCTGCTTGGCCTGGCGCCATACAAAGGAATGTTTCTCAAAAGTCCTGGCCCTGGGTAGAGAAGTGTAAAAAGTTCACATAGCAAACTCATCCACCCCAAACACCCTGGCCAGTCCATGTGTTCACCTGCACCTGGTAATACAAAAACACATGTAAAATACAAAGATCTACAAATCAAACACAGGCATCTCAACCACCTGTTGGAACCACTGCAACCTGTACCTGGTCAGAAGGTCATTCTGTCACCTTCCAACCAGGGGGGGCAGAGAGTATACACAATACATGGCACATATAAATATAAATATTTGCAGAGACAAAAATTCAAAGTCCAAGCAAAAATCACACTCATACAAACAAAGTGTCAACTGAACATTCAAAAAGCAGCACGAGGCACATCCACCCCATGGTGGATGGTAAAAATGTTAAGGGATTACATAAATTTTACAAAAGCAGGGTCGACGACCACCTGGCTCTAAAATGCCCAAGCAGAGGCCAAAAGAAATTGTTCTTAAAGTAACAGAAAGACAATTTAAAAGCAAAAAGAGAGAGCTTCGAGGGCACAAGAGGATACCACCAGCATGCTCCAGAACAGGTCAACCAAAGGCATGACCAGAGGTGCTAGAGCAGGAAGAGGCATCCTCCTGATGACCAGGTGATCGCCAAACTTCCTAGGCAGGGGGAGACCCCCTGTCATCCTGCACAACAGGAGCACCCCGGTCATCCTCTGAAACAACCCTGTCCTGGTCAACTGCCCCGCCACTCACTTCCACCTCAACAGGATGGATGTTTGAACTATGAGCAGCACTGTGGAGGGTACCTCCCTGTGCAGGTTGAAGGGAAGCAGGATCAACAGTAGAAGTCCCAGGCTGAGCAAGCTCCTCAGCAACAACAGGCTGAGCAGGAAAAGGAACAGGAGCATCCTCAGGCATTGGACTAGCAGGTGTTTCAGGAGTCAAGGGATGCAAGTACTCCTGAATAGAGGAAGGAAGAACTTCACCAACCAGGGGCATTGAACCCTGACCAGCTCTGTAACCTTCCTCTACCACCTCCCAGTCCACGTCAGGATACGCGTGCTTCACACACCTGAAGGCAGACAGCCAGACATCAAAGAAATAATCATTGAAGTCCTGGTCCGTCCTGGTGAGGTGAGCCCTAGACTCCAGTTCATCCTCAAGCTCCACCAATTTAGTCCTCATGTTCTCAGCACTGCCCCTAAGGGCCTCGAGCTCCCCAGCCTGGGTGTGGTTCCTCTCTTCAAGCTCAGCTATCTTCTCACCCCTGCTCTTTCCAACCTCCTCCAGGTCCTCAACCCTGGATTGGAGGTCCTCCCTGACCTGGTCAGCCCTGGTCCTCTCCTCAGCAGCCTTGGCCTCAGACTGCTCGACCTGTCCCCTGGTCTCCACAAGCTCCTCCTGGACTTCCTTCAGCTTTTCCAAGGCCTCATCCCTGGCCTCCTCAGCAGCTGCTATCCTCTCATGGAAAGCCTCGAAAGCCTGAGTCTGCTCTGCAAGAACTGCCAGGTACTTCTGCTTCACGGAGACCACCTCTTCTTTAAGGTTGTTGATCCTTTCCTCAGCGTGAGTCAGGTAGGGCAAGCCAAAGGTCAGGAACTCGCTGGCCAGCACCCCATACTTCACCACCTGCAAAAGGAAAACGAATTACAAATCTCAGTTGAAAGCACAGCAAGGTAGCAAAAGCAGAAGAAAGTAAAGAATTCATACCAGTCCGATCACCCATCTCAAGGTAATCCCAGGGTCGGCCACTGAACTGGATGGCCTGTCCTGAGGACGCAAAACGCTGTGCAGCATCCCCCTGATATATCTATCAGAGGCCACACCTGGGGCAGCATCAAAACTTCCCTCCTCAGGCGTAGGGAACTCAGAGTTGAACAAGGCTGCCAACTCAGGGGGAAGATTATAGGAGGGCAATAAATTCTGTGCTTCTGCTGCTACTGCTGTTGGTGTTGCTGCTGCTGTTGGTGCTGTTGCTGGTGCTTTTGCTGTAGTTGTTGTTGTTGGTGCTGTTGCTGGTGTTGTTGTTGTTGCTGTTGCTACTGTTGTTGTTGCTGTTGCTACTGTTGTTGTTGCTGTTACTGTCGTTGTTGTTGTTGGTAGTGCTGCTGTAGTTGTTGTTGTTGTTGATTTTGTTGCTGCTGTAGCTGCCTGACCCCCCAAGAAGGAAGGACCAGGCACTTCAGAAACTGAGCTGACAGGCCCTGCCATCTCCGCAGACCTCCCACTCCAGTTAGAAAGCTGGGAGTAAGAAGGCATGCCAGAAAAGCCAGCCCTGTCAGAGGGATGACTCCCCAGAAGGAATTCATCTCCCCCCACAGAAGAGTCCAAGCCAGCCTGGGCCAGGTCATCCTCACGGATGGCCATGGCAGCCTGAAATCCAGCCTGCTCCTGGACCCTCCTCCTCCTCTTGAGCCTCAGAGGCTCCTCATCATCATCATCATCCTCATCATCATCATCGTCTAAGGTGACCACCTCCTTGCCCTTCAAGGTGGCCTCCCCAAGGTCTGAAGACCTAGGCCTCTTCCCACCTTCAGTGATAACCAGGGAAGACCCCTGGTGCCTAGTCATTGCAACCCTGGCGCTTCCGACCACAGGAGGGGTCAGCCCTGCACTCCTCCTGGACCTCCTAACTGGCCCAGTTGCTATCCTCGAGGCGATGGAAGAAGGAGCCTCTACATCTGTTCTTGGTATGGGGGGCAGCCTGCCCTGGTTAGTCCTGACAGCATCAGGGTTGAAAGGAACGAATCTAGGAGCAGGCCTCAGAGGGAGACTCTTATCATTCTCCAACAGGACGAACTTCATCCTGGTTGGAGGCTCCAGGGGGATGGCCCTGGAAGGCCTCCTCTGATCATCTACTCCCAGTTTATCCCAGTCCACCCTCACCTGGGCCTCAGCTGCCAAAAAACAGGTCAAAAAGGGTGAGACCAAACTGCTATTCAAGACGATCAAGGTGGAAAAAACGAAAACAAAACAAATAAAAGAGAAAATACCTCTAGTCATCTTGCAGCTGAGATTAGACAGAGCCAGATAGGCCTCATTCCTAATCAGGTCCAGGTGTGGGAGCCACACCACAGGGGTAGCACTCCCAATGCTGCTGGTAGGGGGATGAGCAGCAAACTCTCTGACCACTGCCTGGTCAGCAGCAGACAGCGTCTCAAACCCTACCCACTCCGTGTTCCTGGGCCTGGCCCACTCCGTCCTGGGCAGGTACACGTTGGGTTCGCTGCTTCTCAAGGGGACCGTCAGCCACAAGAACTCATAATACCAGTGCCCCATCTCCCTAGGCTTAGGGTAGGTGGTAGCATAGGTCTCATTGTCACGCCTCAGGACCTCCACGGTCCACCAACCCTTGGGCACATTGGACCCCCTGTACGGCTTCAACCTGTACATCGTCCGGAAGACCCTGGAGCTCATAGGAAGACCCCTGAACTCACAAACCCAGATAAACCCGATCAGCCTCTGGATGGCATTGGGCACTAACTGGGACAGGCAGACGTTCCACTCATCCAGCATTTCCACGATGAAGGGGTGCAAGGGGAACCTCACCCCAGAATTCAAGTGGGCAAGGAAGACGGGGATGTGCCCTGGTTCAGAATCCCAGGCACAAGAATTTGCAGAAGGCTGAAAAAACTGGTACCCATCCAGGCCAGGTGCCAGGGCAAGAATGTTGGCCCTGGACACCAGACTCAACTGGTGAATCTTCCCCAGAAACGCAGTGGACGGTCTAATCTGCATGACCCCCTGAAGGGCCTCGGAGTCCTCCCACCTTATGGAGACCCACCGTCCTTCACTGTCCAGGTAGTGGTCACCACCAGCGGGACCACCTACCCAGGTCCGGACCCTCAGGTCCTCATTCCGAACTACCAGAGCCCTGCTCTGGTCAGGCTCCTCCTCTTCTGGCAACTCCCTCTCCGCCTCCTGGAGCTGAGCCGCAATAATGGCGTCACTACTGACATCTGGGTCCTCTTGAAAGATTTCATCCCCAGGTTCGTTCAAGGTTAAAGAAAAATCCGAGTTGCTCGCTTGATCCGCCATTGTTAAAGAGGTGAACTAAAAATGCTCTGAGGAAAAGAGGAAACCGAGACGAAGAACTGAAGGGTGAAAGAGAGAGAGAGTTTGGGGGTGAGAGAAAGAAAATTTTTTGGAATAAAGGTTCGAAAAACTCCTCAGCTCCCCCTATAAATGCATCTCCCACTCTCTGGCGGCCCACTAGGCACGACGGTTAGTGGAGCAATTAAGGCAGCTATAATTACTGCCCCACGTCAAAAAAAAAAAAAACAACTCTTCAAATTCAAAAGAAGAAGAGGGTTGTCCACGACGTCCTGCTACCAGGACCAGGGCCCACTCGACACAATCCACAAAAATTATTACTCAATTTTTATGGACTTGGGGGGCAAATTGATGGGGCATAAAGCACCCCATTAATTATTGGGCCAGCCACATGCAAAGCAAAGGCCCAGTCCAACACTCAACAAACCACGGAGTTCCCTCATAATGAAGGCCCGCAAAGGATCAGGTCCTGGTATAGGACAAAGTCCATACAGGGGCCCCTGATCACCTAAAATCCACGCTCAAGCACCTGCCTGGTCCAGATCATATCTACCAGGCCCTGACGACAGCAACCTGGTCCAGGTCCAGCCTACCAGGTCAAGAGAACGTCCACCAGGTACAGGGTTACTGACCAGGTCCAGCCCAGCCTGCCTAGCACAGTTCAACCTACCAGGGGCAGTTCTCCAACACAGTCTCAGGGTACTATAAATAGTCCCTGCCCATACACAGGCCAAGGTATCCAAAAAAGAAAACACTTCCCAAACTTCTCCCTGACTTTCTCTCTCTATATTCTCATACCTTTTCACACTCACTGACTTGAGCGTCGGAGGGCCGTTCCCCGGTAACACCACCGGGGGTAGCTCACTTTTGTTCATTGTGCAGATTCATAGGCCCATCTCGTGGAATTTGGACTAGCTCTCAAGCCCACCAATATAAATTACATTGTTGTGACCATAAAATCACCTCAACATCTTCTAACGTTGACAATGCAATATTCTACATTTCTTTTATCAAGTTATGTAGTTATTTCTTGTATATAAAATCGTATTATTGTAGAAAAAAAAACTAAAATTATCGACAATCAAAACACTTATTTGAAACTTATATACAAAAATATAAACATATTTAATGTAATGGTACATTATTTTAGAAGATTTTTAAAAAATTGAAAAAGAGCAAAAACCAAGTTGGAAAAAATCGAGTTTAGACAAAGAATATCAAATCGTTAACGAATTAAGGCTGCCAAAAAATACTTTAAATTTTTTTAAATGAACAATAATAAGATTTTTTATGAAGATTGATTGGTACTATAGTTTTTATTGCAAAGTAAGTACAAATAATTATAAATGTATTAGGAAAAAAAAAATAAAACAAATACATCTTTGGAAAATGTGAACATTTAATATTATGGTAATGGGAGGGAAAAATAAAAGTTTAGGAGGGAATTTGTTTTTTAGTGGCATGTGTTTTAGACTTTTAGTATATAGTAAGATAGATATAGATAAATAGATGCATGAAGTGGACAAATTAAAAACAAAAACAGCTCAAAAAAGAAAGTGAACAAATCAAATAAAAACGGATGAAGTAATTTAACAACTTAATTAAAAATAATTTGTTGTATAATTGTTTGTCAATTAATATGTAATAATTTTTCTTACTTATTTATAATCTATATATTATTAGTATAAAAAAATTTATTTAGGAATTTGTATTTATTGTTAGGATATTAATGATGGTATTAAATAAAGAGAGAGGTAGAAATGTTAATTTAGGAGGGAAAAAAGAAAGTGGGAGGAAAATTAATGGTAAGAGTTTTAGTATATAGATTTTTGTGCTAAGAGAGCCATAAAGGAGGAGATTAAAAACAACCTCATGATCTCGTGAAACCGACAGAAAAACTTTAATCATTTGAGTTATCATTCTCTCAATTGGTTGTGTATTGGGACTTGAGAGGACTACATCCTAGAAAAACCAACAATTATTGCCCCAAAGAAAACATCTTTCTCAGCCTTGAGTAAAGATCCTCTTCATTTCTCATAGGAAATGGATGGTTCATTTCTTAAATCAATGGTTGAGGATGTCGGGTGTATGAAGAGAGAAATTGGGAGGATTTTTAAATTTTTTATTTTAATGCTAAATGAGGTGTCAAAATCTTAGGATAGGAAATACAGGAAAAAAAATGGGGAGGATCCTAATTCCTCAGCCCTATCCAACCAAATTCTATACTTTTTTGTACTATAAAAGCATTTTATTTAACGTTTGTCAATACACAATCGTTAGAATTTTCAATACGAATCAAATAAAACCCTATATGATTGTATTTTTTCAAATACTCACTCTGTCTAAAAAAACAAATTGCTTCATTTTAACCAAAAAACACTAACAATTTTGGTCAAATAGAACAGTTTTTTTGGACGGAGGGAGTATATATAAAATTAAGAAGATTCACTTTACTTGCTAATAGTGTCAAATGTGATATTTACAAGAATTAGATGATACACAGATAGTGCATAATTACAGCAGGATATTAGAAATAACAGTTTAAAAAAAAATACTAAAAGCAAAGTGGAAATATTTCTAATATGAACTTAGGATAAGAAATATTGATACACACCAATACACCACTAGTAATTCAACTAATACACATGAACAAAGGACCATTATAGATGTATAAGTGCTGCCAGTTACCAGTTCACCTGACTGGGAACTCAAAAGACTCCCTCTTCTAAATCTAAAACTCTTCAATATACATTTTTTTTCAAGTAAAAAAACAAAAAAGCCAAATCTCGGCACTCTGAATTCTAATAAAAAAACACCATCAGTTCTGCCATGGAGAAAAGGCTATACTTTAGCTAACAATTACAACCTTCTGGTAATTATATTTATCTGCCTATGCAGTTAGCAGTAATTTTGGGCGTAAAATTAGTGCCAAAATTACATGATCATATTCCTATGTATCATCTTTATGACTTACATGTGTTTCTTCATCTGATCTGCAGCTCAGCCAGCTGCCACAGCATCGGCCATCGGTTTATCAAGCAATTGATGGAACTTTGCCCCTGACTTCGAGCTTTTCCCGTACATGTCACCTTCGTCCGAGTTTCTCCCAACCGATCCCGAATTATTGACCTTCGATAATAAGTTTGCGGTGCTGTCTGAGGGGTTGAGTTTGGCTTCTACTTCAGCTAAGCCGTTTTCCTTCACTTGTCCAGACTGCAAACTTCCTAGTTTCTCCTGTGAAACGCACCCACTTTATCAGCATCATGAACAATTTGAATGTAATGATTTACAAAATCTCATGTCAGACGGTCTGACATAACTTTTAGCTAAAATTTGCACCTTTTGACCATAAATCTATAACTTTTTATGCAAATAGTTGAAATTTATATAAAAGGTTATGATTTTATGCTAAAAAGTTATCCCTTTAGACCATCAAATGAGGTACATGCTAATGTTGATTAGGGAGTAAGAGGAAAGTTCATAATTAGTATTACAGTTAATGCAGCATTTTCAAGCCGGAGTTCCTGGGAGTTGTCCACAAGTTGATTGATTTCTGACTTCAGCGCCATGTTTTCAGCACATAGGGATTCAACTCTCTTGGCAAGTTCCTCAGTTTCGGCCTGCAAATGAAAGAACTTTTTTTAAAGGAAAGCTCAAGGTTAATTTTTTAGGTAGATCAAGGAACTAGAAATATTGTATTACCTGTTTCCTCAACCTTGACCTTCTTGCAGATTCTCTGTTAGATTGTTTTCTTCTCTCACGCTTCAACTCTCTCTCTTTCTGTGCCCATGTGATTAGGTTAAAAAAAAAAAAACTATTGTGATCAGTTCACTGCATTAATGTTTCATATATGAAAGCTTGCAGGTATGACACCAAAAGGAGACATGACATTTCAAAAACAAGAAAAAAAAATTTTAAAAAAAAACTCGGATAACAGGGTAAGTGCCTGTACCTGTAACCAAGGTTCGGACGACACGACCGCACTAGGAGGAGAAACAGAAGATGAGTTTCCTTTCACACTGATCCCAGGATTCTTCAACTCCAATGTGGTGGCCACACCGCTAGAAACAACAGTTCCCACTACTTGTCCCGCTGCTCCACTTGCAGGAGTTATAGGAACTCCCAACACCTTATCAGCAGGAGGAAGAACAGCCTTCATCTTAGTTTTGTCATCTTCAACTGCTATAATAATATTATGAGATTTGTGTTAGAATGGAGGGTTAAGTAGTTTATAAATCATTTCTTTCTAACTCACACTTGCATGTCCATGCCAACTGACATTCTAACTTTGATTGATTTATAAACCTTGGCAGGAAGTAACAAGGAATAGTGTGTGTGCATGGGTGTTGCCCGAATGTTTCATTTTTTTTGCAATTAATATGTAATTTTTTTCTACTGTTGAAAATTTAAAAAAAAGAAAACAACCAACTTTTAAAGCAAAATGAAGATTATTAAATATTTGAAAGATATAAATAATATTATGCGGACTTTAAATAACATTGATGAAAGCCGGTTGAGATGGTAAGTGCATTACATCTCTTAACAAGTGGTTAAATTTCAAATTTTCCTAAAATCAATAGTTGTTTTTTAATTGACGTGTCATACATTTGTGAGTGGTTGACCTGGCAGTTTACATAGTTCATATACTTGGTGAGTTAATCACATGACGAGTGCCGCGTGGCATCGTTCCTTTTCAACGAACATCTTTTAATAGATTGTATAGATATCATACTTGAATATATCTTACCACTAGTTGGGGTTCCTTCACGCCTTCTCTTCCTTTTATTTTGATCAGCCTGGGACAAGTGTATGAAATCAGAATTTAAGCAAGGCAGTAAGCAATTAAGCACAGAAACTGAAACTGTGCATGTAAATGACACGAACAAAAAACAAACGGGAAAGCGGTCGGGCCCCTTACTTCATAAGTGTTTCCATCACTTCCATTACTTGAACCCTCAGTTCCAGTGCTGTTAATCAGCATTAAACAACTATTAGTTCAATGTAACCATCAGTACTACACTACTAAACAACAATCGCCAGATATTATATCAACGCATAAAAAGGCACTCGGAAACTAAGCTGAAGAGAGTTAACATACCTCTGTGACAACCTATTTTCAGCATCACCATCAACCTTCTCAGGAGTGTCATTCCCAATTGACATTGCGAGGCCACCAAATCCCTTGAGTTTTTTAATTAAACCTTTGTCAGCGTTTTTAGGTGATTTAGCAGGAGTGTCCATACTCAAAGGAGTTGCAACCTGGAAGAATCAGCATGTTCAGATTATATATTTCACCATAGGTAGCACTAAATCAGATATTCAGATATTTAAAAACTTAGATCACTATACTAATAATCCACTCACTGCAGTAGTGACGACTCCTTGCCCGTGTGGCTGTGAGCCCTAAATGCAAAATAAACACAAATGTAACAATGTTAAAACCTTTCTCGAGCATGAAAATGTTTCTACATATGAATTTGAGGCTCATATTTACCCAATTTTCCAATTAAAAAGGAAAAAAAAAAATCAAAAAATCCTTTATTTAGGATGGGAGGGTGAGCTTACAAGAGGAACTGCAGGGTGCGGGTAAACTCCTCCTGGGGCATAGATTGCAGCATAAGGTGTCCCATATGGTGGCACCATTGCCTGGAAAATAGAGATTCATCAAAATTAAAGAAAGAAACTACACAAATGGAGTACACTGAACATATCCAAGATCACAAAATGCTATATATCCTAGTGATGATTACCTGTGGAGGTCCCCACATATAAGGTTGAGGCGGGTGCCCAGGTGCAATAGCTGAGTTAAAGTATGGTGGCAAAGCAACTCTGGGGCCATAATATGCCTACAGATATCAAAGAAAATATTAATAGATGTGTTGAGTTTGAAACCATCACTATTTAAATATGACATTTAGTGGAATCTGAATAGTTCAAGCAACTAACCTGCATGGCCGCCCAATCGGGATAGACATGCATGCTATTCTGCTCCTGTGGAAACACAAGATAGGCCAATGTTCAGACAATAATTTCAACAGTGAAAACAGTAGACAGAAAGAAAAAAAAAAAAGATTATCTTCTTTTATGGTGCAACTATAAGTTCTTGCCACACTTATACAAGAATAGGAAATACAAAACATCATATGTAGAAGAAACCTCATCTACCAGAGATTATGGGTCTGTTTGGTAATGTTTTCCCCATTTTAAATTGTTTGGTTTAGGCCGGAAATTGTTGTACACCCAGTTGAAAACAATTTCCCCAAAAAATTGAAGGAAAACCATTCTCGTTCATTCTCATTCCACCCTATTGAAAACATTTACCCCCAAAAATTGAAGGAAAACCATTTTCATTCCCTCTCATTCCACTCTATTAAAGACATTTACCCCCAAAATTAGAAAAGTTAATAGGTGTAATTGAGTTTCAGTTCAACCAAACAATAGAAAACAAGTTAACATGGAAATTTATTTTCGGTGCAACAAAACAATGGAAAAGTTCCATAAAAATGAGTTTTCCATTGAAAATATTATACACTCTAGCAAATGGAGACTATATGGAATATAAATGCTCTTCTTACAGTTGCAGGTGTAGATGACTTGTCTGCTTTAGAGGACTTTGCTTCCTCGCTGCTTCCCATCTTCAAAATTAATACCTGGCACAATAACAGGTTATCTAAACCAAGTCAATTAATTGGCTCAAAATTTCTGCTCTTCAATGCAAAAAGGATCATAATGAAGGGGAAAAAAATGCGATGTTAACATTCACATAAGCACAAAACACAACTTCATAACAAGTCCTGTTACTGGAAACCAATGTGGATAAATCCAAATCCAATGATGTGCTATTGGAGGGACACAATAGTCAACCAACTGATCCCATCGAAATTCCGGGTGAGTCACATAACAAGCCACCCCCTAGGAGACAACCCAAAACAATATAGAGTCGTCTCTCAATAATACAGAGTACAAAGAATTGAGTGTCACACTAACATGATGTGAAAAGTAGATCAAAAAACAAAAGTCACCTGCAAAAACATAAAAAAGAAAACTGTTCACCCTTCAACTCTAAGGACCAAGGGACAGCTCTTTTGCGCTAAATTAATCTAAATTAAGCTAAATCCTAGATTAATCAAGAGCTGAGCTAATGGAATTAAGTTGAGAAGAACAGGGCCTAACTCATAGCACCCAAAAATTGTGGTGAACCCGTTCTCATATACGAACTAAGTTTCTGGAATTGATATGATATTAGCCTAAAAAGGGTATAACCCAAAGAATGTTAAAAAGTGGAGGAGGTTCTATTTTGAACCCCACCACCCCTCCCACCTTCTCCCCCATCACACACACACAGATACACACACAAAAAAACCAATGACAAAACAAACTATGGAGTTTGATCCTGGCTAAAATTGAACCCAAATATCATAAATCAAAGATGAAATTTTGGTTTTTATTTTAGATCAGGAGTCCTAAGAGATGTAAGCTTACAAGAACCCATCAAATTTGAACCCCAGATCTCTCACAGTTTCCACAGTCTATAAGTTCTTATTAAAAAATGGTGCTCAACAGTCTTGAAATTTCGAACTGGATTTCAAAAACCCATATAACCACACCATATCTACCATAATCCATCGATTCAGTTCATATCATCTAGCTGAGTTACAGTAAAAATTAAGTTTAGTGTTACCAAAGATTTAATATCAAAAATTTCTAAATCAATTACCCTTTTCTCCTTTATATTAATTAATTACCAATTCACCAAACTTTCGTAATTTAAGCAATTGATCCGAAGATGAACATGTTTGATCTTGAGATTAATATAAATTAACTAAAAAAATTAGCTCAGCTCTCTCCATGACTCCATTAATGGTGTTTCAATTCTCACTAACTACCCAATCATAGTTACAAAAAACAAACTCAAGATTTCAACAACTAAAGCTTAAACTTTCTTAACAACACAAAACCCAAATCAAATAATCCTCAAAAACAAAATTACAGATCACCTGATCGTATCACCGAAAGTGGATTAGATCTGCATGCAGCTAATTTCAGCATAATTACTACCCAATTCTTAATTTAATTTTAAGTTTAATTTAAGTTAATCAAACACAAATTGAATTAAGTTTAACTTAAAAAATTAAATTCAGGATTAAAAGAAATTAATATAAACAAAAAAGGAGGGACATAATAGTAATTATAAAACCTGACCGACCACACAAAAGTAATGGACCCTTGATAAGCAGGAATGACACGGCAGTTTCACCTCATCATCGAAATGACAAATCTACCCTTCCCCGTCACCCCCTCTTTCACACTCATCATAAAATTAAAATTAAAATCTTCTTATACCCAAAAAAAAAAAACACTTTATATTACAATAAGAAAAAAAAAATGCACTACACATACTAACACTGTATTATTAGCATATATTATTAGCATAATTCGACTTGATAAGAAGAAAAAACCAACGAATTTTTATCGGAATTTAGAATCATAAATGGGGATTTTTTTATTTTTTTTTTTGAATTGAGAAATAAAAAATTGAAAAAATAAACGTACCTGAGGTAGAAGAGGAAAAAATGGAGAAGATTAAATTAAGCAGAGGAGGTGGGGGAGAAACACCTCAGCATTGTGTAATGGATGAAAATGGTATATGGAGGAGAGAGAGAGAGAGAGAGAGAGTAAAAAGGGGGGAAAAGTAGAGAGAGAGAGAAAAGAGAGACGAAAGTATGAAGATTGAAGAGAAGGAAGGAAGGGAGGAAGAGAGGAATGGGGGTGGGGAGTTGAGGGAGAGAGATTATGGGGGGCGCCAAGCCTATATTCCACGTCATACTACACGTGTTAGTAGGTGTGGGAACTTTCAAGGGTATTTTTGTATTTTTACTACCCCATTACCTCCAGTTTGTAAAACCTAAAGGGTGATAATGAGTTTGGCATGTTCGTGAACAGTTTGGAGTAGGCTCGGTCAAAGCATGACTCGAGTTTGGGCTCATCTCGAGAGTTAAACGAGCCAAGTTATATCAAGTTTGGCTCAAAAAGCTCATGAACAAGCTTCATTAAGGGGGCGTTTGGGAGTTAGAGGTTTGACCAATTTAAAAAGTTATTTTTAGGTATTTGGTAGTTAGAGGTTTGAAAGAGATCGAGTTTTGGGGTGAAAAAAGCTCATATGATGAGCTTTTTGAAAGAGCTTATAGTTTTTTTTGTTCTTTCTACTCTAAAACATCTAACAGCTATTTACACAAACAACTATTATAATCAGTTAGTCAAATCAGCTATTTCAAACAAACTAATCAAAGCTGTTAATTCAATCAGCTAACCTCTAACGGCTAACAACTAACTCCCAGACAAGGCTTAAATAAATTTATAAAATATTATAAATATAATATTCATTACAAATATCTTTTTATTATATAAAGTACAAATATATTATATTAATCTAACATTGAGTTACTAACTTGTGGTTTATGTGTATTGTTAAACATGTAATCATGTATGTTATAAAATTAAAAATTTTAAACAAATGAGCTGGACTCGAGCTCAAGAACCGATCAAGATTGAGCCATATTTTTTTTCATTAGCTCAAGTGGAGCTTTAAAATTCCAAGCTCGACGAGCTCACAAGCCAAACTGAGCCAAAAAAATAAACGAGCTTGGATCCAAACCCTTTTTTGGGGGTGGGTCTAGATATGATTCGGATGTTTTGGGTCTGAATTTAATGGATCAAATGATAGTCAATGGGTTCGAGTCCAAATTGAGTTTAAAGCGAGTCTTAATATTAAATACAAAAATTCTAATGTATGTTAATATAAATCCATAGAATGTAATATGGCCCGTTCTATAGGACTTCTATTAACTTAATTTAATTTCATTTAAGTTCAGTGAATTTAAGTTAATTTAATTTAAGTTTATTTCATTATTATTATTATTAGTTTCGGGCATCGTTTTTCCGCTCGACATTTTTCGACGACGTTTTTCGGACTGACTTTTCCGGCGTTGATTATTCGACCGACTTTTCCGACGACGATTTTCGGGACAAGTTTTTCGGCGACGGTTTTCGGGATGGCTTTTCCGGCGACGGTTTTCGGATTGACTTTTCCGGCGGTGATTATTCGGCCGAGTTTTTCGGCGACGATTTTCGGGACAACTCTGCCGACGACAGTTTTCGGACTGATTTTTCGGCCGACTTTTCCGGCAACGATTTTTCGGGACGACTTTTCCGACGACGGTTTTCGGATTGATTTTCCGGTGGTGATTATTCGGCCGACTTTTCCGGCGACGATTTTCAGGCCGAGTTTTTCGTCGACGATTTTCGGGACGACAGTTTTTGGACTGATTTTCTGGCGTTGATTATTCGGCCGACTTTTCCGACATCGATTTTCAGGCTGAGTTTTTCGGCGACGATTTTCGGGATGAATTTTCCGACGACGGTTTTCGGATTGATTTTCCGACGGTGATTATTCGGCCGAATTTTCTGGCGACGATTTTTTGGGACGCCTTTTCCGACGACGATTTTCGGATTGACTTTTCCGGCGGTGATTATTCGGTCGAGTTTTCCGGCGACGGTTTTCGGGCTGACTTTTCTGGCGGTGATTATTCAGCCGAGTTTTTTTACGACGATTTTCCGTCGGTGAAAATGAAGGTTTTTAGGGTTACTTTGAAATATAAAAAAAATTTAAAAAAAAAATTAAAAAAAAATAATAAAAACAAAAAAATAAAATATAATATAAAAATTAAAAAAATAAAATAAAATAAAAGTAAAAATAAAAAAAAATAATAATTTAATTTAAGTTCAGTTAATTTAATTTAAGTTCATTTTTTCTCAGTCCTATAAAATAGGGCATAAGTAGCACCAAGGCAATTACACAAATTACATGTCTATGTCTTATATACAAAGTATCATTTGAAGAGGGAGAAGAGTGATCGGTGGAGGCTACATGCCGGGTTAATTTGGGAGAAAACTTAATATATATCCGACATGTATTTAACAAATACTCTCTTGACTCAATACATTATAATATTAATATTAGTAATGTTGAATAATAATAATAAAATAACGTAACGTGTTGAATGAGGAGATGTATTATGGCCTATCAATTATGGTTTAATTTGAAATTATCATGTAAAAAATTAAAGGATATGAATTTTTAAAAAAATAAATAAAAATTGAATTTGCGGATTCAAATCGGGTACAAGCTCTATTAGCATCCCTTATATACACTCTCAAGGAAAAATGTGAAATTGTTGCATGTGCTATAACCGAATCTTCTTTTTTCCCAATATCATAGGATGAAAATGAAATATGAAGTCGTCGGAAAAGTCGGCGGAAAATTGATCTGAATTAAAATCGTTTATAAACTTAATCTTCTTTTCCGACTTAACAAACCGTCCGAATCTTCTTTTCCGACTTAACAATCATGAAAAGGTGAAGCAGGGGCCGATGAAAATTGATCTAAAAATTAAAATTTTGGGGAATAACTCTAGTTTCATTTAGAATACACAGGTGTATGTACACCTATTTATATATTAGATGAACAAAATATAAACCTACTTGCGTATATTTCTATGCGCAACATGATTACTAGTACGGCGAGCACAGTTCCGTTGAACTAGAGTCATATCTCTTATTATTATTAAATGAAGTTAATCCTTATTATTTGCCATACTTGCCTTTTCTAGCTCAATTTTTTTTATAACTTTGATCATTTTATTTAAAACATATAGAAAACATTAACATATATACAGGATGCTATGAGAATATAATTTACAAAATATAAATTACAAAATTTTACTTTTAATAATTTCTATAAATATAATTTTTAATAATAATATTATTATTATTATTAATATTATCACTCTAACCTTTTATTTATTAATAATATTATCACTCCAGCCTTTTATTATTAATAATATTATCACTCCAACCTTTTATTAATAATAACTTGATTAACATGACATCCATCACACTACAAAATAAGAATAATGCTTCTCGTTTTTTCCCACAATATATGCATAATATATTTGCCTAGCATTTTTAGTAACTAATAACTATTAGTGTACATTTGCACAACTTAAACTTTAGTACTTCAAAAAAACAAAACTTTAGTACTTAGGGTTTGTTTGGTAATACTTTCTGGATTCTTGAATGACTATTAGTGTTTTAATGAATCTACAAATTACGTAATATAAATAATAGTTTTTGACAGAATATAGACTGAATATACTTTTGTATAGCTTTTTGAAGCAGCGTTTCGCAAAAGCTAATAATATTAGTTTTTGGAGTAGATGTTGTAAGAAAATACTTGTTCTTTCTTTAAAATAACATATTTACAACTTATTATTTACTATTTCAACATGTACTTTCTACGTCAAACATAGAAAGTAGATGTTACATACGTACATATCTACTTTGACAATTGCCTATCATTGAAAGTAATAACTTGTTTAATTGACGAAAACTACCCTCACGGCTCGTTTGGTAGCCGGTTATAAATGGTGGTAATTGGAATGAATTTGTAACGAAATTTAGAAGAAAAATCAAAACTCATTCCCATGGTGGTGCTAGTTTAACTCCGATTTGTCTAATTTTCTTCACAGATATTCATTCCCATCTAATATATACCACACTCCCTCATGGTATTGGATAATAATGGAAAATAAGAAGAAATTTCAAGTTTGAGAATGAAAAGTATGTATTTCATGGGGATTATGAAATTTATCCTTAACAAATTACACTTAAAATTCATTACAAGTACCACAGTTTATTACCAATAATCAAACGGGTCGTCAGTCCTTCACAGCTAACGGCTATCTTTGCAACTAATTTTAGCCAAAAAAAAAAACCCAAACAAAAAAGTATTCTCCTCGTATTTTTAAAGACAATGCAAGCATAGTAATTATGTAATATGAGTCCAAAATTGGAGCACTCTAATATATATATATATATATATATATATATATATATATTTTAAGGATAATGTGTAGGATATTAGGCCTTGAAATCGGACCCTACTGCAGGTCATCCAGCCCAATTTTAGCCAACACACACATCTGTAAGGGGGTAATAAGGAATCCTCATAAATGCGTACGGTGAGAATCGAACTCAGAACATCGTGCCTGAAATTCTGAAGCCCTAACCACTGATGTAGTAATATACCATCTTTAAAAAAAAAAATGATGTAGTAGGGGGTGATAATAGTTTAGCCACGCCCCTCAAAAGAAAAAAAAAAAAAAAAACACTAATGAGTAATGAGTAATGAGTAATGAGAGTATGAGACACAATCCAAATATGTCGTCAGCTAACAAATTAAGTACTCCAAATAACATAAGAGGCGGCTTATAGAACACACAAATGACACAAGTACGTAACAACCCCAACGAGGCAACCATGATTCATGCCAATATTTGTAAGCCAATCAGGGTGAACCACCGTATCAATTGATCCAATCTCACCTTATTGTTTCCTTGGAGAAATTATTGGTATAATTTTTTTTTTACAAGTACACAGTTCTCGCACACAAGACTCATATATCAAGAAATACTTTGGCACGGGGGAGGGGGTGGGTAGGTGTAGAATCCGTGACCTCAAGGATCACGAGGTGTACTCTACCACTTGAGCTACACTGATTGGACTTGCTTGTAAAAAAAAAAAAAGAAGAAATTATTGATACAATGTTTGTTCCTCATAGTTCCTTATTATTATGTGGCAGGTAAGGTGTAACTAATTAAGGGTCCGTTTACTAGAGTGAAAAATGTTTTCTCTGAAAATAGTTTTCCTATTTTAGATCGTTTACTTTGGGTGAAAAAATAAAATGTAAAACTTTGGGTGAAAACTCATTTTACACCTTATTGGAAACATTTTCTTCCAAATTTGGGAGTAAAACTTATTTTCCGTTCAAGTAAACATTGGAAAATTTATATGAAAATGAGTTTTCCAACGTAAAATGTTTTTCATGGAAAATCATTTTACATCGTAAATGTTTTACATCAAAGTAAACGGACCCTAAGGGCTATGTGCTTTTTATCTGATTTGATTCTAATTTTTCTAATTTGGCTTGACCTGATCTAAAATTTTGATCAGGCTTTGACTTTAATATGTATACACTAATTTATAAGAACAAAATTATCAAATGAGGTATCATTATATCTGTATTGATGTGTAGTTTTAACTATATAATCTTCGTTATTTATTTTGGTACTAATTTAAAGATATATAATAATAAATAAAAGCAAATAAAAAGATTTGATTTGATCTGATTTTTTTTTTCCAATAGACAATTATAAAGTGCTTAAATAAAGAGCATATAAATAAAGAGCATAACCTAACCTTAGTATGTTAAAAAAAAATAAGTTTGTTCCATTTTCACCATAAGTTCATAACAACATTAATCTTCGTTTACATTAGCTGCATAGAGATGAACTGAATTGAACTGAACTAAACTTAATAGAGATGAACTGAACTGAACTGAACTTAATAGAAATGTATTAATTGAACTGAACTGAATAGAAGTGTATTAACTGAACTGAACTGAATATAATCTGCAGTAAACAAACCCTAAGACAACGATCCAAAATAGATTGGGTGCTAACATACTAGTTGTAGATAAATTTTTAGAGACATTGGATAATAAGGGGTGCACATTATACGAGATATTAGTTTACAAGAGAGGTAATAATGGTGAGGATTGAGTTCTAACACAGTGACGTCAGAGTCACATTCGCATCTTCCAAGTGTGACGTTCAATTTTCGTCTACTGTAATCCCCTTTTCCAAACTTGAGGCAAATCTATCATTGTATTTATGTAAAAATAGCCTCGATTCGATGTGAAATCTACTGTATCATATATAAAAAAATAAATTATAAAATGGTAACTAGTTAATTTATGTTAGCATGATTTATCCTTAACATTTCATAAATAATGTTGTTTAGGTTTCCATGTAAAATAAAAACCAGAGCTTTGTAATTAATAATCAAATAAACTACTATTTTAACAAAATTGAGTATAATATTAGAAATGTAGTAACAAGCCATGGGCCATTCTCTACCTCCACCTCTAATGCATAGGGTTTACTAATTTAAATCCTCATAATAGCCACTGATGGTGTATTGTTTTCTTAGTGATTTTTTATTTTTGTAAAAAAAAAGTGAGTAGAATATAATTCTTATATTAAAGTTATTTGAAGGTTGTATATTTTTTTTTTTTAAAAAAATAAAATAGACCGAATGAATTTGATAAATTTTATCATTTCTCCTATCATATTGCTTGATTAGAACTTTGAGCTAGAGCCGGCAAAAATTGACACGACACGATAACATGGCACGAACACGGCACAAAATTAGTGGGTTTGGGTCAAAGATTTTGACACGATTAAGTAAACGGGTTGACACGACACAACACGCTTATTAAACGGGTCGGGTTTGGGTCAAGGGTTTCAACCCGTTTATGTAAACGGGTTGACACGACACGACACGATTACACTTGAATATTAATTTTATAGTTAAAAATTAACGTGACACGCTAACACGACCCGAACACAACATGAAATTAACGGGTTTGTGTCAAGGAATTTGACACGTTTAAGTAAACGGATTGACACGACACGACACATTTATTAAACGGGTCGGGTTTGGATTAGAGGGTTCAACCCGTTACCCGAAATTGACACGACATGACACGATTGCCAGCTCTACTTTGAGCTAAAAAAAAATGAATCATTTTATATCATAAATCTATAAATTTTTATTTAATTAGTTAAAATTATTATGTTTTCTTTTTACTGGGTAAGGAATTCCAGCTGGGGGAGGGGGATGTTTGTGATAAGCTAAGATTTGAAAACCGTATTTCAAGAATATCGGAAATACCCAATATATCAAAATGATTTTTTTAACTCACATATCAAATGATATTTTTGTAATTTTATTGAAAATATATTACCAAAACACCCCCCTATTTGGTTGGTGCTTGGATCTCTGCCCCTAAAATTTGTCAAAATTCCAAGAATACGAGGTGGGAGTGTGCATCACTTTACCACTTCTCTTAACCTTTCAACTTTAAAATTAAAGTGTGTCAATTTACTTGCTACATTTTTTTTGAATGTGGGGGCTCACTTAATTTCTACTTATTCTGCCCTTATTTTTGTCATTTACCATCTTTATTTAACATATTTTAACCCATTTTTGTCATCTTCTTTATAAATACTTCTACTTTTAATGGTCCACATCACTTCATATGTACTGTTCACTTGTATTTAGTAATTAACAGCGAGGGAGTGTTATGTTATAAATTAGAGCTGATCAAAAGTGGCCCGGCCCGCTTTTTGCGGGCTTTGGACATGAAAATTAGGCCCGAATTTGGCCTCGACCCGGCCCGATTTTTTTTTGTGCGGGCCTTGGACATTTAAAATTAGACTTTTTTATTACTTTTTTAGGCCCGGCCCGAAAAGCCCGCCAAGCCCGTACTAAATTTTCGGGCTTTGGCTAAGAAATTTGGGCCCGAACTAAGCCCGACCCGAACCCGGCCCGCTTTATGGGCCTGATTTTTATGCATCGGCCCGGCCCGAACTCGGCCCGGCCCACGATCACCTCTATTATAAATTATCTGTTGTTTAAATTTTTATTTCTTTTAATTTATTTTAAAAAGGATTTTTTTAATGGAATAAAAAAGGAAAAATTACAAATACAAATATACAAAGGGTAGTAATCACATGAAAAATAATTTTGGCACTCACCAATTTGATTTTGGCACTCCTCCACCTCTCATATAAATAGTTCATTAAGGGCTTGGTTACTTCAGATTATATTCAGTTCAGTTCATCTCTATGTAGTTCAATTAATATACTTCTATTCAGTTCAGTTCAGTTCATCTCTATTAAGTTCAGTTCAATTCAATTCAGTAAACGACCCATAAGAAGTGCATCGTTACTTGATACAATGCATGGAATATGAAATTGAGTAAAATGAGCTTTGTGTTGTGTTGTGGGGGTGTATCGGTTAGATGAGTTGGCCAAATGGTGGGCTGGTGGGGCCAGAGGAGTGTCTTGATAATCGGGGAGTGCTAATTGTTTATTCGGAACCACGTTCACCGTACACGTGTTGGATTTTAATACGATCTACGCGTTCATCTTCTTGGATTTTGTGGGAAGGTAGTGATGGTGAGGGGCCAACGCAACAAAGTCCACCCATGTCATGTGGCTTACTTGGATTTTTCTTTCTTTTTTTTTTCTTTTTCATTGATCCATTATTTTAATGAGAGGGGGTATATTTATTTAATGGTATTAAGGGTGTTAGCTCGGTATTCTTCTGTTAACATTATTTATAATTGACTACCAAACGAATCATTATAGTAATTCATAGGAATTTACAAAAGGAGGTAAATTCTCATGAAATGAAATTTCATGTGGTAAATCATTTACTTAAATAAAACAAACAAACACCTAAACAAGTTCCAAGTATAAGAGGAAGTGCCAATCTATAAGTGGTGCAATTCTCCACCCTATATCCCAGCGATACAAGATTCAAAACTCGACCATCTTTATAACACAAAATGTTGAGCTATAACAATTAAAATGAGGTAAAGCTCTTAAAATTAGATACTTTTCGACAATGTTTATTTTGGGGTATTGAGTAATTTGATGAGTATTTTTTAAATGTTTGTTCGAGTCGTGCAAAAGGATTGTAGAATAAAAGAAGGAAAGAAGAAAAATGTATTTTAATTGTTTGTATGGGGCTATTATATGATAATTTTACGTCAAAGCTTTAGTGTAACATGTACGAAGTACTTTGTAACATCTAATAATAAAATAGAAAAGCGAAAGTGTAACAAGCAAAGTTTCTCGGCCGATAACTCGGCGTCTTTTTCAATTCTTCTGTCTTTTCTAAGAATATTTTTTCTCATTTGCTCCAACAGGCGGACGCAATGCTCAACATTTAGTCCACTCAATGGCTGTCCAAGGCTCCAAGGCCGGTAAGACGATTCTTATTCAAAGTAATCTCGAGGCTCTTCCAGCCTTCGCAATGTCCTCCGCTCGTCTCCCAGCTTCCACCACAGATTCCTTAGATCGTATTAATCGTTCTTTCTTTGGGAAACAACGCCCAGACAAGACGGGTCTCTCGATGATTTCTTGGGACAAGATATGCCGGCCTAAATCTTTGGGTGGTCTCGGCCTTCAGGAATCGGCGCCTGTCAATAAAGCCTTTCTCTGTAAACTTGGTTGGAAGATCTTAACCCAACCTGACAATCTTTGGGTGCAGGTTGTTTCTGCTAAGTATCTTCGATCCTCCTCATTCTTTCAATACCGAGCTCGTCCCTCCGACTCCTGGATTTTGAAACAAATTCTGCACATTCGGCTTCTCCTCCAACGCGGGATCCGATGGAAGGTGGGGAACGACTCTCAGGTTTTATTTTGGCATGATAATTGGGTTTTCAAGGTTTGCCTGCTAGAGTACCTTAATTTGTTTGTCCACTTTATCCCCTATCCTCATCTTACTGTAGACTAGGTAATCCGAAATACTCATTGGAGCGCTTCTTTCCTAGATGACCTTGTTTCACCGCTAATCTTTCAAATTATTATCGGCATTCTCCTCCCTTCTTCGCCAATCCCAGATGTTCCTTGTTGGGGCTTCTCTTCGGATGGTTCTTTTACTGTTAAGTCTGATACCTGGCTAGCCCATGATATCCTTGCTTATGCTCCTAAATGGGATTATGCCTAGCTTTGGAAGATGGATATCAACCCTAAACTCCAGATTTTTATTTGGTAATGCTTGCATAATGGCCTGCAAGTTCGCCAAAACCTCATAATACGGGGTGTCCCGATTTCTCCTAATTGCCCCCTTTTCCAAACTTGTGAAGAATCCCAGGATCATCTCTTTCTTCATCGTCCGAGCGTTTTTCCAGTTTGGTCTCACTGCCAAGGTATTTGTTGGTTAGCCCCTCCCTCCAATATGTACTCTCTCCCGTCTCTCCTTCTGCATCTTCACTCTACCCACTACCTGTCCCTCGTTAAATTTCTTCATGTCCTCTGGAGTATTTGGAAAGCTAGGAATAGGTTAGTCTTTGACAACACTCCTTTCTCGTCGGTTTCTATTTTTTCTCGTGCTTACTCGTGCTTTCAGGAATGGAAGGCCCGTCTCTCGGTCGACTCTCTAGCCTCAATTCATTGCTCCCCTTCCTGTCCTATCCCAGTTCAGTCTCCTATGTGGGTTCGTTGGTTCCCCCATCCTGGCACCATTAAATTAAACTTTGATGGCTCTTCTAATGGTATTTCTGTAGCCGCTGGTATTGTCCTTCGGGACAATCTAGGGGAATGTCTCGCCGCCTGTTCCTTCTTTTTAGGCAATGCCTTCCCTCTTGTTGCTAAAGCCTTGGCTCTCCGCAATAGTCTTCTTTTAGCTCGTGAGTTTGGTTTTTCTTCTATTTTTATTGAAGGCAATAACCTTACTGTTATCAATGTTTTGCAGGGTAAATTCTGTTGCCCCTAGAAAATTCAGCTTTTGATGGACGACATTCAGAACATCCTCCGCAACTTTTGCGATTATGCGTCTTCTCACATCTACCATGAAGCTAATCAGTCAGCCGATATGTAGCGTCTCTCGGGCATTGGGCTCCTACGCACATCAATATAGATCCCTTTATGGAGGTCAAGTTCTCCTTTTTCTTAAATGCCGACAAGTCAGGTTATTTCTTCGAGTGGAAGGCAACCTAACTTCACACTGTTTACCTTCCCTTAAAAAAACGAAATGAGTACACGATACAACTATTAAAAAATACAAAATATGAATATATGAGTATTGTAAAGTAAATATCACATAATTTATACAAAAGGAAAATATGTAAAGTAAATATTTATGAAAACTTTGATCAATTTATTCAAGTTCCATGAAAACTGTGCATTAAATAAATACAAAATAGGAAAAAAAGATTGTTCGAGGACAACTTTAGCAGGCCCATGCTTCCATCTGTGCAACCAGGCCTCCAGCACAGGGCCCCGTGCCCAGGGGCGGATCCACAATAGTGCATGATGGGCCACGTGCGTGCTCACCCATTGTATAAAACAAAAAATGAAGTTCAATTATAATACATAATGCAGCATGGCTTAGTGGTTTAATTTTATGGTTGAAATAGAGATGCACAAGTGGTTGGTTCTAGGATCAATTCTTCTTGGCTTCACTTTTCTTTTCTATTATTTTCTTGTTTAAAAGCTAATTTTTGTTGTCAAATGTGCATTGCTAATTTGTGTGTTAATTGCTGAGTTTTTTTTTTTTTGGGTCAAATGACAATTGCTAATTTATTTTTGCTATATGTTAATTGCTGTTTTTTTAAATCTTTTTTTCAAATCATTTTTTTTAATGTTAATTGTTGTTTTTTGTTGTTAAAAGTGTTAATGTGTATTTTATTATTGATAATGACTTATGAGTGTATATCAATTTACGATTTTGTATTTTTGATACTTTGAGTTGAACATTTTGATGGATTATGAATATTTTAAGCCGTTTATTATGTTTTTTCAATTGACGCATAACGCATGAATGTTTTGGATTTTGATGGATTATGAAATAAAATTATAATAACAAAAAAAATTTGATTAAGGGGCCCATTTTTTAAGATTTGAACAGGGCCCCGAATTTCTACGGCACGGCCCTGAACTTTAGTATGCGTTCTTTGCAACATTACTAGAATGGGCTTCTAGAAAACTACTCTAATCGAATTTTTCTGCGGCTGTAGTTATTGAGCTTTTTTTAGCTAAACACAATTAAAAATACAAAAGAGTAGAATATCGAGTACCACAAAGTATGAGTGTGTGTGGTAACCATACCCAGTATGGGTAGTGAAAAAAAGAGTACTCAAGCTACATATAGGTAACAAGTTATGTCTCAATTCTCAAACCATTTGTAAGGATTTTGTATCTTCTCTCAGTTTCTATTATAAATACTTATGTTGGCTAAATTGAAACGGGTGTTCTGCATAGGTTGCAGTAGGGCTTAACTCAAAACCTAATACACCCACATTAACAAGCATTAAGCAAAGATATGACTTCGTAAAAATTAACTACTCCCTCCGTAACGAATTAATTTCACCATTTGTTTTTTCATGCATTTTAAGGAAGCGATTTAAGGGTGTAAACGACTAAATTAATCAAAATAATTTTGATATTAGTAACTTATAATCACATTCTTGCTTATACTAAAATCATTTTGATTAATTCCTTCGTTTACACCCTTGAACCGCTTCCTCAAAATGCGTGAAAAAACAAATGGTGAAATTAATTCGTTATAGAGGGAGTATATTAGATAGGATCTTTTGACATCCGGGATGGGCCGCTTACCTTTTACCAAACGACTTTCCTTGGCTTCTTATGGTATTTCTTAAGTAAAACTAATTAACTAACATTTACATAAGCTAACGCCTAACGGTGTGACTTTGTTGTTTTTTTTTTCTTTTTATAAAAAAATTGTTAAAAAATAGTCTAACTTGTAATTATTGTCTTCTAAGAAGAGTCTCAACTATAAATTATTTCAAAACAATTATAATCTATGTAGCATGGGTATTTCTTTAAGATAATTGTATCATTCCATTCTATCAGATATTGATATGATTCCGACACTTTTAGAATTCTCACAATTGTACTCAATTTTAACATTATTTTTTTAACATAGTTTATTATAATTTTAGCCATTGTTTTTCGTATTTCGTACGTTTTTTAAAAGGTTTTCTTATGTTACTACAATCTACAATGAGTAAACTAAAATATTTTGAATGATGTTGAAAAATTAATTAAAAAAATTCTTAATTTTTTTTAGTATTTAATGATATCCAATTGTCGTACTTGTATCCTATGTTTTTTAGATAAATGTATTCCACACCCGTTTTGTACTGATCTCTGTTTCCTTACATTTATCAATTCAACTTAATCACAGCTACATACTTTCATGGCATTTTACAAAAAGAGTCATAACTATTGATTTTCTTCAAAAGAATATGTTTTAAAAAGGCATTCTTGTTACGATTGATAATGTAAAATCAACCTTAAAGTTGAAACGTTTGTGAAATAATCAATAACTAGAATTGTTTTTAAAAGGTCCAGTTGAGATTATTTTTTGTCAATTTTTTTTAAAAGAGCTGTGAGTAGATTGCTGTCTACCTTTACTGCTTTTTTTTTTTTTAATAATCCTAAACAATATTTTTGTCTCCTTTTCCTTGTCATATTGCAATAGAGAATTAGATATTACTTTTCTTGACAAGAAAATAGAGATTGCCTTTTTCTCAATAGCTTTTTTAATTCTGTTTTTCCCCTCTCCATGTTTACTTAGCAACTTTTTTTTGACAGAAAAAAAAAAAAATTCATTTATAAGAGATAACCATTTATAACCGGCTAACCAATGGACCAACGAAGTCAAAATTTAATAATTCATGAAATGACATTGAGGTTTATGGAAATTCAAACGACTTGTTTTGTTAAATCTGAAAAAAAAAAGCCATGTAGTGAATTTGAGTCAAGATTCTCTCTATTTTCTCTAGAGAATTTTTGCAAATTTTATTTTAATGTTAAATTAGGTGTCAAAATCTTAATATAGAAAATGAAAAAAAAGGAAATGGAGAGGATCATAATTCAGTGAATCCTTAAACAATCCAAAATATCTGCTATATTTCAACATAGAGTCGCTTTACAAAATATCCTAATGTAATTCTAAAATTAAATAATCTTAAGCATTACCATTAAACAAAATTTCACACTCAACATATATTGCTGCAGCAGAAGCAGTAGCACACTAGCACTTTTGATCCCCAAAAATAGTACAGCAAGTAGTAACAGTGGCATATTCACCCCCAAAAAGTTGTCTAACCTGTAGAATTACAACACCAACATTAAGAAATAGAGAGAGTAATCGTTTGTGTAGGACTATGAATATCTAATATGATATTTTTAATTCAAAATTTTAATCTTGAGCAACCATGATATACTTAATACACTAGCATGACATGTTTTTTTGGACTGAATTTATCAAATCTGAACTTAATTAAATTAAATCCTTACTCGACATGAGCAAAACTGAACTGAACATAATTTTTCAGAACTGAAATGAAATTTAAAAAATTAAGTCCAAGAGAACAGGGCCTATGTATTGCTCTGAAATATGAATGACATTTCATCCAAAGGATTCATACCTATTAACCTAAATGGCTAAATGTCTGATCTGGAAACTAGTGACAAAATTATATTTTACAAAAAGATTTCCTCAATAACCCCCCCCCCCCCCACCCCACCCCCAAAAAAAAAAAAAAAAAATTATCAACAAGAAGATTGCAGGAGCACCCAACACCAATTTCCTCTTTTCCAGATAGGCTGTAGAAAATTGCTTCAAAATAAATCACACTGGGAAAAAAACTTACAGTGCATGAAGCAATAAAACACTTCTTACCCAATCAATATCTGGCTAGCAGAAGTTTCCAGAACCAAAAGCTCTAAGAAAATGCAACTATTCTGCATCAATTCTTCCACTTAAAAATAGTGTCCTTTACAACAGTACCCTTTTTTACATGTCTGATACAGACCATAGATAAGCTTCTCGCTCAGTAGCCCGTTTTTCATTCGTCCTTTTGAATAATTGTTTTTCATATCCTACAATGTGAAGGCAAAAGGATGTGAAAATGGTAAAGACAAATAATAAATAGTAACAAGCTATATAAGTTTCAAGGATTCAGTAAAAAGAGTTACCATTACTACGATTAACTCCATCCCAATGTCTCCCAGGTTTGATGCCATATCTGTTAGGTTCATAGTCAAGTCCTCTTTTAATCCAGCTATGACTAGGTATATCTTGAGGAATAATGAAACCTGATTCTTTCATCTTTTCATTCTCGCCCCAGTTTGAAAGAAGCATCTCCGGTTGTTTTTTCTGCAATTCATTCAAGAGCTTCAGCCATTTCTACGAGACTGCATGAGTCTGGATATATTTCAGTAAGGGAAACTATATATAATTTCATTACCTTGACCAAATGTGCCATTGGGTCACCCCACCTAACTCTATCCTTCATCATACTGTCAAGTTCTGGATCATCTCTGTGAACAGATAAACCATCATGAGATTTTAGAAAGTTTGCTAATAGAAGTGATATGCCCAATGAAATAATAAAAATCTCATGGAATCATTTAGACCGCATAGAAACAATTAATGCTTTTGTAAGATTATGAATTTATGATCACCCCCTAAGCCACATTTCAAAGGATTTGTATTTTCCTATATAATTTTGGATCATTGTTTCATGATAATCCAATCCCTAATGTAGTGAAGTCATACTTTCCTTGACACAATTGTGGAAACATAGCACCCCCCCCCCACACCCACCACCACCACCATCACCACAAAAAAGAGGCACTGCAAACCAAACTTTATCCTGCCAAATAGCGTAAAAAGCCAGCAACCACCAGAGCTTACCTAGAACGTGCAAATGGTTTTTCTTTCTCAATTTCCAGCTCAAGAAGCCTAGCTTCAGCTTCACGTTTCTGAGCCAAGCCCTTGCCCCATTCAAGCTTCTTCTCCTCCTAATCAATATAAGATCATGCATATATATTCAGTTCTTACAAAATAAAAGCAATATGCAACCCGGAAACAGAAAGAAAAACATGCAAAGTTGTGTTTGATAATTATCAGAAATATTATGATACACTATAATTTTAAAAAATAAAATTAAGTGATAGATTTTCCAGAAACAGATCCAGTTCTATTTCCATCTAGGAAAAAAGGAAGATAATTCATTATTGCATCTTGACCAAGGAATTGAGCACATCTGAGATAGCCAAAAACTATATCCATCACATTTATCAAAAGCATTAACTTTTGCTTGCCCCATTCAAGTTCTATAATATAGATTTCCAAGAATTTTCTGTGCAAGGAGTACAAAAAAACCTATTAACATTAACATATTTTTTTTGAATGTCAAATACTTGGCAAGGAGTACATAACTGCACCTTAGCAGCACAAGTGTGTGGATCATGGAATTCCCAGATATGCACAGTGACCGTTGATACACCCACTGTAAAATATATAGCCTAATATGGAAAACCTTTGTCTCTTAAATTAAAAATTTAAGTAAGGATTACTGATCACAATGTATGTTGCTTTGTGCTCTAAGTTCGGTTCCAATAATCATATCAGCTAGTTTGCTGACCTCATGAAGTATTCACAAAACCAACATCATCAGCCCTAAAATAGGAAAGCATTGCCTATGAAGCTATCATGAAGTGCTTTTAGCTGCAGACCAATCATCTCCTAAGTCGGCGATGTTGCAAGAATGCTGTTGCTTGATAAGATTTAAGTAGCAGAGACACAAGCTCCAAAGGAAAGAGACCTTGGACCAATATAGCAAGGGTCCAAGGAAGTGCCAAACTAACCAGCAACCATGTTTAGCCATGAAATCTATGCTAAGAATTGAAAACCAAATCAGAAATCAATTAACCATATTAGCTATTCACTAGCAATTACAAAAGCATAAAAGAATCTGGCCTAATCCTGTATAACTAGAAGAACACAGGGTGAGCAATAGCAGTTTAATTCCTCAAAAATTACAGTCATATAGAAGCCATAACAGAATTTTAGCTACCTTGGGCTTTTCTTCCTTCTTCTTCTTGGTCAGCTTCAAGTACTCATCTTTTGATACACGTTCTCCTAAAATACAATATTCACTGTCATTAAGTTACAATAGCCATAAAAATGGCACAATATAATAGCCTTGATCAGGAGTTGATCACACAATTGATAGTAACAAAGCCAGGAAACATGTGACTAACCCTTGAAGCGGTATACTGGTTCAGCACCTCGTCCACTTGCAGAAGGATCCATTTCATTGAATCTACAAATATGTACACATTGTTTGAGATTTACTCAATGGAATTTGAGAGATGACACCCAAGTAATTAAACTATCAATATCAAGCACTCAATAATAAGCACGTATAAGAAAATTTGCAAAAATTATATAATTGAAAAGCACACAGGGTTGGGTTCGGGTGAGAAGGGGGCTTATTGTGAGAAAGTGAGAAAGATGTAGATACGATAAGTGTGATACTGTATTTGATCTATAAGTGTATTGAATAGCACTGACTACCAACTATAGGTACATTCAATGCAAACTACAAATAAATAGAGTAAAAAGACATTGACTTTAAGCATAGAAAAAGTAAAGAGGGAAAAAATCAAATTTAATCTTAGTCATTCATTTGTTGATCAAAGGGTCATAGTTTTCTCCATCATTCTCACCAAAACTAATCTTCTCACATGAGCCTAGTTCTATATAATATATATAGGGTAACTAAAAAATTCATTAAACCCATAGAAGTCATTTACAACACTATATTTCTCTTTAGATAAATAAATCTGAAGAGTTAAATTTCTATGAGAATAATGTCCAAAAACCAAATGTAGCTATTTAAAAAAACCCAATGGACTAATACGTAGCATGTTTGAAGCAACTAGCAAGATTATCTGGCTGCACTATAGATGAATTTAATAATAGCAAACATTTCACTCATTTTACTCCTGCATACCTAACAAGAGATTATCATTGAAGTGACATACAAAACAACAATTATATGAGAAAGTGATGTGTATACCTTGTCCATTCATCTTTTTTAGTTTTAGCAATCTCATTACTAACATCTTTTCCAGTAATTAGTCCTGTTTTCTGCTGTTCCTTGCGCTTTCTTGGGGGAGACAAATCTGCTTCAGTAGACCTCTCTCTTGCACTGTTTTCTCTGAGACCTTTTCTATCAATCTCTTTTGGGATTTTCCTCGGAGGAGAAAGATCCTCAGAATTTGTTTTTGGAGAACCGGGGCGCTTTCGGCGAGGGGGAGACAGATCATCATAGTCTCTTACGCCAGAAACTGAAACGTTTTCCTCATGCACAGGTGAAAGAGAGCCATGACGTAGTCCCCGCGGACGTGGAGGGGATATATCCCTATCCTGAACAACATTTGAAGCCTTGGATTTGCGTTCTGGTGAGGGAGAATCATAACGCTTATGATGATGCCGTGGTGGTGATAAATCATATTCTTCCCTTCCAGGGACATCGGGACCAGGTGAAGGGCTATCATTACGCTTTCGTGGTGGTGATAAATCACTAACTTCTCTACCTGAATCGAAAACATCCAGCCCAGCATCCGGAGATGGTGTATCATACCTAACTTTTCGAGAACGAGGTGGTGAAATATCTAAACTCAGATCAACAGATGTTGAGCTCTTTGGAACATCAGAAACTGGAACCCAGCCACTACCATCTTCAGAAATTTCGTTGTAAGAACGCCTAGCTCGAAGTTGTTCCAACCTCTTCATCCTTTTGAATTCTATGTCTTCATCAACTTGTGGCTTTTCATCTACAATTGTAAAAAGGAGAGGAGCAAATTAGGAAAAACTAACTGGAAAATTTAAAGTCATAATCCATGAAAAACTTGTGACACCAGAATTGTACCGGGAGAATCGTTCTCTTCCTCTTCTTCGTTGTTGAGAGGCTTTTGCCAAACAGGATCTTCATCCACAACAAGTACGCCACCAGCTACTGCTACTGGTTTAGTTTTCTTCTTTTTCTTTTTCTTCTTTTCCTCTGCTGCATTACTTTCGTACTTCTTTAGGTATTCCTTCAGCGACGAAGAAGTTGGCGCTGCCATCACCACTACTCACTTTACAAAAATATTAGACCGCTGCCAGTTATTACGCAAAAACATAACAGAATTGAAAAAAACAGTAGAAGAAACATGAAAAAATTGTACCATGATATATCACAATTTGCAAGTAAGCAAAGAACTTAAAAGAAATATCTCATATTCTCATTTTCCACAACTAATTTACCAATAACTGGAATACTGGATCATTGTTAGCTTGTTACTTCCTCCCTCACCTACCATAAATAGCAAATCAATATCAGGTGAATTATATGAACAAATAGGCAATTTTTGGCCAAAATTAACATATTAGAATGCAAAATGCTAAGCCCTACCAAATTTCATGCTAATGGATTAGGTAAATTGGAGGATATAGTCATTTAGGCATTAAGAAACAAGATCCATCAATGTTCAAAGAGAGGTTTTACGGACTAATTCATAAAAGGTGCACTGTCCCTATAAAAATGCAACCCACAATGGCACAATGAATAGGTGTTCATTAAGTTGTGAGTGACGAATGCTCATTTAGTCTAATTTTGAAATTTGAATAATGCTCATTGATGCTTATACTAATGTTCATTGGAATTGAACTAATGTACAATTGCTCGAGTACCATTCAATTGGTAATCTCACAAGTGTACCTTCAAATTGGTATCTAGGGACAAGTACAACTGATTTTTCAAAAATAAAATAAAATAAAATTCTATACCCCTTAGATTGATTCCTTTTTTACACTATCGTAGTATTCAGTGAAAAAAGGATATGATCAAACGCAAATCCAAGCATTGCAAGCAGGGACGGATACAGGATTTTTATAATGGTAGGTCACCGATTCGGCGACTCACCAAAGTTGAACATTATACGACAATTAAAAATAACGATGAACACCGCAATATATGTGAAAAAAATATAAAGCAAAATATCATAAATTAGTTACCTTACAACCTAATAATACTTTAAACTATTACAAATTTACGATTACAATTGTTCTCTACGAGTTTTCATATTTTGGTATCAATTTATAATAGCATCCATGGTAACATTAAAAAATAAATCTTTCTCCATATACGTTATCAAACAATCATTTAGCATTTGATCTCCCATCCTATTTCGCAGCTTAAATTTGACTATATTCATCCCAGAAAACACTCTTTCAACACTTGTCGTTGCCACCGAAAGAAGCAACACCAACTTTAAAAGCAAATACACTTTGGGATGAGTTTGATTCTTGTTTTGTCTCAACAAGTTTGATAGAAAGCCCATTCAAAACTCTTAATATTCCAAAATCTTTCATCACTTCGAACATCAGCAATGAAGTTATTAAGTGAATTTTAAAAAAATCTCAAGTCAACACCCAACACTCTACTCAACAAGTAAATAAGTAATTGAAATTTGAAGTAAACAAGTAGACAACAAATGACAAATCAGCAAAGAATCAATGAATCATATATTCACAAATCACAACAAATATAAATATGTAATTATGTAAATAATTAAACAAATCAGAAAAATCAATTAAACAATTAAGCTAACAAATAAAATAAACAAATAATCAGTAAAAATAATTAAACAAATCAATTAACGATGTTTTAGGTTTTAGAATTAGAATTTCAGATTTCAGACCTTACTTTCGTGGACGAGTGGGCGGCGGCGGCGTCCCGGGAACGACGAATGGCGAGGGCGGGCTGGGCGGCTGGCGAGTAGCAACGGCCAGACTTCACGGTCACGAACAGTCGAACACCAACTCACGAGTTACGAACACAGGACAGTCGAACACGACTAACGAGCGAACGGTAGTGCCGCAACGATCGGAGAGGCGGCGGCGGCCTGGGCCGGTGGCAGTTTGGGGCGAAACCGGCGAAGGTGAACTGAGGCTGAGAGAGTGAGAGGTGTGTGGTGCGTGGAGGAGTTTAGTTTTTTTGTTTGTTTGTTTTGAATTTCTCTCTCCTGAGTCCTGAACTATCCATTGTCCATCTGTGTTTTTTTTTACTTGGGCCAAGGCCCTAAATTAAACTTGATTTTTTCTATTTTGAATGGGTGGGCTTGTGCCCCACCGGGCCCCTCTACAGATTCGCCATTACTGGCAAATTACCTCATCAAAACTTAAAGTTGAAATCCTCGCTAGAACTGAGCAAAATGAATATTAATTTCAGAACCAGGGAAAGAGGGGCGGCCACCATGTGACGAGTTTGAAAAGCTCCATTTTCATAGAATGATACCAACATAAAGGTTATAAATAAAATTCTAAAACACATTAACAACAAAATTAGTGTATAAACTACCCTAGTTATAACCAGCAGTCCAATAAACACAAAACTAGAAGAACCCTAAGTGACTATCAGACAAAATCAGCAACAAGGCGAAACTAAACCCGATTGTATAATTGAAATTACATTATTCAAAGAAGAAAGAAAAAAGTTACCTCAAAATCTTTGCTTCAATGGAGAAATGGCAGCACAGAAGCTCTGCTTCAATGGAGGAACGGAGAGTACAAAAGCCCACTTCGATGCGGAACTCAAGATACGGAGCGACAGGGTGAAGGAGAGAGACAAAGAGGTATCACCTATTGCACTTTTTATTTTATAGGTACCAACTTTTGATTATTCACCGGAAGAACGAACTATTACATAAAGTTGCAACTTTATGTAATAGTTCGTGCTGTTGGTTAATAATCAAAAGTTGATACCTATAAAACAAAAAGTGCAATAGTTGATACCTATGAATTTAATTAACAATAATAATGCTCGAAAAAATAATGCTCGAAATTAATAATACTCCATCCGTCCCTTAAAGATTGCCCCATATTGACTTTTGCTACTGTTCATTTGGTAACTTTAACTCTCTATAATTTTATACATGTAAGGAAAAATATAGTCAAATGGTATTTCATTTGATTCGGCTCAATATGTAGTTTTTTAATATGTAATGCTTATAATTTTTTATTATAATAATAATAATAATAATAATAATTTTTTTTGGAACGGAGGAAGTATATATTTATGATAATGTGATGTTACTAGACTTTGAACAGGCTAGCTTGTTGTAGGTTATCTAACCCAATTTGACTGATACACATATCTGAAATGGGAAGATAAGCACGCACTTTTAATAATTTCATAAATACTTGCGATGAGGTTCAAACTCAAGATCTCAGCCTCAACATTCACAAGATTTAACTAATAGGCTAAGATTCGTACCTCAACTTGAATGACGTATAGACATCCAAGAGTTGAGAATATATGCATAGAGATAAGTGAGGATAAAGTCTAGGACATGTCCAAGATCACCATTTACCTATCTACCTAACATCTCCCATACCAATAACCATGCTACCACTTCAATTCCCCCGTGGCCTCCTCTTGTTTTTTTTTGTGGTATAATAAATGTACATTCTTACCATCTAAGATTAAGTGGGCATTATATATATGTCAGATAAAGAAAAATAAATAAAATAAAAATTGCATGCCTGCTAATTAAGCTAGAGGATCCAGATATACCAATTAAATTCATCTCAATTTCCACCACATGCATGCATCATCCATTCATCACTCAAGATCACTACATTTTTCTTCTGCATTTCCTAAATTAGTGCTTTTATGGTCCTTACCCATTATTTTCTCTTCATTATTATTATTGGCCTTATACTATATACATACATACATACATAAGTTTATTATATATAGTGTGTGTATATATATATTGAGCTTAATTGATTGTTTCTTGTTTAACTAATACTATCACATACTACTTATATTGTATTTTGTTGTCTGGCCTGTTATCAATTCGGCACCATGATGGACCACTCATTGGTGGTAGCGGTGGTGGTTATGGTGGTGGTTTATGGCGGAGTATGTGAATGCGAGTGTGATATAACAGGAATATTCAACTTTGGGGACTCTAATACAGATACAGGAGGCTTTTATGCTGCTTTTCCTTCTCAAAAAGAGCCTTTTGGGATGACCTTTTTCAATAAACCTGCTGGTAGAGCTTCTGATGGTAGAGTCCTTGTTGATTTTTTAGGTATCATATATCATCCTTCTCTTTCTTTTTTCATCTATATATAATTAAAACATCGATTTTTTTATAACTACGTTTTTCTTTAACTTGACCTGATCTTACATTGAAACCGTCTCACTTAATAATTTGTATCTATCATCGATTTTTTTTCTTAATATATCAATACTATTAAAAAATTAAAAGACCATTTGTTAATTACTCTGACACGAATATATAAAGTGTTTACTAGTTATTGCATGCGTCGTGTCCGACACAACACGGGTTAAAATAATAAAAAATAATAAAAAAAAATAAATTCAATTCAGTTCAACTTAATACCGCCATTCTGTAACATGATTTTAATTTTTTACCCATATATGTTTTTTGTTTTTTTATTTTTCAGCACAAGGAATTGGGATACCATTTCTAAGCCCTTATTTGAAGTCAATAGGAAGTGATTACAGAAATGGAGCAAACTTTGCAACAGCAGCATCTACAGTAAGACTGCCAAACACTTCCTTATTCGTCACCGGAGTTAGCCCTTTCTCTCTAGCCATTCAACTCAACCAATTCAAGGAGTTACACTCCAACGTTCTTGAATTTTCCCATTCCCCTCTTACTAATGGTACGCTATATGTAATTTTATATATATATACTCACCCGTCATGCATTATTATCAACATTTGATATTATTTGTGAGAGTTAAATTAATCAATTGTGTACAATAATGCATGACGGAGGGAATGTATATAGTTCTTCAACTCCGAGAATCAAACTAAGGCCTTGTTTAATTTGCAGCTCTTAGATCAAATAATTTAATTTCATGTTTTTAAACTTGAAATATCTTTAATTTCGTAACATAAAATATTATTATTATTACATATTAAAAAATTACTCACTAATACGAATAAATAATATATCAATTGATACATTTTTTTTCTTATGGATTAGCATATATACGCGGTCAAAGTTTAGTCAAATTAGATATTTAGTTAAGATTGGATCAGAAAAAATGAGTTCAGATCAAATCAGATAAGCAAATTTCAGGTGAATCAAATAAATCCTAGCTAATCATGATTAATTTGTATAGTATAGTACTTGTACAATGCTCGATTTTGATCTTGAAAGTTGAACAATGCTTTTTAATACAACAATATTTTCTAGTTGTAGCAATTAATTAATAGTAGTATTATTTAAATAAATAGATTTTCTGAGAATAAGAATGATAATTAATTTTATTTTCAAATTTCATTAATATCTAATAATATATTGAGAAAAAAAAAGACATGTGAAACTACTAAAATTATCAAAGAATGTTTAGACGGTTTTTTTGTATGGAAAGTTGACAATGTAAACAACTTTTGTTTTATAATATTTTTTTTTTGGAAGGAGTTTTATAATATAATTATAGATATAGATATAGATAGTTCATAACCCATGTCATGCACGGATATCACTTTCTTATATAAAAAAAAAATTATATTATTTGAATTAATTTAATTTTTAATTCAATATATTCAAATCCAGTTTATTGATGATCAATTGATTTTTAGACCACCTCTAAAATAATATTTTTTTAAAAAAATTTCAATATTAAATTTAATAAATTTGGGATCTTTAAAATTTAATAAAAAAAGGTTTAAATTCACTTTAATATAAGAATTATAATTGCATAAAAGATGATACAAAAAATAAGTTGCAGTTATCATTCCAGTTATTTAGGTAAAAAAATATTTACAATTATTATTTTAGTATTTTAGTTAATTAAAAAGAGATTGAAAATTGTCTTGATGGGAAAATGTTTAACCGTTATTCCGGTTACTAATTTAGTAGTAAGTAAATGATTGCGATTTTTACTGTTTTAAAATTTTACTAATTAATTTCTTTGCATTTGTATGCAGTATCAACCCCTCTTCCTTCAGTGGACATGTTTGGAAAAGCACTCTACACATTCTACATTGGCCAAAATGACTTCACTGGAAATCTAGCCAATCTTGGCATTAGTGGAGTTAAACAGTTCTTACCTGAAGTGATTTCCCAGATTGCTTTTTCCATCAAGGTCAGCCCAGCCCAATCTTTTTCAAATTGTTTTTAGGCCCATTCATAGCCCATAATTAATATTAGGGCGGCCCATTAGCAAAGCTTACATATAAAATCTCCTTTTATGTTTTTTTAGTTGTATGAAAAAAAAATAAGTCGAAAAGAACATATCCCTTGGCCCTTGTTATTGTTTAATGGATCACGCATTGTGACCACTCCAAGTATTAATTTAACATTTCGGGTCCGTTTGGTTGGGTGTAAAATGTTTTCCCTGAAAATTATTTTCCTCATTTTACACTGTTTGGTTGGACTGAAAATTGAAATGAAAAAGTTAGAGTGTAAAAATGGTTTTACGCCATAGTTGAAAACATTTTCCTCCCAAAATCAAATGAAAACTGTTTTCATTCTTTATTCTCATGACCTTATAACACACACTCTCTCCTCATCTACATACTTTCTCTCTCCTCACCGACCACATAACTCATTAATTTTCTCTCTCCTCACGAACGTTTAAAATAGAAAATGTTTTACGCCTTACCAAACGGACCCTTCGTTACGTTAAACTCCCTTCATTTATATTTTATATTTTCACATCTCCGGAGATATAAGTTAATATCTTAATGTATAAATTTGAAGAAATTAGTTCAAATAACTATTTACTAATGCTCCACTATTTACTTTCTCTCTCATCACCAACCACATAACTCAGTAATTTTCTCTCTCCTCACGAACGCTTAAAATAGAAAATCATTTTCCATTAAACCAAATAACGGAACTCTTTTGAAAATGAGTTTTCCGTTGTAAAATGATTTTCATGGCAAATCATTTTAAATTGAAAGTGTTTGACGCTCTACCAAACTGACCCTTCGTTAAAAATTACACCCTTCATCTAAATTTATGTTTTTCAAATCTCCGGAGATATAAGTTAATATCTTTTATGTATAATTTTGAATAGATGAAATTAATTCAAATTACCAATGTTCCACTTTTATTAAAACTAATTAAAATTCTAAAGTTAGAAGAGATGAAATTACAGGAAATATATAGGGTAGGAGGAAGAACATTTTGGGTGCTTAATCTTGCACCAATTGGTTGCTACCCAGCATTCTTGGTTGAGCTTCCACACAAAAGCTCAGATCTTGATGAATTTGGTTGCATGATATCCTACAACAATGCAGTTATAGATTACAATAATATGCTCAAAAAGGCTCTCCAACAAACAAGGGCAACTCTTCCTGATGCTTCCATTATCTATGTGGACACTCACTCTGTGTTGCTTGATCTCTTCCAACACCCTACATCCTATGGTATAACCATCTTATATTCCTTTTTTTTTTTCCAATTTTTCTTGATGTTATACTACCTCCATATCGCAATACTCGCTACATATAGACTCCTATGCAAAAAGTGGATTTAAAGAGAGATATATATAGCGAAAAATGAATAATTAATTGGACCCACAACAAAAGTAAAGTTTAAAAAATAAACAGCTACACATGAGTAATTTTTATACTAAATATAGTAAAAATAAAATATTTGCAAATATTATGTTACAGCCTAAAATGACAAAAGTTGCGAGTATTGCGATACGAAGGTAGTAATATAATGTGCCAAGGCCCTATTTTTTGGACCAGTTTTACATAGTTCCTTAGACAGTTAGACTCACTGCAAAATCGAAAAAAGCAAGTTATGGTTTGTTTTGGGCTATTTTTAGTCTATTTTTGGACGAATCGTGAATTATAAAAGCGGTCTAAAAAAACGAATTATGTAACGCTTTTTGGACTTAATTCATTAAACTTTAGTACAATTCAATTCAGTTTTGTTCGGAATAATTCAATGCAAAAGAATAGAACATGAAGGTTAATCTTCTAATTTAGCTTAGATGATTAATAAATTAATTATTATTGAGTAAAGTATAATAGGTCATGAAAAAAAGTTGCATTGCATCAGCTATAATGTCATTAAGCTGGTCTCAATCATGAGCAAGACATTATAACTACTAATTGAGAGCTGAGATATTCTTTTTGCTTTTTTTAGACCTGAAACAGAGATAGTCAAACAATTTGTGGGATGAATAATTAGGTATATGTATTTATCTATTCCTATATGGAAAAAAGATAACAATGTAGTCTAACAATCATCCAAAAAATACAACGATTTGATATAAAGTAAACAGAAAAAATGTTAAATTATTACATTTTTATGTGGGAGGGAGCATGTTGATATGGCTTATGTGGGTTTGGCCAAGTTGATCAAAAACCCCTAATATTGCATTGGAATGTAAAATTACCTAAGTTTTGCTTATTTTGATTTTTTTCTTACCCTATTTGCGCATTTGTTTCTTCCTCATTTTCTTTCGTTTTAGGGCCTTCTTAATAAAAATAAGTAACGAGATTCTACCTTATTGGTAGACACAACTATTAAATAGTCCGATCCCTAGTCCCTTCATTCAATTCCTTTTTTTGTTAGTTACACTTTGCATTTTTTTTTCAGCCACAAAAAAATTACAAACGTAACTAACAAAAAAGAACGGATGGAGCAAGAGAATACCAATGTTTCAAGCTACAAAATTTCTCAATTCGGACATAACGTAATCGATTGATCGAACAAGCAGATTAAGTACATTAACTTTAATAGATGTCTAATACTCCACCATTTCAAAACATTCTTCCTATTTAGTTTTTTTTTTTTAGACAGAAGTGGTCAAAGTGAGAAGAACATTATTTCGAAACTGATGGAGTATATAATCACACCAATAAAATAATGACACTTCATATAGAAGTGCTTGTCAAGCCCAAGTAAGCCATGATAATCACATGATTAGCAACTAATCAAACTTTTAGTGCACCTAATCATACAACTTCATGATATGAACATAGATATACTAATTAAAAACGCTTGATTTGCTTTAATTTATTATACTCCCTCCGTAACATAAAGATTTCAACATTTTTTTTTCACGCATTTTGAGGAAGCGATTTAATGGTGTAAACCAAAAAATTAATCAAAATGGTTTTAATATCAGCAAGAATGTGGTTATAAGTTACTAATCTAAAAATTATTTTCATTAATTTGGTCGTTTACACCCTCAAATCGCTTCCTCAAAATGCGTGAAAAAATAATTGTTGAAATTTTTATGTTACGGAGGGAGTACATATTCTACTACATTTTTGTTTTTTGGTTATTTGGATTAATGAGAAGGAAACAAAAAAATGCAAAACACAGGTCTAAAGTATGGAACAAGGGCATGTTGTGGACAAGGTGGTGGACCTTACAATTTTAACCCTAAAGTATTTTGTAGCAATACTAAGGTCATCAATGGAAGCACAATAACAGCAGCAGCTTGTAAAGATCCTAGCAAGTATGTAAGTTGGGATGGAATACATACTACTGAAGCCGCGAATAAGATTGTCACCTTAGCGATTCTTAATGGATCCTGTTTCGATCCTCCTTACCCTCTTCATCGCGTATGTGATCTCCATTCAATTGGATATATAGGGTGATCAAACTCGATCATCTTAATTAATTAGATTGATTAACCTTTCATTAGTACTAGTAATTAATAATTGTTATGTTATGATGAAATTATGAACTAGCTAGCTAATAAATTGTAGTGTGTGTTGAAATTAATAATTTGGTGCCTACATGATATAATTAATTATCATCAAAGATGATTTAGGGTGCGTTTGATTGATCTGAAATTTTCTGATCTGATCTAGTCTGAATTTTTCTGATCTGATTTGGATTCCGTAAAAATAAGCACAAAAATGCTTATTTAAATTGAATCAAACGCACCCTTAATTAATTGTTATGTTATGAGATCATGAACTAGCTAATAAGCTATAGTGTATGTTGAAATCAATAATTTGCTTTGGTGCATGATAATATAATTAGCACCAAAAAAGATGAATATATGATTGTACTTGGAAGTACAGTTGTTGAATTCATGGAGTTTATAAATAATTTGTCAACATGAATTGTTTATTTTAACTTCTTCTAATGTTTTTATAGACTGTATTGATTAAGTTGGACAGTAAAATCATGTAAATGCATGCTTGTCTCTTTTTGAGTTTTCCAGATAAGCTTTTGGTGTGTATTTGCTGGAATTGATGGCTCTTTTCCACCAAACTGTTTGTTTTCTGATTTCAATTTCTCTCATTTTTAGGGCAAGCAGTAAGCTAAGAGTATATTCTTTTGAACTGGATTAATCTGAACTAAACTGAATTGGTTGAATCATATACTCGATATGTGCTGAACTGAACATCCGTTTACTTGGGTGTAAAAACATGCATTTTCAATGTAAAATCATTTTCATAGAAAAAAATTACAATGGAAAAACACTTTAGCAAAATAAGTTTTTCATTGTTTACTACAATGCAAGAAAAATGATGGAAAATAAGGAGGTAGGTAAAGAAAATGAAAGGAAAACAACTTTCCCAGGAAACTAGTTTTCCATCATTGTAAGCTAAAAGATATTTTACTCCTAGCTAGGGGAAATGATTTTACACTACTTTGCAAAGTAAATAATGTACAAATTGAAAATAAAGGAAAATACTTTTATAGAAAATTGTTTTACTCCCTAGTAAACGAAGCCTTAATTTGTTTGGAACTGAATTGAATTAAACTGAATCTAATCCTAGATTTAACAAGAGCTAAACTGAATTTTTCTGGAAATAATTCAAAAAGAACATGGCTTGAGAAAGTCAATTAGAAATCAAACTGCAAGAGCAAGAAATTTCACAAGCTAATTAAGAATGAGAAATTAAAGTGTATATATAATATACGTGGTGTAATTTACAGTTCTAAATATTTTACACTTAACAAACTGAACATAAGAAGTACTAACAAATATAGAAGAGCACAGATTCAAATGAGGGGGGCAAAAAAATAAATCAAAGTGATAATCAAATCAAGGAGCTAAATCATTCTCAAGAACAGCTTGAGTTCTAGAAACAGGAGCCAAAGGCAACTTACTATTGCCAATCCATAATGTATCAAGAGATTCACTCTCTAATGAGTTTTTTCCCAACCTTTTAATCTTCCTTGAAACAAATATTTTGTAACCAATAACAAAACACAAAACCAACAACCCTAACCCAACAAACCCACCTGCGAATCCAACCACCCACCACACCCACAACGCGGTTTCATTCCCTTTCCTTTCTCTTCGTCGTCGTCCTCCTAGAGATGATGCTGATTTCGACACTGAAGGTGAAGGTGAAGATGAAGATGATGACATTTTAATTGTGTCATTAATTTTAGGCATTGCTATAACAAAATGCCCTACACCCTTTGATAAACAAACATTAGGCCTTAACATGTTTGCCAATTCAACTACACCATTCAAAGGATCAAACCTAACACATGTCTTAACCCTATTATCCACATTATTAGTAGTTATCTTATTAATAATAATATTGCTATTTTGAGAAAATTCCACTTTGATAGGCTCACCATATAAGGTGATATTCAGCCTTTGATTCGACCCTGACTTACCTCCACTATTGCCTGAGGCATTATAAACCGCGAATCCAATGACTTTTGTGAGAAATGTATAGCCAGGTAGTAAATCATAATAATATTGAGAAGAGAAATTTCCTAGGTTTTCATATATGAATGCTAGTCTTTTCACATGAGGCATTGTGATTATTTTGGGGGGTATGTCAAAAGAACTCAAGTTAGCTCCTTAGCTCATAAAGTACTACTTTTTAACCTCAAAATTGAAACTTTCATATCAGAAAAGTTAGATGGGAGAGATATGTTGTAGAGAATGCCAGTGTGATCATCAGGCTTTTGGGCTAATAATGATGAAGAGTAATTAAAGAGATAATCATCTAATTGAGTATGATTATTATTATTGTGGTTAGTGTAATAATAATTAATGGGTGTAATATTGTTTGTTATAGGGAAGGAAAATGAAGAAGAAATTAACAAATTTATGATGAGGATGATGATCCATGTAGTAGAAGGAATAATTGCATACCACCTTATAAAGTTGGAATGATCTGAACCCATTTGAGATTTGCCCACATTATTATATTATTATCGCTTCTGATTGATTCTCTTATATATTCCATCAATTGTTGCACGTATTATAAAGCAGACAAAAATATAGTAAAAGTTGCACGTATTTTGAAACAGAGGCAGTGTATAATCTAATGTGATGAAATGACGGAGAGATTCAAGATTATAGATGGGATTTTTTATCAAGAAAATGCTAGATTTGTGGATCAAAATTAAAGTTAAACGATGGGAATGAATGGATGAATTTGATGGGGGTTATGAAAGTAGGAGGATCATGAATGAGAAAATAAATTAAACCCAGAAATTCTTGATCAAGAAAATGCTAGATTTGTTGATGAAAATTGGGGTGATGAAAATACTAATAAGTGTAGAAAGAATAGTTTAGAAAGTGAAGAAGAATAGTATAATTATTACGTAGAGGAAGAAGATCGAGCCATGCTAGACTGGCCGGCAACATCAGAGAAGAAAAAGGGAGTGTTTTGTTGAGGATCGAAGTTCCAATAAAGGGTTTTGGTTTTAATTTTATATCTTCACTGTTTAATTAATTTGTCACCGAGGAATACGGACGTAATATTCCAACCAACATACTAATTCTTATTTCTGAACAGTATACTGCATCCATTTCATATTATTTGTAACGACTAGACATGCATATTTACTCTCTGCGTTGTAATAAATAATGTGGAACGAATTGAACAAACCGAGGTTACGTACGTAGTATATGTATATATTTTGTTACGAATCTACAAGCTTATTAGCCTTGTAATTGCAACAACGCAAATTATTAGCTAAACCCCTCCTATAAACATTGAATATTTAATTTCATACACAGGAATACAGGATGCTCGTCTATATACGTACACAAAATGTTTATTTATGTATGATGAATGTTCATTGCTATTTTTAGTGCATATTTTGCTTTAACACAATGCATTTCTTTACAAACACTAATTAAATTCTTAATTTTTTATGCTATGCAATCTGGACTCAAATTATAAATGAACATTATTCATATATATATACTAGCCTTGTATGCACGCTTTGCGTGCCATGATTTTTTAAATGTACCTACATGCTATATTCGATCTAATGACTATCAAATTTCTACGATAATCGAAATATAAAATTTTTATATGACAAACTATATCAATATGGATATCTACTTATATAGAATTCAATAATATGAATTTCGGTATTTTTATTTTTACGAAATTTATATTTTGTAATATTTTCAATTTTAAAAAGTTCAAAAATTGAAATAATTTTCCATAATAATTAGGACTGATGCTAATTGATTTCTTGAAAATTTTTTAGGGGGTAATACAGTCTTTTCCATATATATATGTGTGTGTGTGTGTTTGTGGAAAGTAACGAAAGAAAATTAATGCTTAATAGAACTTTACTTGAACTTTCTATTTTTAAAAAATGAATATTGATTTCTCATAAGAATGTATCACGTTTATAATTGAATGTTTTCCTAATGGAAATCTATGATTTCTTAATTCATGAATACTAAAGTTTTACAATTTATTAAACTTTAAAATTAAAAAAATGAATATGCATGGTAACCAACTGCTATAAAGAATTATGATAATGAATAATTTTTTTTTTTGAGAGAATATGATAATGAATATTGATAGCTCTAGATAAATAATAATCAACTTTTAAATAATAATCAACTTTTATAATCTTTTTTTTTTTGTGTGTGCAAGAAAGCTACCAACCTCGTTACTTAATAATTTGGTACCTAAGTATAAGAATTAAAAGTGGTACCACTATTTTAGTATTTCATACTAATGCTGAGTAAAATTATTTGAAAATTCAAAAATTCGATTTGCTATTTGGATTGATGTATGTTCAATCCAATTTTTTTTCCAGATTGGATATCCGATCGAAAAATGGATATCATATACCAGTTCGAATATTAATTTGAAGTTTCAGATATCCAATTATTTTATTAAAAAAAAATCAGATTTTCCAAATATATATCCTAATATTTAAAAATTAAAAAAAATCTAAAAAATTGGATATTTAAAAATTGGGACATCCTAAAATTCATTCTGCAATGGTGTCTGGTTTAGGCTTGATCAATTCTATTTGACGATTATTATTGTCACTAGTATTATCATATTATGAAATGAATAGATATAGACAAGTGCTACATAGTTTGGTACACATGCATTATATAAGTTTGGTTGGTAGTAGAAGGTGATGAGTAGGGGAATATTAATTAATTATTATATGATGTGCAAATTATTTGTTGTATGTGTACGTAATGAGTTGCCATTTCACAAGAAAGGTTCGTTCTAGCTAGGCTTCTAATATAGCCCTATTGGATCTTTTGTATTATCATCATCTTAGTCATCACCATTAGGCAAAAGTTAAGGAGCACCTATGGGTGCTAAACAAGATAATTAAAAGTGAAAATATTATATTATAATAATGAATATTAATTACACTGATCAACATGATTTCTAAATTATTATCACTTAAATACGGTGAATGATTATCTAGCATCCAAAAGCTTTAAATCATTATCATTGTTGTTGTTATCATCATTTTATTTTTATTTTTTTATTTAAATAAAGGATAGCTACTAGTTAGGTTCATCCCAACAAACCTTAGGGCTCCTTTACATTAGCTGAATAGAAATGAACTGAACTGAACTGAACTGAATAGAAGTGTATTAATTGAACTGAATAGAGATGAACTGAACTGAATTGAATAGAGATGAACTGAACTGATCGAATACAATCTGAAGTAAACAAGCCCTTAATGTATTGAACTATTGGATGAGTTGGAGTTGAGATCCTCTAGAGTTAGATCCTCTAGAGTTGGTAGATTTCAACAAATCTGGACCAAACAAATATAAATCTATGGCTACAATAAATTTATTTAAAAAAGATTAAAGTAAAATAAAAAATAATGTAAAACTCTCACTCTCACAACTCTATAACTCTAAAAAAAAACTTGAGCTCTAGAGAGCATCTAAAAAATTAGTTTGAAAAATTAATAGGTAACTAATAAAGTGTTATTTATTTATTTTTTTGAATAAAGGCAATTACTACCACTTAAATATATTGAATGCTTATGTGATTTTTATAAATATGTGTCCATGTTTATATATATATATATGTGTTAAGGTTTTATAAATATGTGTCCAGGTTTAACAAATATATATGTGAGTTTTACAAAATATGTGTCCAGGTATATGTGTCCAGGTTTAACAAATAGGTGTCCATGTTAAACAAATATGTGAGTTTTACAAAATATGTGTCTAGGTTAGATTTAACAAATAGGTGTTCAGATTTAACAATATGTGTCCAAATTAAACAAATATTTGTTCAGGTTTAACAAATAGATGTCCAGGCCAGGTTAAACAATACGTGTCCATGTTGAACAAATATGTGTCCAGATTTAACAGAAATGTGTTAAGGTCAAATGTCCATGTGCATGCGCCCATGTATATTGGAATTTTTGTCTAGGTATATATATTGTGCTGTCCAGGTTAGTGTTGAAGTGTCCAGGTAAATGATTTTTTTGTCCTACTAATTAAATTCGTCTGATAGTAACATTATTGTCAGACGAATTTCACACTATCTTCTCAAAGTGTTAATCATTATTAGAGTTGTGTAACTTTGTATGGAGTATAATAATACAAATATACAATACACTACTAGGTCTACTACCACTATTTCATTTTCTTTGTCCCATCCACCATATCATTTGCACAAAACGTTTGAAAAGGTCAAATAACTTGTGGAATTGGTTTGTTGAAATGTAAGTTATTTTAAAAGGAAAGGTATGCAGGGAAATTATGAGTGTTTCACTTGGGAGCAGAAATTTGAATTTATTAGCAGAAATAACATTAAAAAAAATATTTATGAAAGGATCAATATATATAAGGAAAAAAAATTTGTTGTATTTATTTTGAAACAATTTAAAATAGAAACTGTTGCGTTACCTCTAACGGATGAAGTATATTAGTTTATACTCAATGGCAGAGAAGTCTGTTAATAAATTTGATAGAATATATTGCAAATGTGCCAAGACAAAGATAATTGAATTTTATATGTTGTTTTCTCATGCCTTATTTTCATTGTTTTAATGAAATTTATGCACTAGCAAAGCTCGTTAAGAGCCAATTCAATTTGCTACTAATAATTTCCGTGTAGTGTTTTCTATGAGGTTTAGGGAACGATGATTAAAATCTATACAAGGAAACAAACGGAGAACGAGATATGTCAAGTTTTAAAAGAGATGGAGGAAATTACTTAAGGATGAACTAGACCGGTGGTGGTGACAATTGATGAAAAGTGATCACAATATACCTTAACCCTAAGTTTTAATTCATATAGCTACAACTTTTAATTTCACAATCCTATAATTTGTGTTTTCTTTAAGTCCCCATTTACTAGAACGAAAAACGTTTTCCCTTAAAAATACTTTCGCATTTTACATTGTTTACTTTGGATGAAAAAAATAAAATGTAAAACTTGGGTTGAAAACTCATTTTACACCATATTAGAAACATTTTCCCCCAAAGTTGGGAGTAAAACGTCCTTTCTGTGTAAGTAAACATTGGAAATTTTTATGAAAATGAGTTTTACATGGTAGAATGTTTTTCATGGAAAATCATTTTACATTGAAAACGTTTTGCACCGAAGTAAGCGAACCCTAATTTATTTTGATTATTTCCTTATTAGTTTAGTTATTCTTCCAATCATAGACCCTTTACATAGTTTAGATTTTTTAGGCTATTTTCTTTTCGTCTGACTTGATATTAAATTTTCACTAAAGTTAACCTCCTTTATACACTAATTTATAAGAACAACAATAATGAAATGATGAATCATTATATTCGTGTCGGTGAATAGTTTTCAAATATATAACCTTAATTATTTAATTTATTTTATTCTGAAGTTAAAGATATCTAACAATAAGTAAAAGCAAATAAGAAGATTTGAACAGCTCGTCAAAAGACAAAAAGAAGATTTGAACTGATTTTGTTTTATTTGATATGAATTATTTTGACTTGGCCTGATCTGACTTGATTTTTTCTGATATGATATGATTTTTCCCTAATAAGCAATAGATTGCTTAAATAAGATAAGGAGAACATAACCTTAGTATTAAGAACATTTATTTACCTCTATGTGGATCGGATTTGACTTCTACTTCACCATTTACATTAGCTACTAGTTAGTGTTGTCTAGTTATTTTTGATAGGTCCGCAACAGTTTTTTCTAGCAACCCAGTGCGAAAGAGGAGAGCTTAATCTCTTACAAGTTACAAGTCTAAATATGTTTGTTGTTTTTCCCAAAACCAATTGATTATGGGATTGCACTATATGAGATTTATTCTAACTTAATTTATTCTCTTGTTTTTTTTTTCTTCTTCTTAAGTGAGACATTTACTAGTGCTCACATATATATATGAGACTCAACAAATACTACATAATAAGCAGTAATCGAGATTCACTTCACAATAAGTTTGATAAGTGGAGATGAGTAAGAATGTTAAGATGACATTTAAAAAGGGGATTACTAAATACCGCCCATTTTTACTGCGTACCGCCCGTATTTTAACATGAATTCCCTGTTTTACCCTTCCCCAATTAAACCCCTTCCCTATTTTTTTTCCTTTTTTCTTTGATACTTATAATTTAATATAATTTGCTTTTTTCCTTTTTTCCTTTTTTTTTTCAATCTTACTTTTTGTTAACTTTTCCTTTGGGCGTTCCTCATGTTTTTTTTTATTTAAAAAAACTGTTTAGTTTTTATTAAAAAAAAACTGTTTTTTGATTTTTTTTTTTAAATGTTTTTTTTTCCAAATTTAAAAAAAAAATGTTTTTTTTTAAAAATATTGTTCTTCTTAAATTTAAAAAAGTATTTATAATAATAAAAAAATAATTTTAAATAAAAATAAAAAACATTTTTTTAATAATAAAAAACTAGTACCCGGTTTTAAAAAACCCCCTACTTGGATCCGACCCGGTACCCAGTTTTACAAACCGGGTAAAAAATCGGGTACCGGACCCAGTTTTCAAAACCACCATAGGAGCAACGTGTTAGGAACACGTTAGAACCATAGGGGCAACGTGTTCAGAACACGTTAGAACCATAGGGGCAACGTGTTCAGAACACGTTACCACCATAGGGGCAACGTGTTCAGAACACGTTACCACCAGTGGTGCAACGTGTTCAGAACACGTTACCACCATTGGTGCAACGTGTTCAGAACACGTTACCACCATTGGTGCAACGTGTTCAGAACACGTTACCACCATTGGTGCAACGTGTTCAGAACACGTTACCACCATTGGTGCAACGTTGAATTGATTTTTTTATAATTTCAATATGTGTCACACAAAGCTAGAATGAAGTAGTCCACCAAGCCTATTACATTATTGTCTATTTTAATTATAATTTTGGTCCAGATCAGGTTAATTACTTTTATTCCAGGTTAGTCATAATTTTTTAGGTCAGTTGTAATTCAGTCTACGTGAGTTACAATCTTTTCCAGGTTAATTATATATTTTTCCCAAGTTAGACATATATATGTTTGTCTAGGTTAGTTGTGACGACCCGACTCGCTTAAACCGGCGCGGAAGAAACCGACGAGTCGAATAGTCAGATCTAACAAACTAAAATATATGTCAGAGTTATAGTAAATACACAAGTACTACTACTAGAGTATAAGACTAGAAAACATCGTAAAATGACAACATAAAGTCTATGAAACATCGGCACTCGCCCAACCCAAAGCTAAGCAAGGACCTCATCATCAGAATTACCTGAAAAGTAAACAACAGTCCACCGTCAGTGGCGAGTAACATAACCGTCCCACCCTAACGGGGATACACATGAACATAGCACAAATCAAATAACCAAATTTTTTAATTAAAAACAATTGCACCAACGCACCAAAAATGCTTTTCTACCATGGTAGAAATCGCACCAGATATGCATTTATATTTGAATACATTGAGAAATTAAAAAATTAAATTAAAATATTTGACAAAAAATAATGTAATTAACGAATAAACTAAATTGACACAAAATTTATTTCTCCGTCATTAACAGTTACATCGTTGTATTCCGACATGTCGAAAGTGACTGATATAAATGTAAAGGTTAAAATAAATAAGATTGATAAAATAAATAAGATTGATAAAATAAATAAATTAATTAAATGAAATTAAAACTATATAAAAAAACAAAATAAAAGCATTAGTGTGGGGGCACATGGAAGCATCCCCACGTGGGAAGAGAGGGAGAAGGGGGAAAGGGAGGAGGGGTATTATAGGAACATCATGTCAAAATACGGGCGGTATACAGTAAAACTGGGCGGTATTTAGCAAATGAGTTTAAAAAACACAAAAGAGTATGCATTGAAAGAATAAAGGGTTGAAGGTATTTTGTATTACTTTTCAGAAGGAATCAAACTACACTTATATATTACAATTAAGAATAACTAGCTATATAAGAAAATAAATAAATACGTGCCATAAAGGATACAATACAGCTATACAAAGCAATATCAAGGAATTGCTAAAGGTTAGGCATAAGTTAGGCAGCATGATCAAGGGGATTGATTTGATATTATAGGAGTGATATGATATGTGATGAGAATAATATCAAGATATTCTCTTAATATGCATATGTGTCCATAAGGAGCAAAAGGTTTTCCTAGGACAAGATAAAGTTCTATTAGCATATAGTACTAAAATTTAATTTTATTTAAGAAAAATTAATTAATTACAAGGTAATACTCCACCTGTTTCATTCGAGAAAGGATCATCTCCATTTCCAATCTTAAGATTTTGACACATAATATAACTTAAATATAAAATTTTTAAAACCTCCCCTATTTTCTCCTTTCATGCATCCCCATTTTCCCCTATGAAATGAAGATAATCCCAATTCGTTTCGTTTTGCTGTTCATACTTTGATCATTATTTACAATCAATTTATACACTTGACCGTTAATATATTTAATCACAATATGAAAATTTAATATTCATAAAAAGCTTTATTTGTTTTAAAGAAAAATATTTTCCTTTAATTTGTTTTTTTTAATGACATTTTCCTTTGATTACTAAAAAAGAAAGAAAAATAGTTTTCGAACAAGCGAAAATAGTACTAAGGGACAAAAATATTTTTCTTTCTAAAAAAGACACGTCACATTTTTCATTGTATTTCCGTGACTAGGAATATAGGACAATCAGTACTCAACCTCAACTTTAGCTAAACAATGTAATTACTAATTAGTAATTAGAAAGATAAAAAAAGTGCCACTAAATTTTTGGATTGTTGTTTCATAAGCAAAAAATTTGTCATACCCATCGGGTAAACTACCTACCACTAAATTAGTGTTGGGGTTAATATTGATAGTGGATTTCAACTCATATGATAAATAATATTTTAATGTTGATAGTAAATTTCAACTCATATGATAAATAATATTTTAATGTCTTTATTAGTAGTGGATAGTCTATCTACTGGGTTGATGTAGCAATTGCCGGTTTCATAAGCTTCGTATTAATTAAGTGAAGGAGAAGGTCAAACGTGGATTTTTAAGATAGAGAAATACCCAATCAAAAGTCTTCACAACTCCACGTGTCACTCACTCAATCACCTTCATTACACAAAGGGGCAAAAATCTCATGGATATGATACGAATGGTGGAAAACCCAACTGCAAAACTCACAACAACCATACCCAATTTCTAATTATCAAATTGCTGAAAAAATTCAACAATTTTCACTTCCATTTTCAAGTGCCCATCTTCTTTCTTGAAAAAAGGGGTATTTTTTTTGGTGAAGGAGGGGCAACAATGGCAACAGCTTATGCAGGAACATCGTCTTCAATGATGGCTGCAACAACTGGGTTGCTTCCACGTGTCCAGGCCAACCAAACCCCGCGCTTGTTGGCGTTGCCTTACCTCCCTCCTCGGGATTCTTCTTCATCTTTGAGGATCTTCTCCAAGAGTGTTTCGGGTATATTTTCTTTGAGGCATTTTGTCGAACACTTGGTTGGTTTGTACTAAATTGGACTATGCCATGATTGTTTACTGTTTTCCGCTTTGATTTTCTTGTGTTGTTGTGTGTTTTTATTTGGGTTTGTGGATTTTAGTGTATTTATACATGTGCCCCTTTTGAATGAGTTGAATTCCAAAGTCATTGTCTTTGAGCTATAGCGTTGACCATTGTAGACAAGTATTAGTGCAGTGTAATTGGGATCCTTAATGAATAGGAATTTGGTGATTTTCTTTTGTTTCTGCTAATTTTCCTCCTAATTATCTTTATCTTGTCAGAGATTCATGATAATGTCATTTAGTGGGGGTGGAGTGGTATCAAAATTCAAAAGAGTGGGTAGTTTATGCTATCTTAGGAAAGTATCAATCTTTTCTGAGTCTTGAATCAACTTTGAGGACTTAAATTACATAGAATTGAAGTGTTACTGAAACCCAGCTTAAATTTCTGTGAAAACTTATTGAAAGGTAGACTTGATTGAACATGTTGAATCTGTTACATATATGCAAGAGAACTATATGGATAACCAATACGGACTTCTTGTTTCAGAACCAATGGCTTGTTTTGCTCCTTAACAATTAACATCAGTTCATCACTCAAAGGATACACAATTACACAGGACTATATATTTGATGGATGTATGGGGGTTGGGCTTTTGCTACCTTGCCCCTGAGAGGCAGAGGGTAAAGAGATATAGAATTAGGAATGTATTGACCTTTCTACTCGGCTTCAGATGTAAATGATGTCCAACAGTTTGGATTGGTGGACACATTGATTGGTTCTGCTTGGGACTAAGAAACAAAATTTAGGAATGGTAAACATTGAAGCATTTTGATTACATCCTAAACATCTCAGTTCTCAGACACTGTCTTTCCTGAATTGAAACATCTAGCACTTGATTTGTGTTATTTAAATTGGTGTATTTTTGTGGTTGAGTGATCTACCTTTACTTTCTTTTCAAATCTTCTCATTTCTCTGGTGCATCTATACTGGTTTCTTTAACAAATTACTCATTCTCATTGTGTTATTTTTTCTTTATCTATACTGGTTTCTTTAACAAATGCTTATTCTCATTTCACATCTTCTCATTGCAACGATTAGATGTTTTTCCTCATTGCTTTATGTCAAATCATTTCAAATAGTATGTAATGGAGGTAGTATTAATTTTCTCTTTTTTTATAATGAAAGTATATCAACCAATCATCATTCCCTCTTCTTGTTATGTGAATGCACTATTGGTTCAATTACATTACTAATTAGTTGGTTAGTTACAATCTTTGTACTTATGAAAAAAGTTTTGTCGAGTTTGATGACCCATATCTTGTAACTGTGATGACATCATAATTACATAATTATGATGACCCATAGTAATCTTTATAATAGTATACTAATTATAAAGATGCATGTGATTTTAGTATACTATGTAATTAGTATGTGATTATAGTATACTAATTATTGAGAAATAGTATACTAATTAGTATATGCATAGTATAGTATATCACAAACATACTAATTAGTATAGTATACTGCATTTACTATGCATAGTAATTACTATTACTAATGTATACTATAATTATAGTATACTAATTAGTAATAGTATATCTTGTGTTAAAATACCCATACTAATCACATACTAATCACATAATAGTATACTAATCTTTATAATAGTAATTAGTAATTATGATGACCCATAGTAATTATGTAATTATGTGATGACACCATACTAATTATGACACCAAAAAGTTTTGTCGAGTGTGATGACCCTAGTCATAATTAGTTGGTTAGTTACAATCTTTATACTATTATGTGATGATGTTGATATAGTGTGTCCAATCTATGGGTTTTATGGCTTCTTGTTGGTGTAGCTGTTTAAGTTGTTCTATTTTTCCCTCTGTAGAGACTAGGAGGTTTTCTTCAATTCAGGTCAAGGCTTCCTCAACAGAAGAAACCTCTTCTGCTAGTACAGAAGATTTGATTGGTGACCTGAAAGAGAAGGTATGTATAAATAATGTCATTGAAAGAACACCTTTTGCCTTTGTTTTCATCAAGCTTAATTGTTGGAATTTGGAAAGGTTAATCCTACATTTTTTTTTATTAATTTTTTTTGGCAGTGGGATAATGTTGAGAATAAGTCCACAGTACTTCTATATGGTGGTGGAGCAGTCGTTGCAATATGGTTATCTTCTATTATCGTTGGTGCTATCAATTCAGTCCCGTTGGTAAGTGACTTGTCAGTACTATTCTGCTATATCCCTACATGCATTATTTTCCTGATACCTAATCATGTACATGTATAATTTGGATTGTGCCAAAATATCCTTTTTGTTTCCTCTGAACAGCTTTCTTACTAGGAAAATGAAATTAATTGAAAATTTGAAACTTTTTGTTCAATTTGTTGCTTTTGCTTTAACTGGTTACCAAAGCTAGTGAATTTGCAAAATTTCCTTAAGCGGAATATATACTCTATGTCAAAAAGAGGTTTTTTTTTTAAACAAACTGTTGTTGGGCTTATTATTTCAGTCTATGGAGATGCGATGTCCATGTAAATCATAAGTTTGAATTGAATTGAACATTTGTCAATTTTTTCCCCTGCTGATTCTTAATAATGAAAAGTATTTTCAGCCCTAATTTACATTTTTGTTATCATCAGCTTCCAAAGGTCATGGAGTTGGTTGGGCTCGGGTACTCTGGATGGTTTGTTTACCGATATCTTCTTTTCAAGGTAAAGCTCTTGTTTGTTCTTTTATCTACTCCATATGAACTTAAGTTGCATACATGGGTCACCTTTGCAAACTGAATTTGGGGAAAGCGAAAGTGAGGACTGCATCTGAAGTCTGAACCTCTCCCCCCCCCCCCTCAACACACCCACACAAGTCCTGATTAGTTTAGGATTTAGTTCAGTTCAGTTCAATCCAAAGTAACAGGGCCAAACTTGATTCATATGCTGGCTGCTAGAACTGGGTGGTGAACTGGTGAATCTGAGAGGCAGGCTTGCCCTTGCCTCCAGGGGTTGGCGTTAGAGTTTTAGATTTATCATGAATGAATTCACGGAAAAAAAACAACATCGTACATTTTATTTCTTTTCAATTGGTGCTCTACCACCTAGGCCCTAGCCCTTAAAGGGAGATTGTTACCAAACCGGCCCCGCCCCCCACCCAGCCAAACCCCCACCCACAAATAAAAATAGAAATCAGCCCGCCATCCTTCATTTACCGTTTAGCCAGAGGGGTTTTGCGATATGGAAAGGGGGAAAGAAAAGGAGTTCTTAACATTAACATCATCTTATTTTCTCTTATCAGTCGCTTCTGCCCCTCTGCCTCACATAACTCATAACTTGATGTACTGAGGCTTTAAGAACATGTGATGCAATATTTGATTTCTCATTCTACTGCAATCTGTTACAGACCTTACAGTAGTTAGGTTCCCCACCCCTCTCACTTTGTGGTGCCTAATGGAGTATATGGGATTACGGGAATGTCTCTAAGACAAACATAGAAACCACCACTACAGCAGTGAATAACCTTTTAGCTTTCACCTTCAGTTCATGAGGGATGTAGTGTTTTTAGAGGATTATTATTGGACCCTTTGTTACTGATTAAAACTTTCTTGTATTGATGTTAAGCCTGAATTTTGCTATTGGATATATACATTTTGCTGATTCACAGGTGTTTAGTCATGTACAAGTTTTACTGATTAATATGGTATATCATGGAATTTTAGTATCATCCTTTGACACACAATGTATGAATAGTGAAAGCAGAAAAAAGAAAAGAAAAAGTGATACATCACTGTCACCATGAAAAACTCCTTTTGGTCATTGTCATCGAATGCTATTCCACGTTTATACACATTGCTTCATTTTAATGCTAAAAACAAACTGAGGCAGACTCTGTTTTCTTTTTCAGTCTAGTAGAAAGGAACTAGCAGAAGACATCGAAACGTTGAAGAAGCAAATCGCTGGAACCGAGTGAAATCTCACCCTGCCGCGCCTAACTAGCCAGCCGTATATTAAGGGAGAGAATTTGGTTATGTCCATGTTGTATAATATATAATAGGCTATATACTCTATATTCCAATTGCTTTTGTCTCCAATTTTAGTATTGGAATGTTTACATGGATGATTCTATTAGTTTTGTTCAAATGACCTCCTTTCCCCTCTGTTTTCTCCAACTGTAATTTGCAGCAAAGTTATTGCACATTGAGTTATTAACATTCAGCAGTTGGATTTATATGGGTGGGTGAAATGGCTTGTGATAATCATGTATTGCTGCAACCCTGCAATCTAACCTTTTCATGTTGTTGGAGTACTATTTATTTGACACTAGTTATTATCAAGTATGAAAAAGTGTTCTGAATGAGACTGGCTTGCATTGTGATGATATTAGAAAATCCGAATAGTTTGTAAAATTAGATGGTTGAAAATAGTAGTAGGCTACTAGTTCTTCTGGTATTAAGATCTTCATTTGTCCTATAGTCATTGCCTATAGTCCTATACTAAGACCATGACACCTAATTTAGGGTTAAAATAAAAATCCATCCCTCCCCCTTCTCATTCCTATATCGTCAGCTATTGATTTATGAAATGGACTTCTCCATTTCTCGTAAGGAAAGGATCTTTAATCGTTTTTCTGTTGCATGATGAATCACAATTCTATATACTTAAGCAAAATTTGAAAGGGATACTTGGCATATTATTCTAAGTTTCCTTCCAAACCTTTACCTATACTTCCTCTGCTCCATATTAATTATAACATTTTGACCAAAAAACTCTCACATATTTGGTCAAAGTGTTGTAAAATTATTATGGAGCGGATGAAGTGGAATTTAATTAAATTTTTATTAGAAATTGATTATTTATTTAACGAATAATTAACAATTCTATTTACAAATTTTGAACTTAGTGTTAAATTAAAAACTAAAAAAGGTTTTTTACACGTATCTTTGATCACAATTAAGGGTGCTTATTGAGCCGAGCAGTTCGCGAGCTACTCGAGCTCGATTCGGTCAAAGCTCGACTCGATATGGCTCGTGCTCGCTCAAATTAGCTCGAAACTCGATAATTTTTACAGGTTAATTAATAATTTTCTATGTGAAATCTTTGAAAGTAATTTATTATAATAAATAAAGAAAAATTAATTTCACACTTAATATAATAAATTAATAAATTTTAAAGAATAAATAATTTATCTAAAGAAAAAAAATGTAATCATTAATTTTCTTTAAAAAAAATGAAATTCAATAGGGCCAAAATATTAAACAAGCAACTTTTTATCGACTCGAGCTTGACACGAAACCTAACGAGCATGGGTCAAGCAACCCCCAACTCGAGATCGACTCGCTCGATAAGCACCCCTGATTACAATTATGACTTATTGTATAGAACTAGAACCAAGTAATAAAGTAGTTTCTAATTTAAAATGTTTGTTACGTTGGTTTTGCACAAATACAATTATGAATTTCTCTATTGTACATGAATAACAAAGGCAATGCTTCGATCAACAACTATGTCAATAATAAGTTTTGGTCAAGTTTAACTTTGTAATGGTAATTTCTTACATGTGGTCAACTACACTATTAACTAATTATGGTGAGGTCAACTGAAACACATATATTCGAATTACTCTAATGAAAAATATTGGTTACTTGTATTAACAAGTGAGATTACTCTCGCTATACAAAAATAAAAATATGAGTTATATAAATAAATAAATAAATTAAGTTGCTTTTTTCAGATTAATTGATTTTACTCGAATAATAAAATGAGATGAGATTACTATTATGTATGAATAAGAGTTACCTTTTTAAACAAAAATGACCACATCACATGGCTATTCAGGCGCAAAACTTGCTCTTTGGTAATAAGAAGATTTATAGTGGTCAAATTGTGTTGATTTTTTGTTGATGCATATTGTAAAAATATTCATTGTTTGCGAAAAGTAAAAGTTTAAGTAGTACATTTGGGTGTATAATTTTTTTTTTATCAAACTCAAAGATATTTTCAAAATTCAATACAAGAGGTTAAGTTTTATGAGATTTTGATCAATTTCTTAATAATGTTCATATTTTAAAATAAATTTTATTAATACGTGATTATGTATTTTAAATGAAATTAATATTTTGTAAATTGTTTAAAAATAAAGAAACCATTCTTGTAAAATAAAAATAAAAATAAAAATGAAGAAAAGTTGGTAAAAACATTGAGAAAATCTTTATGGTAATTGTTTAGGGTAAAATATTCCCATAAGATATTATTTGAGAAAACCACAGTAGTATCGATTAAACTGCAAATCACATTTTACGATTTGGTTTTTTTTTTTTTTTCTTCTTCATGTGGTTCGGTTTGGTGTGAAAAAAAGTGAAAGCTCAACTTTGCGGTTTGGTTTGGAAACAAAGCTACCTAAATACAACATGTTTTGGGGTTACTCACTTGCTCGGACTCTGCCGAATTTTTCTCTTTCAATTTCAAGCTTTCGATTGGGCGTGGTTTTTTTTGTGGTGCCTTTCCTCCATTAACGCAGAGCTTTTGAGGTATGTTCCCCCCCTTCCCCTCTAGAATCATGGAAAATCAATTATACAATGGGGCTGGGTTCTTCTAGTCTGGGTTTATTGAATATATCGTGGAAGTTTATGCAATGCTGGGTAATTTATTTATTGCCAGAAGGAGAATTAATTTCCAATCGAATATTGTTGATAGATAATGTATGTGCTGTAGACTACGAAAATGGAGGTTTTCTTCCAGGGCCCAGGGCGGCCGCCCCTCTTGCCCTGGGTCAGGGACGGGCCTACATTTTATCTGAGATTTCAGAATAATTTTTTAAGAATTAGGAACTTTATACAATGAACATGACATTGATATGTATTCTTATTGTAAATTCAGGTTTGTCCAACACTGGATTGACACCTTTGAAATCCAAAAGAAATTTACTGTTCTGCTTGGGATTTCTGTTTTTATAGTAGTTGAGAAGGATGTTTAGGGTTTCTGCTATGAAAAGATTAACTAGTTCTGATGCTAGTATTGGAAACCTAAGTCACCAACTTCAGCAACGATGTTCTGTGAGTCGGACTGCGAAAGGTAAAGGAAAGGTCAAGGCTGCACAGACATTGAAGCGCTCCTCCAAGGCTGCGCCTAAGAGAGGAGCAGACACTGGTGGTGGGGGCCGCAAGACAGGACTTGCGGCCGAGCTTGAGGAGATGGCTAAAAAGTGCTTGAATGCTCCAACCCCAATAAGATTCTTGAAGTCTAAGGAAAGGGCGCGTGAGGCTGAGCGTGAGAAATTAGGGCTTATTAGCAAAGAGCGCCAAAGGGAGATGGATATATTGAAGAAACAAGCTAAAGAGGGGACTGGTTTTGAAAAGCCCTCAATGATGGGCACCCCAGGGTTGGATTTGATTTCTTTGGGCTTGGTTGATGCTGATGCTATTCCAAAGTATGAGCTAACTGTTGAAGATGGCCGTCGACTTGCCAAAGAGTATAGTAGGGTTTTGATGAGAAGGCATCGTGCAAGACAGAAGGCAGAAACTACACTTCTGAGATTGAAGAAAGAGGCAATTGAGGCTTTACCTGAGCCTTTGAAAGCTGCTGCTTTGGTCCCTGATCTCACCCCATTCCCTCCAAATCGGTACATGGCAACACTGACACCACCCATTGAAGGGTATATTGACAAAATCAGGGAGGCGGCTGAAAGGTCATCTGTGAAGGAAAAGCTCCGATGATTTCACCTCAGGTATATAGTCTGTTTTTTCAATTTTTCTACTACTAATTGATTATGGGCAATTTATCCAATACCTGTATTTCTTTGTTGTATTTTGCTTTGCAATATCAGTCATTAATTATTAGTGGATATCAGTAGATTTGTGTTTTCAGCTGCTTTTTTATCAGTCATTAATTATTAGTGGATATCAGTAGATTGGTCTACTGATCTCCTTGAAATCTTGTGAAGTTAATGGATTGAATTGATAAAAAAGAATTTAAGAGTATGTGAAGTGTATTGTGGATTTAATAATTGTTCCCTTGTGTTGGAGTCCTGAAGTATGATGACCAAGAAATGTGCATGTCACTATGCTTATATCTGAATGAGCATATCTGGCGGGCCTTCTTTGTTACCATGTTGTTTGTTAACAAAGGGAATTGCATCTAATCAATGAGAAAACCTGTATATGAACAGGCTTAATTGGGCTGTGTCGAGTTTGAGTATTTCTTTTACAAATTGACCATAAACTCGGTTATAGTCACCAAACAATAATATTATACCGACAATAACAAAAGGGGAAGAACTAGTAGCATGACACTCAGCTGAAGATGAGCAATGTATGCATTGTAGGAAAAACCTGGTCATTATGATGTTAATAGGTCTCAATTATGCATTGTAGAAGAAAGGAACTGTTGTGGAAGCTCATAAAGTAGCTCTAGAAAGACAAATGGGAGTTTAATCTGACAGCTCTCATTCCAGGGGACGATCTATATGTTTCAAGAACACACTTTCCACGGGAACTTGAATAATGTTATTCGTTTGACTGTAATCTGGATGATCTTCAGGGTTTTTTTCTTCCCATTACTTCATTTGGTTTTACTGGAAAAAGAAATAGGTAATGCAAAGTGTCAAAGTGATTTCATTGCTTGTCCTATTGTTTAGATGTTGAAAATGAATGCTGTAGCAATTTGTGTTTGACTGTTTGTTTACTATATAACATGATGTCCCCTCTGCATTAGATGCAAATTTGGAAAAATTGTGGACAACAATCACTAAAAAACTCGCTTTTTAAAAACAACTACCACTTAATTTTATTTTTTTGGAAAATTTTACAAAAATAAGCCAAACTTTGACCGGTCTTCCATAAATAAGCCAAACTTTTGAAATTCCATAAATAAGTCAACCTTTGTACCATGTCAACCAAATTTAGGTTAGAGAATTTTATTTACCAACACCTCGACCCATCAAAATCGGCCTCTACCGCCATATTTCTTCTTAATCCTTTATGGATCTCCTTTTTTTGGATTTCACGGTTCACTAATGTGGGTAATCAAAATTTTCTGACCTAAATTTGGCTGACATGATGCAAATGTTGGCTTATCTTTGGAATTTCAAAAGTTTGGCTTATTTATGGAAGATCGGCCAAAGTTTGACTTATTTTTGTTAAATTTTCCTATTTTTTTTTATATTTATTTTTTTAACAAAAAGAAAAACTACTACAACAAAACTGTAAAATGTATAACAACCACTAGTACTTGTCAGTTTTTGTTAACTTTGCCTTGTGGGGCCCTCCAACTACGAACTACCCTTCCATATATTCCCTCCTCTGCCATTCATTCGTTCAATTCACCCACCTCAGTTTTAACTTTTCACTCAATTCTCTACATTAACTCAATTCACCTACATTTTCCTCAAAGCATACACTCAATTTACTGCCGGTGCTCAATCTGTCACCATCATCTACCATAAAAAAACCAACGAGAACTCCAACCTGTGCAGTAGTTTGTCCATTTATACAAAGCCCCTGCAAAACTGAAGTCAGAATGTCAGATTGCCGGAAACTTCTGACATTCCTCTGATTGCATCCGGGCAGGGTGGAGCACCGTTTAAGGCTGCCCACACGAGAAAGGGAAAGGCCCCGGGGTAGTGTTTCAACCACTTCTGCCGCCACCGTCTCTTTCCAAGGAAATGCAACATAAAGGATGCTATCTTTGATCCACATGGTGAAAAATTGAAAGTTATGTGCTTTTATAGAATTGACATTCTGTTGAAAATGGAATAGTATAAGATGTTTGTTTAGTTGTTGATGTGGGTAGGTGCTGGGTGGTATGATTAGTGTTGAGTTGCTGCGTTATGAGAATCCCATGAAATAAGAGAGCAAGAGAGAATAAATTAGGGGTAGAAGTGGGAAAATGTGGGTAATTTTGGGAGTTAGAAGTTTTGGTAGGATGTTATATTTGCAAGGTTTTGAAGTGATGATGTAGAGAGAGCAAAGGGGGATGAATTGAGGGAATGAATGACAGAGCCGTAAATGGAAGGGTAGTTCGAATTTGGTGTGCCCCACTAACGGTAAATATAACAAAACCTGCTAAATAGTAGTGATTGGTATACATTTTACAGTTTTGTGGTGGTCATTTGTTTTATTTTTATTTTTTAAAAAAAAAAAAAAAACTTTGCTGGTTGTTTTTAAAAAGTTAGTTTTAGTTGCTAGCTTTCCACAATTTTTCCAAAGTAATTTGTACTGTATATCTTTAGTGTATGGCCTTAACGAGTGTTCATGCCTTTTTTTTAATTAAGTTTTCTTACTTGCAACTTTGAATATGAAAGTGGTTAGGCCTCTTGTTTCCAAGTGCTCTTCTACTATTTTCTACACATGCATTTGGCCAACATTTCCTAGTAATATTATCGAGTATAGATATTTTTGTTCAGGGAAAGAAAGCAGAATCTACTAACTAGTAATGGCTGGCAGTGCAATTCTGTTTTCCAATATTGGTTTGTCTTCATTTTCTTTTGCTTCCAAGCATCATTTCTGTTTTCCCATTTCCTCTTGCTTTGACGTGTCCTTTTCTGGATAATGGAAAAACTATGGGAATTTGGTAGCTTCTTTCCCCCTGGTACATCAAATTCATTAGCAATTGAGCCATCCTGTTGTGTGAAAATGCATCTAATAAGCTGGTCTTGAAGGCTACCTCATTTCCGTGAAACACTTTACTGTATGTAATTAATTAATTATAGTCCTAGAAGATTGGGGAACCATGTTTTGGGAAGAAAAAATATTAGTGGGAAACTTCCTGGTTTAGTAGTAGCATTTTGAGGCCCCTCCAAGATCCAGTCCTAGGATGCATGGATACTTCAATTAGGTAGCCGTACCCGTATCGGATACCGATACAATACCGATACTTCACACTAATTTTTTATTATATTTTAAAAATTAATTTACCTTATTCTAGCCATTTTTTCCGCTTTTCTATTATTCTTTGAAAAGCGCTTTTATTATTTTACTTGATTATTTGTGTTTTTACAAATATAATTCTGAGATACATTGAAGATTTTCATAAAATTTCATATTTTTATATATTTTATATACTATTTTCTTATTCGTACCCGTATCCTAAATTTTAAAAGTGACGTATTACGTACCCGTATTGTACCCATTCTCAAATCCGTATCCGTATCCATGAAACCTAGAGATCCACATTGATTGTCTATTCCATGTATGAGGCCATGGTAGTAGTCAACCTTGAACTTGCACTGAGAATCTCATTTTGCCTTTATCAAACTGACAATCAAGAATTACTTTATGGAAAAACTTTATTGAAAATGGAAAGATATCTTAACCATTTAGCCAATCGTCTATGAGTTTGAAGATGCATCATTAACATTAAGCTATAATATTTAGACTAACTTTTATAACATTGTTGGAAAAAATGGAATATTGGGAGGAAAAAAAATCTTATTTCAGGCAGGTATGCTGGCCCATATATAATTGCCCTTGAAAATCCTGCTGATGCTTAATAGAATTTGGGGTTTGCAGTGTTTCTCAGAACTTGATAAGCTACACCATGGCTTTTGAGAGCAAATTTGGCACAGTTTAACTTGGTCAATACATGCCCTTTGTGTTATCCAAAAATCATGACTGAAGAGCTTTCAAGGAACCACATTTAACTCTCTACGGAAAGTCATAAACCTAGCATTTGAGTACCATTGCTTAAAATCAACCGAAGTTACTCGGATTCACGAGTATATATGTCCAAGTGTCGGAGTGGTAGTTTTATGAAAAATACAAATGTTTTTGTTTCAAAATGAAATGTCCAAATGTCAAGAGTTGAGTGTCCGACACAGGTACTTAGGTGAAACAAAGAGTTTGGGAACATAGATCGACTGGTGTTGGATGATAGTGTGTAGCTAAAATTTGCTAATTAAGCAACTGTTGATAATCCTCCATAATAATGCTGTCATTGTAACAGAGCTCTTTCTTTTTCTTGCTATTTGGCTCTAGTAGTCTGGTCTAGAAGTGGGCAAATTCGGGTACCCGGATTTTTGGGTCACAATTTTTTGACCCGGATCCGACCCGGATATTCCGGGAACCGGGTATCCGGATCCGATTTTTTTTTTTCTTATACAACTTTTTTTTTTAAAAAGATGTTTTTTTTTTTTTATATATAAAAAAATGTTTATGTTGTTTTTAAAAAAAACTGTTTTTTGAATTTTTTTTTTTAAAAAACATTTTTAAAAAAAATTTTAATTAAAAAAATTGTTTTTTAAAATTTTAAAAAAAAACTGTTTTTTTTTTTATTTTAAAAAGTATTTATAATAATAATAAAAAATTAATTTTAAATTAAAGTAAAAAACTTTTTTTTAATAGTAAAAAACTATTTTTTAAAAATTAAAACCGGGTACCAGGTTTTAAAAAATCCCTACCCGGTTTGTAAAACCGGGTATCCGACCCGGTTTTGAAAACCGGGTCGGGTACCCGCTTTTTCGGGTAAAAAAACCGGGTACCGGGTCCGGGTTTTTTTGCCCGGCCTTAGTCTTGTCATGCTTGAACGTTACACTAATATAATGATACCCTCTCCTCTGTTTTGCAACTCAAAAGGATATAATGTTTGTGGTGTTTACAGATTTCAAGCAATTCAATTTGTTAAAGACGAAATATCCAGACAATTTGCTTAAGGAAAAGTCATTACAGGTTGTGCGACACATCGGCTAATTGAATGAACTCGTGTGCTAACCAGTGATGAGACTTTTGTACTGTCATATTTATAAGCTAAGATTGTTCTCTTACATGTTGTGGCAATGTAATATGCAGCCATTATGCTTTTGCACTAGTAGTATTCACTATGTAGCCATTGTCAGAGGATTGCTTTTTTGCCTCATCTTTTTTTTATTCATACTACTATACTAGTATGTATGGTTTCAAGAATTCTTTATGATAACTTCCCAAAGTTAATAAATTTTCTTGGACCTTCTCTTTATGATCACTTGATTTTTCTCTTTTCTAGTTGATATGCGCAACATGAGTAAATTCTTATTTACAGATTTCTTGAAGCATTTTTATCATATTACCATGTTATATCCGGGAGCGAGGATGACCGCTTTTCTTAGTGGTATAAGAATCTTGCGTGAAGCCTATAAATCTTTCCGTCCAAATAGCAAAATTACGGAGTATATCAAAAAACAGTGTTACAAATAAACTAGCGCAAGATACCAAGCATTTAAAACCTGTAATTTTGATGTTCACTTTATGGACAGAATTTAAAATTTTAAAAGGTGGTTAGCTGACTTTAGCTCCGGTGTTGAGCAATAAGCTCCGGCCTTTTTTTATTATGTAATAAATTTATCAACCCATTGCTAATAAATAATAATAATAATAGAACTCCTACCTTTCACTTCATAAATCAAAGACGGAGGCTAAGCCAATTTTTTTTTATGATTTTAGTACTCTCAAAATTGATTTTTGTTCTTTTAAATTTTGTACCTTTTACTATTTGTCCAAATCTATCAGAGTTTGCTACTGATTTGTCCAAATAGTAATTTCTGTACTATTTGCAATCTCAATTAATTTTTGCCAGTTTGGCCCCTAAAAAAAAGAGGCTTAGCCACTGCTCTATCAGGGAATTTCACCCTCCAAAGTACCCCAACCTTTGAGAAATCAAGCCCCTTATTGCCTAAACAGCTAAACCGAGAACTCGATTTTGTGACCTTGAAGGCATCAACTGAGAACACAGTTGGGCACAAATCAATTGAAGAAGTGCAATGTTATGATACAAGATAATTAGAAGTGGACCCCTTATTACTGAGCCATCAAATGCCTCCCACCCAAAATCACGCAAGTATAGAGATCGGTACACCTTATAATCAAACTCAATAGAAATATATAGTTGACAATATCCAATTCAGACAATAAAAGTACGTTTTAAATAACTTAATTTGCTCATATTTTGTCGATGTCTTCATCCTCGAACTCAACGTAATCGTCAGCACCGCCATCTTCCTCTTCATCAAGGGTGTTGTTAATACCTTCATTGAGCCTGATATTGTCAGGCAACTCACCATAAGCCTTCAGCAACCTGGCTTCATCTGGCATGTACTTCAATATCACATCAGCCTTGTCGTCCTACACATCATCATCATTCAGAATTTAATCTCAGAATATAGCAAACAAACCGACATTTTCCTTTCAACTAGTAATGAATTAATGATACTGAGCTAGGCTTGGGCTCCTCCCAATTCAGTTTGTCTAGGCAGTCAGGCACTTGCCTTGTAAGGGGAAGATAAGGAAGTCCTCACAAGATGAGCGTAGTGGGCCCGGACATCTGGTTTCTTGGCTAAATTTTAGGTTTAAGGGGAGTGAAGCCAAGATGAGCGTAGTGGGCCGGGACATCTGGTTCTCTTCTCGTTCATATGTAGTCATACAGGTTTGTCCAGGCACTCGCTTTGTAAGGGGAAGATAAGGGAGTCCTCACACGATGAGCATAGTGAGCCCGGATGTTGGTTTGGCTAGGTTTCGGGTTTGAGGGGAGTGAAGCAAACCAAGAACATTCTCTCTTTTAGTTCATATTTGCAGTCATACAGGTTCACAAAAACTACATAATAAGTTCTTTAGATGAAGATAAAAATAAAAATAAAAATAAAAAATCTTTGGCCTAATTATTGATAAGAAGATTGAAGTTGTGCAAATAATAACTGATTTGATACTACCTTAATCCTCAAACTGTAGGTTACCAATAAATCAAATTTTATCATTAGACTATCAATAAATCAAATTCGATCAATTACAAATTGCTAATTCGGCAAAAAAGTTTCTCATTTCAAAGGGTTTTCACCGCAGATAAATTGCGTATACCTAAACTCTTCACTCATATCATGTACAGATGAATAAATTGCAGCAGCAGATGTTATACGAACGAATATAATTACGTGGAGCATAAAAAAATTCAAACCGAATAAGCATATGATACCATTTAAACCTAATTCCATCTTCTCCTTTATTCTAATAGTAATTGAAACTCAGAGGCAAACAAAATTAACACGCAAACTCACGAACATCAAGAACAAACTCTAAATGAAAAACAAAACAAATATAAAATAAAAAAAGAAAATCAACAAACCTGATAATCACGAAGACCGACTAGAATGATATCACCAGCAGCGATCCAGACTTTTTTGTGCATCTTACCACGGATATGACAGAGACGCTTGATATTATCGATGCAAGTGGCTTCACAACGGCCATTACCAAGCATACGAACAACCTGAGCATACTCTTGACCATCTTCCTTGAAAACTAACTCTCTTTTCTCATCATCTGCTTCGTTCTTACCTCTTTTCCTGTTCTTTCCTCCCTTTCCCTTGTTCTTCGGCATTTTCGCTGTTTATCAGAAACCCTAGATCCAACGGCGCTGAATTCTACTGAATTTTTTCTCTTTGTTTTTTGTTTTCTTCTTTAAAAGAGATGAGGTAAGGCCGCTTTTCTCCTTTTTCTTTTCTTTTTTCTCCTCTATTCTCTCTCTCTTTCTAGGCTTTTAAACTTTGCCCTTAAAATTATGGGATATCTGAATACTACTCCGCGTATTTATATTATGAATATATTCTTTGTTTTTAAAAGAAAAATTCTATAGCATAAGTCGGTTACTTTATAATCAATCTTACGGTCCATTTGATTTTTGTTAATAAATTATGCTAATAATAATGGATTTGAAGTGCAATATTTATGAATAAAATAGATAAATTGGTCCAAATTTAGTTATGAATTTATTTTCATTTTCACCATGTATAATCGACAACTAAATTCATCGTTGAAGCATCCATAATGGTTGTTTGGAAGGACTGATTTGTAAATATATAAAATTTCAAGCTACCACCTCAATCATTGTGGAGGAAATAGAGTTGAGTTTTGTTGAGGTACAAGATTTTGGGTCCATATTTTTTTGCCCTAGTCTTTTCACTATGACATTAAATACAAGTTTTAAAAATCGATTTTAAAGCAACAAATTTTGTAGATTGTTATTGTAAATATTTCTAACTTGAAAATGACGAGCTCAAAAAAGTGATGAGTCAAATAAAGGTACAAGATTTGTAATTTACCATTGTGGATACTCTTATTCTTAGTTTATCAGTAGGTCTGAGTTGTAACGACCCGACTTTTTGGACATGTCGATTGACGAAGGGAAATCGACAAACGGATCATTACTTAAACAATTAAACTATAAATGAAATTAATAGTTCAAAACTAAACATCTTTTATTAAATAAATAAACTAAAACTCCAAAGGTCTACATAGGTCGAACTTAAATTACATGAGTTAAATAAAGTCCATCCCAACAGGCTGGGATAATCTAAATTGCATAGAAATCTTATTAAATAACTTAAGAAAACAAAGGCTAAACTACAGGTCTCTGCTGCACAAAGCCCAACCCAGCGGAAGCCCGATTTAAGCAGCTGCATCGTCACCTGAAACTGAGGGGGGTCCACCGTCAGTGGCGAGTAACTAGGTTGTCCCGTTTAAGTAAGGGACCGCTAAACACATAATAGCATAGGATAACACACGGAAAACATGCCAGCAAATAATATTCCAAACACATGTACATACAAGGTACGTATAAAAATACGCACAGAAATACGTATACAATACGTATAAAAATACCTGCAAAATACGGTTAGAGATACGTATAAAATACGTATAAAAGTACGTATACAATACGTATAATAATACCTGCAAAATACGTTTAGAGATACGTACTAAATACGTGCACCAAACTAGCTTACATACGAAATACACATATACTTTCATGATCAGACATACACAGCGGAAGACTTATACCAAACATATTATATTACAACCAATACTTAACTTATACTTTAATCCATCTTATTCTTCAATTATCATAATATACCTTATATTATCTTAATTCCATAATCGTATCACATCGTTCATCTTAGCTTTATAATCATATTATATCATTCATCTTAACTTTATAATCATATCATATCATCTTTATCTTTTAACGGACCGGTCACTATAACTCGTTGTGGATCCCGTGTGCACCACAACTTTCCTAAAACATGCCGGGGTGAACTCGTGTATTCAACCCGTAGTGGATCCCGTGTGCACCACTAAGCCTAAGCTATGGCCATAACCCCTAAATAGCAGCTCGTGTACTACTACTTAGACGACTACATATTCTAGAACCAAGAACTGCGCGAGGGAACTCGTGTGTTCGTCCCATGGAGTAGTGGCATCGACTTAACCCAATCCGACGACTCGTGTATCATCGAATGGGCGTCCTTATCTTATCTTATATTTCATATCTTAAATCTTATCTTATATCTTCTTGAATCGGGAAATACTAGGTGGCCGTAATCGGAAATGAAATGTTCGAAATCCCAGGAAAGAGAGGTGCGGCACGTATATTGGTCACCTTAAATACCAAGTCTTTCCTAGCCAGAGAGCGAAACAATTCAAATTCCTTTTACTCTGTTTCCTTTCTTACCCTTTTTAATATCTTATTACATCTTATTATAACTTGTCCCTACTAATTCCTTAATAATAATAATAATACTAATAATAATAATATTAGTAATAATAATAGTAATAATACCTATCCCTTCATATTACAACTTATTCCTGATAAATCCTTTAATTCCTTTAATTACAATAATTCCTAAAGTTACCTTCTAATATTATTATAGGTCAAAAATTAACTAAAGTTGATCTATAATAAACTAAGCCATTCGACATTTTTGTAAAATAACAATAATTAAACTAACTTCATTAAACAATCATATAAAAATTACATAAAACATGATGAAAATCCTACCTTCCATATTTTAATTCACTCGAAAATTCCAGGTCAACAATACCGAAAATTAACACAATTAATTAAATACAATTATCAATGGTTAGCAATTACACTTAATAATATTAATTAAAGATCATACTTCAAACATTAAAATTATCAAGATTAGATTCAAGAATTCAATGATAACATGTTTTAATAATTTAATCACACTATTTTACACAGTCTGATTTTAAAGAATTAAATTAGGAACGTCCATTTAAAGATCTCTAATAAACTGGAAATTTTGATGGGAGTTAAACATGAGTTCAAGGTTTAACGTGCATAAATTTCGTCCAAAAATAACGTCGTTTACTATTTTTAGGTGATTTTATAACTAACAAATCAGATTAGTCTGAAATCAGTTTCATATTTTTCTGCCATATCAAACGAACTCTAAAAATTACGAAAATTTAACACAAGATGTCAAACATTATTACGGACTTCCACCTAAAATTTCGTAGCCATCTGAATTGATTAAGTTCCTTAAATAATTCGTAAACCAAATCTGGACAGTTTTACCGGTTTGAAAGATTAAATTGTTTCAAGCAAGAGAAGGACGAATTTCGCCATGAAATAAATTTTGATTAAAGATCAAACAGTAAAGAAGCTTCTAAAATTATTCCAAGACACTCGACATTTTATAACAACAAGAAAAAAATTAATTATTTTTAATTCAAGACTTTAATATAGCAATTAAATAATCAAGATTAACAATAATAATTCAAGAAAATACATGAAATAAATCAAGAAAAATTCACGAACAAATTTCATATGGCTCGACATTCTTAAGGAAGTTTTAGAACATTATTCCTAACAGTTTTCATGATCATACCCTAATAAACTATGTGATTAACTAGTACCGAAATTAAACAGAAAAGCATAGTTACCTTAAATCGCTAAAAATTCCAAAGAAAAATCACCACTTTGGTGATGGAGGTACACGGCCAAGAGAAGAGAGAAAAAAGGAGAAAGTTTATATCTTTTTAGGGTTTATGAACTTTAGCCAAAAAAAAATAAAAAATAAATAGGTCAAGCCTATTATATATAGAAAAAGAAAAAGAAAACAAAACCCTAATAGCAAAGGAGGGGGCCGTGAATTGGGAGGAAAAAGAGGGGAGTTGGAGATTTTTAGGGAGACTTAGCAAAATAGGTTAGACTAGGTTTAAAAGATTTAAATTAAATATTTAATTTAATAAATCAATTAATAGAATAATTAAATTAATTAAATTAAACCCAAAAAGAAATAATCCTTGGCCCAAAGGAGAGGGAGAACTGGCCAAGTTCAAAGAGAAGGAAAAATTGGGTTACTGGCCCAATTTGAGAAAAAGAGAACAGATTAAATTAAAACAGTCCAAATTTAATGGGCCTTTTGGACTTAGAATTAAATAAATAAAATTAATAACCGCGAAATTTTCTGGCCCTAAATTTCGGGGTATTACATGAGTAGCATTGGTCGGTCAATATTATGTTTCGGTCATTTTTAGCATGGTTATATTTCGGTAAAGGATTGATTTTCTTTGTTCATGATCCAAAGTTTCGGTAACAAGTCGAACGATCAGTCAATTTTTTTCGATTGTTTCGCAAAAGATAAACACCTTATTTAATATTGTTTTTTCATAGTACTAATTTGTTAATAGCCCCACCTTATTTTTTCATAGAACTAAAATAAACACCTTATTTATTATTGTTTATTGAGAAATTTAATTTTATTGAACCAACTTTTTGGCCATTTACCAATAATTATCCTAACTTTTGTTTGTTCCTAAATTGTAATAACCCGGAATTTTGGGCCAGAAAATTTCGCGGTTATTAATGTGTTTTCCCTAGAATTTTATCTCATAACCGGCAGCTCATGAAGTAAAACCGGCAGCATAGAACCGGCAGCTTGTGAAGTAGAACCGGCAGCATGTGAAGTGGAACCGGCAGCTTGTGAAGTAAAGCCGGTAGCATAGAACCGGCAGCTTGTGAAGTCCAAGACCGGCAGTTTATGAAGTTCAAACCGGCAGCTGTGAGGCCTCACCTTCAAAACTGGCAGCCTACTTTAAAACTGGCGGCTTCATCTTGAATTCTCAATTGGGCCAAGGACCCATTTCCCTCCCTTGTTAGGCCTTAGCCGGTCCTTCCTCTTTTTTTTGGGCCAAGTTTGTTTATTTTAATTAATTAAATATTAGTTAATATTTTTGGATAATTAAATAATTTAATTAATTTAAAATCATTTTTTTTAACTCATTCAAAAGTTTGTTGTTGACCCAACAAACTCTTTCCCCCTCTTTCTCTATATACACGGCAGCCCTAGGGCTTCACTTGGGGCTTGCTTGTTTTTATTTTCTTTATATAGGACCCCTTCACTTCATTTGGGTCCTATTTGCTAATTGCACTTAAACCCTAAAGAAAATTATACAACTTTTCTCCTCTTTTCCCCTCTCAAAGAACCGTGCATAATTCATCATATTTGGTGAATTTCCTTTGGGATTTTTAAGCGAATTAAGGTAACTAAGCTTTTTCATTTAATTAATGGGTAGCTAATCACATAGTTAATTAGGAATAAGATCATGAAAATTGTAGAAATTTAATATTGTTTTTACTTAAGATTGTCGAGTGGAAGCATGATAAATTCTTGAATTATTTTCATGTATTTTCATAATTTATGTATGAATCTTGTTTGTTTTATTATTTAAAATTGCATAAATTAACCCATGAAAATTTATATTAATTCGAGTATTTGCATGATTTGATGATGAATAATTCTTGAATATTTTTTTGATAATTTCGAGTGATATATGTATGTTCTTGGTTTGTTTCTTTAAATTTTTAAGCATGTATCTTGATTAATTTGATTAGCATAATTAAATCTTGAATTAGGAATTTAATCTTGTATGTTTCTTCAAATTGTCGAGTGCCTTGCTATTTTTGTAATGAATTTTCGCAATGTTTCTTGATTATTTTAAGCATGATTATGATGTATTTATTTAATTAAATTTATATCATGTATATGTAAATCTACTTACTCTCGGGATTTTTCCGAGTGAGCTAAAGATTAAAATATTAGAAGTTATATTTTGCTCTTGGAATTTGGAGAATGCCGTGTGTGTGTTGGAACCAAAGCATGATTTTGGATCTTGATTCTTGATTTTAATCATGTTAAATGATGTTAAGTATGAATTTTATGATAATTGTCTAATTAATTTAATTATTTTATTTGTATACTTTATTGCATATTTTTGGTCAAAATGCCAGTGTTTGTCGAGTGAAAGCAAATTAGGAAAAAGTATGATTTTTTAATCTTGTTTTGCTAAATTTTGGTGATTAGTTGTTAATTAAAAGAATTAGGAAATTAATTAAAGTTTGCTAATATGTTGGAATGCCGTGTGGTATTAGTCAAAGTTAGGTGATTTTGGAATTATTAATAATTTAGGAATTATTAATAGTAAAAGTTACGGTTAAAATAATTATTAGGGATAAGTTGTAAAGTGTAGGATTGAAAGGGAGCAATATTACTAATATTTTCTAATAGGGCTGGAAGGGTGATGATATAATAATATAATTATTTTTTTGGATAATGTTACAATTAATATATATGGTATAAAGTTAAGGTTAGTATCCGAAGGAATAGGATTATAAGGATATGTTATATATTGAAGGATAGTATATATATATATATATATTATAAGATTTAAAGTTGTATAAGATATTATTAGGGATAAGAAAGGAAACAGAGTAATAGCTATACATGTCATGTTTCGGTCTCTGGCTAGGAAAGACTTGGTATTTAAGGTGGCCAATATACGTGCCGCACCTCTCTTTCCTGGGACTCCGAACATTTCATTTCCTATTACGGTCACCTAGTATTATCCTAATATATGATATGATTAAATTAAATGAAGATATAAGATACAATATGGACGCCCACCTGATGATACACGAGTCGTTAGTGGGTTAAGTCAGAGCCACTGCTCAATGGGACGAACACACGAGTTCCCCCGAACAGTTTTGGATCTTAGGATATGTAGTCGTCTGGTAGTGGTACACGAGCCGCTACTAGGAGTTATGGCCATAGCTTAGACTTAGTGGTGAAACACGGAATCCGCTACGGGATTGAGTACACGAGCTCCTCCCGGCATGTTCTAGGAAGTTATGGTGAAACACGAGATCCATAACGAGTTATAGTGACCGGTCCAACAAAGATGTTATATTATGATTATACGATTGATATGTTAAGATGAAATCATAAGATGAAGATTAAGATGATTTCAAAGATGATAAGATAAGTTATGATCGTATATGATATGATATGTTAAGAATATGATAAGATATGATTACGACAAGAAATGAATGATGATATGATAAGATATGAATTATGATATGATAAGATTAAGATAATGTAATGATGATGATAAATTAATGGTATATTTTAAGAAGGGTTAAGTATAAGTTAAGGATTGGGATAATTTAAGAAGTATATTATAAGTCTTCCGCTGTCTATTTCTGTATTTATGAGTATGTATGTGTATGTATAATTATACGGATGTTGTATGTATTTGGTATGTTTTCTAACCGTACTTGCAGGGTTGGTTATACGTATTTTTATACGTAATTATACGTATTCTAACCATATTTGCAGGGTTGAATGTACGTATTTTTATACGTAATTATACGTATTCTAACCGTATTTCTGCAGGGGTATTTATACGTATTTTTATACGTATTTGTATACGTATTTTATACGTACTTTTATACGTAATATTATACGTACGTTTTTATGGAATTTGTGTATCTTGTGTAAAGCATGTATTAATTCTTTTACAGTTTTTTTATGATATTTTCTATGATATTATGTGTTTGGTGGTCCCTCGATTAAATGGGACAGCCTAGTTACTCGCCACTGACGGTGGACCCCCCCTCAGTTTCAGGTGACGATGCAGCAGATTAGAGTGGGCTTCGCCGGATAGGCTTGAGAGTTTAGGCCTTTATTTTAAGTTTTCTAGTTATCCAGAACTACATAAACATTCGTTTAGTTACTTATATGATCCCAGCATGTTGGGACAGTATTTTCAGACATTTGATGTAATAACAATTAGTGGTTTATTTCGGATTTTAGCAGTTATATTAATAAAAGTTATTTCTTCCATTTAATTTGTTAAATTTATGGTTTAATATGATTAAGTAAGGATCCAAATGTCGATTTCCCTTCGTAAATCGACAAGCTAAAAAGTCGGGTCGTTACATAAATAATCAAACCTTTATCCAATTCAGGTGGACTATAAAAATCAAACATTCGAATGATATTCAGTTTGAGCCATATCAAGTTGACTTATATCGAGTGTAAGTTATGTTGGGCATTCGGGCCAGATCATTGATAATTTGATATGACCAAATTAAGGTCAAATTCAAGTATTTTCAAATTCAAGTCATCATCGAATTTTACCTTCTCTGATTCAATTCAGATCGGACTATTTTTGGTCAAAATCAAATTCAGGTTAAAATCATTTCATTTCGAGCCTAAAGTATATAAAATTTGAGTTCATTCGAGTCCTTATTTATTTTAAAAGGGATCGGATAATTTCAAAATGTATGATATGGTTTTAGATAAACTACAATTTGATAATATCAATATCAAGAGAATTTTTTTTATAATGAATTTCATACAAGTGCAAATTTTAACGGCTTATGTTGCAACTTGCGTTAAAAGTTATTTATATATTTTTCTCATTTATGTGTCCAAATATATTACTTAAAATAGGTGCCAAAGTGGTATTTGTGATTGATATAGAGTAGAATAAGTATTTACTTCCACACCCATTAATTAGTTGTGTGATTGAAAACTAATTAATTATTGAACGTAGTTTTTATCGGAACAAAATTATATTATGGTGTGTGTTGTCTTGCTGATTATAAATTTTGCCTGAAATATTAATGATTTAGGAGTAGTTACAGAGCAGATTTACTATAAGTGGCGTCATTATACATTTACTGTAAATCGTGTTATATCGGATATTTAGCGGACAATTATAGATTGAATTGACAATAAGTGATATCAAACATGTGATAGATTTATTTTAAATCGGATTACATGAGATATTTAGCAAGTTATTATCAGTTGCAGTTCAATTCGAGTCGAATACAAGTTCGATTCAAATTTCAAATTAACAAGTTCACATAGGTGCAAGTTAATTTTAGGTTGGGCATATATCAGGTTTAGGTACCAAATAATCAAATAAAATCATTTTCGGTTAAGTATAAAGTCAAATTGCAATCATTTACAAGTCACCTCAACCTTAGATAATCATAAGGTCAGATAGAAGTCACTTTCATGCAATTTTGTAAGGTAGATATGAATTTCATAGCCCTAGTAAAGGGTTCATAAAATGTGAGATTTGGAAATGGCATTTTTCGATGAAATCATCAACAAAATGGTAAAATTTAACACAAATGAAAATAGGTGAAATTTTAACTTATTATAATTGTTCGTATCGACGAGAAAACACTAATAAGCGTCAAAGCTTCATAAAATGTGAGCTTTGGAAATGAAATCTTTCAATAAAATCATCAACAAGATGATAAAATTTAACAAATGTGTAACAGAAGGTGGTTATTTAAATTAATTTGTTGATAAGGTTTTTATTTCAATATATATTTTTTCAAAATTATCTAGTTTAGTTATCACCAATTCACCAAGACTTGAAAGGAAATATTTAAGCAACAATATCAGTTATCATTTGGGCACCTTCAAATGGAATTAGCCTTTCCATGTGCCTAAAAATCCTGAAGCCTATCTAAGAATCAACCCATTACACAAATTTTCAGGGAACTATTTGCTCATATTCTCGGGCAACGCGAGTCACAGAAGAAGAATGAAAAACATATTGAAGCAGCAGGACAAGTTTGTCATTCAAGATGAAGGCAAATACAGACAATTACATTACAAGAAAAAATATCTCAAGCAGATTTACATCCAACTCTCCTCTGCTTTTTCAGGTATGGCAAGGACAACACCGAGAGATCCCATCAAATATTGGCATCTTACAAACTAGTAACAAAGGCAACTACTCGTACATGTTAGCTCATTTGTATTGTCCTAAATATGAATCCTGTCAAGCTCTAACAAACAGAAAAATAACATTAAAACAAAAAGTTTCGGAGGGTCAAATAGATCACTGCAAGGTTTTATATGAAGACACAGTAACTCGGGTCAATGCCTAATGGTGAGCTCAGCTCTAAGATGTAGGATTCCATTTATGAAATAAAGGCTATCCTCCGCCATAAACGAAGTCCATGGTATGCCAAATAGATTTCTGTAACCTACAGCCTTACCTCCCATAAAAGTGTAGTTTCCTTTGTATTTGCTCTGAAACTCCTCGGTGGGCCTTGACCTTGCAGCAAACTCGTAGTCTACTGCAAAGGTTACAGACCCTTTCTCCTGCATTCCGAGGAACAGCCCAAAGCAATGAAAGGAGCTCTGTTGATCCATGTTGCAGTGGGCTGAAAGGAAGAATCCTTGCCCGCCTAAGTGGAATGCTTGAGAATAAACTCTCCCAGATGGAAATAGATTTGCACACTCTTCCCGCTTCAAATCCAAGTACACGACACACTGCTGGCGAGGAAGTTCAAACTCGACCACCTTAACAGGGCGATACTTGTATGCACGTTCCAAAAACCGGCGGTTTGTAGCAGCTGATTCTTCGGCGGCTAATATCCGCTGTCGATGCGGGGCCTCTGCCTTGAAGAAGAGTGCTTCAATAACAAACTTGGATGATGCCTCATGATCAAACTCTGGACAGCTTAGAACTTTTCTCAACTTTCGGCAAGTCATATATGGAAAGCGGATATATCGAGCAAGGCGGGACCCCAGGATATCACGCCGCTCTTCAAGTTTTGGGTACTGAGACCTTGCCCACTTTAAGACAAAGTCATAAACGGCATCCTCGGATGCTACCTGAAGGTCATCGCTCGAAAGAATGGCCTCTATTCCGGCAATGGGCAAAGACATCACCTCCTCATGGTACCTTCAAAAAGCCAAAACTCACATGAGATATTTTACTGATCGAGGGAACATAGAAAGAGGGAAGGAAAATCTGAAAGTCGTGTGGGGAAAAAATTGGATTACAAATCATGGGCATATGGAACTCTTCGAAGCAGAAAATAATATATAACCTAAATTATACTACATTCATCAGAAGCGGCCAGAAAGTTACTTGGTAATATCCTTGTAACGATCAGCAAGGTATTGTTTAGCTGCATCAGTCAATGGTAGAACAGCTTCAGCCATTAACACACTTGATGGAAGGTCAAGGTATAGCAAAGCAGATTCTGGAGTCATGGGCATATTCCGCAATAGACGGCTACAATATCTCATGCAAGAAGCAACCTCAAATTTGTCTGCAGCCATTAATACATCAAGCAAAGCTGTGGAAGTATTTCCAGATAAGGTGTTGCTGTACATGAAGTTCAGAAGCTCCATTAGAGCAGCTTCCTCTGTCACAAAAAAGCAGCAGTTTGTTGTGAGATAGTACTCCAAAGAGTTCACACTCTTCACAGGTTTAATTCGTGGCAGCAACAACTAACAAACCACATTTTTGTTTGCTTTTATAAAAAAAATTCTTGTATTTCTAACATTAACAGAAATTCCCCTGGTTCAAAACAAGGTGTTTAGTCATTTTTTTTTTTTTTATCGCACCAGAATTGGGAGAACACATACATTGACATGGCCTCAAGCAAACTTGAAAGAATCAAGAAAAACAAAACCTGATCAAATCAATTCTTGGTCAAAGAAAAACACAACTGATGCATAAAAACATACCAGATGCGTTAATACGTAGCGTCACGTGCCTCTGTTCAGACTCTCTCATACCATTTGAGAACAACTGCACCAACATAAAGGATGAGTCACAGAAGTTTACCAACAGAAGTTACACAATTAGATTTGACATTATAGCTAGTTAAGGAAAATATTCAGATACCTTGTAGAAAAATGGACTTTTAGCTGCTAAGATAGGAGAACTAATATGCAGGGTTTGAACTCTCACAACTGTTGAACATTCCATGCTCCATGAATCATTGGTGTTGTCCCCTTCATCTCCTATGAGGTCAGAAAAAGATTTAAAATTATATCCTACAAAACAGTACAGGTACATAATGGAAAGAAATTTAAACATAATATCGACTTTATAGGGTACAAATTACAAAACATGTCTGTAATGGGCAAGGGGGAAAAGTCTTCCTAAATTCAGAAAACAAAATGTTATAGGAAATAAGTCAATGCTACATGCTTTAACTCAAAAAAATGCATGATTCAAAAGTCCCACACTACAAGATTAGTAGCTGCTTGAGTTTCCTTTCCTCCAGAATCAGCCAGAAGACCCTGAGACTTGTGCAAAGAAGACCTCTTAAAGTTACTCAGCAAAAAAGAATTAGGGAGCGAACAAAGATTCCTATACACCATATTTCAAAAGGATTCTGTTAAGCTGCAGTACTGCACACTGATGGAATCATGAAATATCAATCGTGACATTTATTATTAGTAAAGCTCAGCCTTTACGCAATGGTAACAGCCGTAACACCACAATCTCTTGTATTTTAGAATGATAGTGACCAACCAAAGGGAATACCAGCTTTGTTTCAGTTCTAAGCATAGATATATCGAATGGCAATGCCAATATGTGACACTGTTAATTGAAGACTTAACCTTGGCAAGGACACCTAAAAAATTCATGAAACAAAACCCTAAGACTGATTCGTATATACTAACTTGTTCTTTTGGACTGAATTAATCTGAAATGAATTAAGCCAAATCCTACACTCATCAAGACCTGAACTGAACCTTAGTTTTAAAAGGCGCAAGGCGCACGATGTCCCTGGAGCCTAGGCGCAAGGCGAAGGCGCACGCCTTTAGGTGGTGAGGCGCACTAAATTTTCTAAAACTTTCATTTTTGGAAACTAGATCATATATAGTACTCAAAATAACATTATACTCATTATAAATGCATAAATGACATAACAAAGTATAATTCATATTTAAAAAAGCGGCAAAAGTCTAAAAGACTAAAACATGACATAATGAAAAGTAAAAGGGAAAGATAAGCAAACTTGGTTCTCCAAGCTCATTATTTTTTCCTAAAGTACTAGAACAATCCAAATCCAAATCATACTCATAGAGTAGACAACAGAATAGAAGGGAAAAAAAAAAGAACGCAAGGCAGATCAGAAGAAGAGTTTACACTTCAATGTTTTTGACAAGGAAAAGGAAAGGAAAAAAAAAAAAGCAAAGCAATTTGAAGAGATGAATACAGGAGAAGAAGAAAAGAAAAAAGAAAAAAAAAGAGAGAGAGAAACATTTCGGTGACCGGCGGCGATGATGGTAGCAGGTAGCTCCGACGGTGGGTGGGGTGTTGATGGTAGCAGCAAGTAGCCAAGTAGGGACTTAGGGTTTGCTTCTCTACTTCTTCTCTCTCTTCTTTCAAAATGTCGATCCTTTTTCTTATACTTCTCTCTTCTTTTTTATTTTTATTGAAATGCTTTACATGACCTAATAAAACCTATTTATATTAAAAAAAAAAAAAAACATGGCGTTCGCCTTACCCCCAAAAGGCGCTCCTTTCTTGCGCTTTGCGCCTCCCCAAAAGGCGCAAAAAGGCGCGCCTTTCCAGTGCCTTGAAGCGCCTTGCGCCTTGCGCCTAGGCGAGCCTTTTAACACTAAAACTGAACTGAAATTTCATAAATTTAAGTCCAGAAGAACATGGCCTAAAATCGAGAAACCGGTTCTTGGGTTCTACTATTACGAGAAAGCAACATGATGGGTTTAATTTAATCCTTATAAATTTGACATAGAAACACATCCACAGAACACAGAACTGTAAATCTTGTTAGATATAAATTCATTCAAATTCAGAATGGAATCATGAACAGAAAATTCAATATAATCAAACACCTGAAGGTAATTCTTCAATCATCGCAACAGCTTCCTCTTCATCATTGTCACATCCTATAACATCATCTCCGTCAGATTGGTTCAAAACCTGCTCCTCAGGACACACAGCAATGTCTGCACCTGATAAGACAAATAGATTTAGACTAAAATTGAACATATGAATACCCCTTGTTAAAACAACAAAATCCAAGCATGCATCTAACAGAACTAGAAGCATCCATCCAGTTTAAGAGCATGGCAGTAATGCGATACATTCATGGTCAACACACACAATAAATGGTAATTTATCAGAAAAGCTTTAGATAAACAGGTGTGCACAGCAATGATAAGTTGCACTGTACCACAAAATTTATCTACTTTTTAAAATTCTCTTGTCCCTCAAATACTTTTCAGATAACACCATAAACCCAAGTATCATTCATGTGAATGACAAAAATCTGAGGTAGACTAATAACAAATATCCTCATGATCCAAATTCTTTTCTCTTCTATTCCCATGTTTACTGGAGATGCCTAAATCTCACTCATCATAATTTTGACAGGATGAGAACCTCTCCCTTTCATTCTTTCAACAAAGTCGCACACAAGAGACATAACAAACAACCGGGGAAAAAATTCACATAATTACAGCCCTATATATGATACACAAACCAACTCTGGAATAAACAGATAATGCTGCCTGATTTGAAAAAAAAATCATTTCATTTTTACAAGACAGAAAAAGAAACAACCATGATCACAAGTATTCTGCATCATGAGTCACCTAAAATCTTCATCCCTTCAATCAACCAAACTTTTGCGCCCAAACCAATAGCGAAATCCAGCTACCTACACGAGGAAGTATATACATATATCATTGCTGACTTGCGATAGCTAATCAGCAGCATACATAAACTTCCTGCCACTAGGTTCTAACAATACCCTGCATCAGATAATCAAGAACATGCAAGCTTCTCCCACCCAAATAAATAAAATTGTCCCTTTTCTTCTCATATCTAGACACAGAGAAACATAAAAGACTATACTTTGGTAAACAGTAATTGACACTTGGCAGAAGCTGGAAAACCAAAAAACCCGAATTAAGCAGCCACAAACATTTTTAGCATTCACAAAACAAACCTAAATAGACAAATTCAATAAAACTTCAGCTGCAATTTTGCCCCTTATCCCATCAATTAGATTTTCACCCAAAAAATCACAACACGAAATGTCCACAAAACATTCGGCTTCTATGAACATATATGTAGATACATACTGTACACAAATTATTCACGCAAACTTCATAAATTTCACCACCTTCAGCAATTCAACTATCAAAACTTCTTTGCCAAAAAAAAAAAAAACTATCATGATTTCAAGTTAAAGCTTTAAAAACAATTCTCACTTCAATTTCAAGATTTCAAAATATATAAAAAAAAAGAAAAGAAAAAAGAGGAACAAACCGTCGTTATTCTCGTTGTTATTTTGAACATCTTTCTTCAAATCCTCTCGTCGGCGCTTGCGATTACGAGCCCATTCAAGGAGGCTACAACAACCATCACCGTCTGATTTAGAATCAGAAGGCCCAGCCATAATCTCAATCCGAAGAACACGGTCCGAAAAGTTGCTATCATTGAAGGCAAAACCGAAATTCCCCTCCTTCGGCGACCTATCACAATCTGATTCCATCACAGTTCTTGGATCGAACAAATCTCTGTTCATATTCCTCATTAATTTCAAGAATTTTATTGCAATTTATTTATTCTTTAGGATTGGAAGTTGAATTTCGATTTTCTTTCTTCAATTGATTGAATTTTGACTTCCTGTAAACCCTAGGAGCTGGTTTTATATTTAATTATATATATATTAAATTGATTGATTTGATTATTAATAGGTTGGAGGTTGAATTTGAAATTGTTGAAGAGGAAGGAGAAGAAGAAGATTCTTTATTATCTGTCTTCTTCTCTCCTTTCTCTCCCTTGGCTTGGCTTTGTTTCTCTCTGGTCTATGACTATCCAAAATCTATCAAAATTTTGTCGGAGTTTTACTGGGTCTTACAGTAATCTTTATTAATCTCTATTTATTTTAGTGGAGATAAATAAATAATGTTAAGATAATGGAAATGACCAACCCCAAAAATAAATAAATCCTCTCTTCAAAAATAAATAATAAATCCTGGATAATTGTGCACCCAAGAGGCCCAAGATTGAGGAAAGTTGAGTTACTAGTGTTTGAGAATTGAGATTTGTGACTAGACCTGATTACCAGACGGGTCGAGGCGAGTCAGTGTCAGGTCGGATCATGTCCATATTCAGCTAAAATGGGTCAATAGGGGGTCAGGTTAAAGCGGGCCGCAGGTCAATAGTTAAAACAAACATGTACGAATATATTAATGTAATTATTTTTGTCAAAACTTTTTTTAAAAAATTTAGGCTATTATTTTTTGCCCTGCACCGGCCCTGGCCAATAAGGCCTTGTCCATTAGATGTTATGTCTAGTAAATATCCTATAACTTTGGCTCTAACTGCATTTGATTAGACTATCCCGTTCAATAATCAAGTCTATTGTGATCTATCAAATCGGTCAGATTTGGTCGAGTTGTGATAAAACAGTTCTATTCTATATGTTTGTCGTGGGTTGTGGGTTAGGATCCGCATTTAGGTTGAAAGTGAGCAGTTTGGAGTAAAATGTATATGTGAAAATTTTCTTGAAACATATTAAAAATAACAAAATATAAGAAATATTTTCAATTAAATTAAAGAAACGTATTAAAGATTACAAGTTGTAAAAAATATTGTCAATTTTACTAATAATGATACCGACTTTCAAGTCGGTGGGTCGAATTGAAAGCAAGTTAGTTTTGTTTTGCCATAATATTGCAGTTGTCTCTAGCTGATTCAAAATGGGTTTAGGTCATTTTTTTTGTCAAAATTCACTATTTTCAGGTGGGTTAACATTGGATTTTAGGTCTGATCAATTTTTTGATTGGTATAGTGGGAAGTAACAAAACAATAGAGTTCAAAGAGATTGGGCACATTGAAGAGCAAGCTCCAACATTACACCCTCGCATTGAAATGTAAGGTTTGGTTCTCATCAACAATTAATTCCCTTTCTCAACCATTGAGTAATATCAATATAGTTCATATGAGAGGAAAAACACAAAGTAAGGTCCAAAGTCTATCTTACCATGTAGAAAAAGGATTGGACATATTTTAAAATGTTCACCATCTGTTTTAAATATATGGTTAAATTTAGAATTTTACACACAAGTATGATCCTGGGACATAAAAAAAAAGGATTTGAAGAAAGATGCTAGTGATTACTCTGACTAGTGAGGTATGATGCTTTTATATTTTTGGTTAAAATGAAATATGACTCATGTCCAAGGTAAAAATAAGGATATATTTTAAATGTAACAATATTTTTGAAATACCTAAAAAAACATTGATAAGAATCTTTTTGAAACGTATAGTGTGTGTAGACTAGACAAAGGTGGTTCAAGATCCAAAAATACGATCTGAAATAAAAGATCAGAGACTCAATTTTGGTTTAAAAGGACATTCTAAACATCATCTAAAATTTGAACTGATTTGAAACTTACGAGATCCGAAACTCGTTTGTTCCGAACTCATCCGATGCAAAATAAATTATTTTAAGGGTAATTTGCTTAAACATAAATATGGGTCATTGTCAATTTACACTCCACTGAAGCCATATATGGTGGAACAATATATTAAGGAAAATATTATACATAGCTCTTAGAGCTAATATAAAAAGCTCAAAAAGGAAAATTTGAAGAAAAAAATTAATTAAATTGATTTAAGCGTGATTTTTCATAAATTTATAGATTTATACCATTTAAAAAATATATTTAATTCTTATACATGGCCTAAAGAGTTACGTATAACATTACTCATAAATTAATCGACGATTCAAAAGAAAACAAATACGGAGTACATTAATTGTATATAAACAAATATTATTTATATGTAATTGTTGAACCAAAGAAAAAACTATAATAATAAAAGTCGCATCACCACCATCCTCTAGATTACCCGAAATAACCCAATCCGAGACAATCAGGTCTAAGACAACCTGATCCAAATGGCTCCAATTCGAATTAATCCGAAACTTCAATATGAATTTCGATCCAAATAATACAATGATCCGAATTCAATCTAAATTCAAAATAATCCAATCCAATCTAAAAGTGATCCAAAACGATCAAACATAAACCGATTCAAATCCGATCCAATTGGTTCGATTTTAGTATATAAGGGTTAGGGGTGATTATCGAGCGAGCCGAGCTCAAACTTTGACGAACCGAGTCATAATCGAGCAGAGCTTTGACCAATAGAATAAATAAATTTATTTATATAACATAATATATTATTTACATATATAAAAAGTTAATCGAGCCTGTTCACGAGCTCTCGTTAATGTCTCGAGCCGAACTCAAATTCGAACCAATCTAAAACGAGCCGAGCCTTAACCGAGCTTTGACCTAACTGTTTGTAAATAGGCCGAACTCATTATCACCCCTGTGTTTAGGTGTGATTTGGTTAGAGTAGATTGTAGAATGGGTAGTTTGAGTGACGTTGCACGAGTAATCTGGCCAATGGGCATTAGCCGTTGTGTTAGTAGGTGGTAACATTTTGTCCTTAACAAATCACGTGACTCGTTAGTTATTTTGTTTGGTGCTAATCGAAGTTTAAAAAATCAGCTATTTAAAAATCTTTCCTCCTTTTCTTCTCTCATTTTTCTCTATAAAAAAAAAAAATCCTAAAAATTTTGGAGCCACAAGGGTTATCATCATCATCTCTTTGATAATGGTAAGTCCTAATTCTATTTGTATTTCCTTTTTTTTTTTTTGTTTTGTTTTGCGGTCATTAATTATACTCCCTACTCTCTTTTTATGAGAGAATTTTTCCCAATTATTGGATTTCGTCTCTGCTTTGTAATAGTTTAGTATTTGTCTTCCTCCTCTTTCCTTATGAAATTTATTTTTTGGGTTTTATTTGAAATATTAAATTCGTATTTTGTCAGTCGTATAATTTTGCAATTAGCGTTGGAATTGAGGCTGCAATTTATATGGTCAAGTACTGAATTTTCTTCCCAAAACTATGTCAAGAAGATGGACTCCATCATAAAAGACTACATGATTCAGTGAACAATCGAGGATTATATTGTACTTCACCAGCAAATCTAGTTTTTCTTCAACATGGTTACTGAATTTTATTTATTTGATTAATTTATATTGTATTTTACTTTTATATATTGATTATTGTAGATGTTGTACGACTTTCAATTAATAAACTTTTATCTTTCCCTTTAAAAAAATAAAAAAAATTAGCTAATCACCATGGACTAAAATGAATTGAAATATCAAATTAATTCAAAGGTTGAATTAAAATGAATTGAAATTGACCGATTGAATAAGTTAATCCAATATAAAAGGCCTTTGATGAGCGCGGTATTTAATAATTAAACTAAGGAATAAAATAAACTAAACTAATTAATCATGATTAATCTAAAATGATTGAAACTAAAAGAACTAAACTAAAGATTATTATTTTGAAAAAAAATCAAAAGCAAGAATAATTCCAACTTTCATTGGTCTTCTTTCTAATTAAAAAAAAAAAAAAGCTTTCACTTGTTTTCTCAAAATAATCCTAATTTTTCATTATATTAGAATATTCTTAAAATTAATTGGTATCTTCTGAAAATAAACCAAACTTCTTTTTCTTATTTTTTTAGTTTTAGCATGAATTAACAAAACTTATTTTTTTAAAGTTGGTATCTATCATTCCAAAATAATCAAAAGTTAAAAATATTATTCTTGTAAAATTTATCTATTATTTTAGAGACCGGAAAATTATATGAATAAAATCTATGGTCGGGGTTTCACTGTGCTTAATTACATGAAATAATAATTATAGAAAAATATTTAATAATTCATAAACCAGATTCCATCAAAGCCTCACGAATCATAAATACCCTCAAGAATTAGATCCTCTAGGAGGTTTTCGCATTTATTAAATGCGTTCAGCCTAAAACCTTAAGAATTTAATTAAACATATATAAAGCAACCACGAATTTCCAAAACCCTAGAAAAGGGAAAACTACTCAGACATTGAATAAAAACAAAAACAAGATACAATAAACAAGATTAACATTGAAATCATGATATATTTTGGAAGAGAAGAACAAAATATCAATTGATGATTGAATTAAACTTTGAACTTGAATTGCATTAATTGAATATACAGTTACACAAGTAACATGAAAAACCCTAATTTTATTTCTAAAAGACTACAGACAAAAAAAAAGTGATGAAAAAGAAGATCTGATACAATAGGGATAATGGCTATTTAAAGAGAATTAAACCAAGAAATGCAATAAGTGACCCGACCCCAATCTGGGGACCAGACTCTAGTGGGACCGGGCCTGGGTCTGTGATGTGTACTCATTATTTAAACTTTCGCGAAAAATTGGGAAGCAATCAAACTGATCCCAGACCCCGGTACGGGGTCTAGCCTGCAACCCACAAGCCAACTCTAGCTTCCAACTGCAGTCTTCAAGGAGACACCTAGACTAGTGCCACACCCTTAGGATCAGGGTAGGGGCTTACTTTTAAAGAATGATTCGGTACTATTGCCAACCAACCTGTGACAATCAAGCCTAACCCTGGTTAGACAAGGGCCAAAATCCCAACAAATGGGGGCGGGTGTGGTCAATTCCCGTGATTTTTGTTCCAAAGCTTCGCTTTAGCTCTTCCACAACTTCTCCGACCCACAACTTAATTTCTTTCGTCAGTTTCTAGCACATTTAGCGCATCATTTAGCCAATTGCTGTTAAATACAAAGAAAAGACAAAAACACGCTACAAATGAACTTTTTAGTAGTAAACAATTCCAAAGAGCTCAGTTGGCACCTAAAAATACCACAAAAAATGAAGGAGAAAAAAAAAAAAAACCAACATATAAAATCATATTATGAACATATATACATGACTTCATATATTTCCAAATTAAATAAAAATCATAGTAAGCTTTGATAAGAATAGAAGAAAATTAGGGGGAGCTCCCTTCAATCCAAGTGAGAAAAGGAGAAGGTAAAGAACATCTCCAAGGTCATGCAAAGCCTTTGGAGTTGAGTTGGTCTTATAAACTATCTTTGAGGTTCAACTAATAACTCCAGAGGTTATCCATGAATCAGCAGATGTTTTCACCTTTCTCTTTTTATTTCTTTCCTTGTGTTGGACCAAAGGGAGCTCCAACCTTTTGGCATGCTTAAGATCAAATAGGAGCTCAATGGTGGAATATCTTGTCTCAGTTCAATGCAGGGTTCGATCCTCATCCCGTGCCCGACCCTACAGACTTGCATACAGGGCTGTGTCGGAGTTATCAGATGCCCTGTTCTAAAATTGTACTTAGGCCCTTCAGATCTTAATAAATGATAATATTTGATATTATTTTGACAATACATATATAATACATCCCAAAAATATTTTAGTAAAAAATCATTAATTTATATAAAAATATAAGAATAATTTAAGACAAATGACTAAGAAAAACAAAAAAAATATAGGCCCTTTATATAACGGGGCCCTGTGCAGTGGGGCTTTTTGCACACCCACCCGACACCCCTTGCTTGCATACATTTTGCCATGATGCATGATGAACCATACTAATATGATATGATTAATATTATATAGATGGAATAAATATAGGTAACTTAAGAAGCAGCTAGTAATAAGAATCAATTAAACAATGAAACTAACTAGCTAAGCGTGCTTTTAAAGAGAAGGAAAGATTATTTGGTAATGTGGTGAAAGTTTAATACTAAAAATGATGGTTTATATAGAGAGGATTAGGAGATTAATGATGATAGGGGGAAAACCCTAGTTAGTTAAGCCACGTCTTTTAACAAGAGTTTTAAACCAATAATCAATTAGTTAGTTAAAATGCATTGGTAGGTTAATACTTAGGGCTCGTTTACATTAGCTGAACTGAACTGAACTGAACTGAATAGAAGTGTATTAACTGAACTAAATAGAGATGAACTGAACTGAATAGAGATTAACTGAACTGAACTGAATATAATCTGAAGTAAACAAACCCTTAATAAGAAAGAAGTTTTGTTAGTTAAATCCTACAGTAGGTTATAGATATAATTGCAGCCAGTATAATATCCATATTTCCAAATCCCTAAAACAATCATATATAATTAGCAACCCACAAACTTTATTATATATAGAATTCTATTTGAAAAAAATATCAAGTTTAATTTATACAAGAGTATTTATTTAATACTTTCATTTTAAAATCGACCATTTGCTCGGGAATTTTTAAGTAACCTAACAAATATTCGTACTTTCTTAGTTTCTAAAAGTTTTCTATTTTCACCTTGATACGCCCCAAAATCATTGCTTATTTTAGAGAAAAAAAAGAATATAAAAAATATCACCCCGGCCCATTACCCAAACTTTTGTGTTATTATGTGTTGGTCTGCACATTTACCTTAATAAGTGGGAGCAACTAATTGAAATTTTACTTTTCATTAGCTTCTTTACCTTTAAGGGCTTTCCATCGCATTAGGAAATATTGTATCCAAAATGAACAATTTCCTCAAGAAAAATTAAAAGTAAAGACACCAAAAGCAAAGTTTCAATCAGTTTCTCCCACTTATTTAGGTAAATGTGCAGGCCAACACATAACAAACAAAACAGTTTGGGTAATGGAGTGATGTTTTCTGCATTCCTTTTTGTTTCTCTAAAATAAGCAATGGTTTTGGGACACATTAAAGTGGAAAAAGAAAGAAACTTTAGAAACAGAGAAAGTACGAGTATTTATTAGGATAATAGATAATTCTCGAGCAAATGCTCGGTTTTAAAATGGTAGCATTAAATTTTTTTATTTTTTTTCAAATAGAATTCTATAGTAAAGTTTAAAGTTAACTTGTTATTTTTTTTTTTATATTATTTACATTTTATGGAGTTGGAAGATCAAATTTGCGAGGAGAAAAGATGAAAGGGTGGATATTGCTTTAGTAGTACGTAGTTAAAGATTTTGATCATTGGATCTAACCTCCTATTCTTTCCTTTTCATTTTTTCTTCTTTTGTCAAACACAAAAAAGGAAAAGTGTGTAGTTTTTTTTTTTCTTTTTTGGTACTCCGTATTAGCTAACAAATTACAAATACGGTGTAATAAGCACATTAATTATACATGGATGGAAGTTGTGAACTTGTGATTGAGCAATAAAATCAAAAATTTATGTATACATTCCATGGCCTTCCAACATTACTATTGCAGCAAATTACCACATCATTTTTAGCCATTTTGGATAATCAAGCTAAAAGCATACTTAATCAAGCTAGGAATCTACTTAACCAAGCTTAGAATATACGCTCAGTATCTGACTGATATGGAATAACCAATCTAATCTTTGAGATTTGAGGATAGTGTCTTAGCCCAGTGGTCTAGGCATCAGAATTTCAGCTATGATGTCATGAGTTTGATTCTTATTACATGTATTTGTAAGGATTTCGTATTTTCCTCCTTATAGATGCATGTGTTGGCTAAATTGGGTTGAGTGACCTGCAGTAGGGTACGGTTTAAAGCCTAATATCCCGCTCATTATTATTGTTTTAAAAAATATAATCTTTGAGCTCTTCCAAAAAGCTTCTATTAGCTTAGCTTATAACCTTTTGGTTCTTTTTTACTCTGAAACATCTAACAACTAACCATTATTTATGAAATAGTTTTACACAAACAACTAATATAATTAGTCAAATTAGCTATCAAAATTGGCTAGTCAAAACAGGTAATTTAATCAGCTAATCTCTAACAAGCACTCTGTAGCAACTAAATCCCAAACAGATCCAGTTTTTTTAAAATATTGGTTGCACTAGGCCTTGAATTGGGCTCTAATATATGTTAATTATCCGGTTCAATTTAATCGACACGCACATCTAAAAGGGGAGATAAGAAATTCTCACAAATGCGTGTCCAATAGAATTTTAACCCAAAATTTTAGACTAATAATGTTTTCAAGATTTAACTAGCAAGCTAAGACTAGTACTAATATAGTTCTATTAAGAATAGGAGACATATGCCAAACACAGAGATCCTGAATCCTGACGCTTATTCCATATGAGTCAAATACTGAGCGGATATGCCTAAGCTTGGTTAAGTAGATTCCTAGCTTGATTATCCAAAATTGCTAAAAATTATGTGGTAACTTGTTGCAATAGTAATGTTGGAATGTACACTCAATTTGTTGATTTTATTGCTCAGTCACAACTTCCATGTATTCAATTTGTACACGCCTTTAAATAAAAATATTTTAAACTACACAATAAAAAATTATATATTTGAAAAGTACATGTTAAGATAAATTAAACTAGGTGCTCGTTTACATTAGCTGAATAGAGATGAACTGAACTGAACTGAACTCAACTCAACTTAATAGAGATGAATTGAACTGAACTGAACTGAATAGAAGGGCCTGTTTGTTTCAGCTTAATTTCAGTTCAGTTCAGTTCAGTTCAATTCAGTTCAGTTGTTTTACCAATTTGATAATAAGACACTGATAATTATTATTGTTATCATTACTATTACTATTATTGTAACGATTGGTATTACTATTATTATAAGAATTTCTATTCTTTTTAATATATTTATTTTATATCATTAATTTTTTATACGAATGAATCGTATTGAAATGATAATTCTAATTAACAAATTTCATTTTAGAATGAACAAATATTTTTCAATAAAAGACAACAATAATATTAATAATAATTGTCATTGTTGAAATAATCATACATTTTCATACATTTTTTGAAATAATACATTTTCATATAAAACAAAACAAAAGTGGTTAATTGTTGTTGTTAACAAGAATTGATACCTTAACCCTAGTTAATTTTGAGAGTGATTGAAATTTTCATTTTTGGAAATTTTGCTAGGAATATTTGAATAACAATTTTGGGGCAAATTTTCTACATTTGATATCAAATTATTCTTTGTTGGAAAAAATAATTATAAGTTGAAATAATAATTTTCATACATGAAATAATAATAATAATAATTTTCATAGTTGAAATAATATTTATAAATTGAAATAATTATATTCATAGTTGAAATTATTATAAGTTACTTAATTTCTTAATCTCCTATTCTTGTACATACTAAAAATAATAATTATAATCAAGTTAAGTTAACTTAAGTTCAGTTCAGCAGCAATCAGTTCAGTTGTTTTCAGCCGAAACAAACAGGCCCGAAGTGTATTAATTGAACTTAATAGAAATGAACTGAACTGAACTGAACTGAATAGAGATGAACTAAACTGAATATAATCTGAAGTAAACAAGCCCTAGATCTATCACACAATTTACGTTAACTATTGTTATTGATTTATAATTTTATATGTATAGAAAACCATAGTACGTCATACGGGGTCATGTTATATTCATTTGAACATGTTGTTTTTAATATCTAGTTTTTATAATTATACATATTTGAAGATAATTAACTTTAAAGTTTATTTTAAGTTGGCAAGTGCCAAAAAAAAGTAAAATGTGTAGATTAAAAAATGGAGAGAGAGTTACAGAATTGGGGAAACCTCTCGTCGTCTTTGGACCAAAAATAACCTTACAATTAAGCATCACCCCTACAATCTATGGGGAGGGTATGTCCTTACCCTGGCAAGGACCTTCCCTAGCGATCTTGGGCTCATTTGCCCCAGGACGGTTGTTTCGTCGAAAGAAACATCAGACTAATTTTCGCAAGACGGGCCTCCTCTACGGGGTCCAAAAACGCCGTCATGCGTGGGGCTAATTAATCTTTAGACTATGGGGAAACCAGGCCCACTCCTCAGTAATCTAGCCTCAGAGGTAAGCCCACAATCACCTAAGTTGAAAGTTACAAGGCTAACCACCTTGAAGAAAAGGCATTCAATTCTTGCATGTACTATATTGACTCTCTACTATATTCTTTTCGAATCCTTTCCCCTAATAATGCATCCAAAATTTACAATTCTCATTTTACGGTTACAATTTTATCAATTTCCAGATTACCGTCCATGTCATCTTTTAATTTTTTTATTTTTTAACAGGAAAACTGTCACTCCCAGTGGCGGTTTCCAAGGGAAAACCGTCACTCCCAGTGACAAGTTACCACTTACAATTTGTTCTGTTCAGGCATAGTTAGAAGGAGAACCGCTACTACCAGTAGCGGTTTTGCACAAAAAATAAAAAAGCGTAATTTTTCACACTTAACTGTTAAAGTAATAAAATCGCTACCGAAAACCGCTACTGGTAGTAGCGGTTTTTTTTATCGAAAATCTGGAAAAAAATATTTGCTGAGATGGACGGTAATATGGGAATTGAGAAAAGAAGAACAGTATTAATTGCAAGAGTTGGGAGCTTTATTAGGGGAAATGATTCCTTATTTTCCTAATCAACTAATTTGGCCACCGGAAGGACTCGAGTTTAGGGAGTAAATTTGTATTTTTTTTTTTTGGGTTTTTCTAAGCTATGCCCCTGAGTTTTTCGCCTTTCTAAGTTGTGCCCATACTTTTTGAAACTTTTAAGTTGTGCCCCTCAACTTAGTTTTTTTAATTAATAGTGCCTACTCCGTTATCTCAACGTTAATAGATCCGTTAAAAGATGTTGTATTTTGGGGAGGGTAATTCTCCCTCTAAAATTCTAGGGTTTTTAGATGAATTTCATCTTTTATTTTAGGGAAATGCATTATTTGCAGGGCAATGCATAATTTATTTTAGGGAAATACATCAATTATAAATGGTGAAAATCAACTAAAAGCCTTAGAATTTTAGAAGGGAAATTACCCTCCCACGAAATGCAACTCCTTTTATCGGATCTATTAACGTTGAGTTAACGGAGTGGACACTGCTAGTTAAAAAACTTAAGTTGAGGGGCATAGCTTAGAAGTTTCAAAAAGCATGAGTACAACTTAGAAAGTCAAAAAACTTAAGGGCATAGTTTAGAAAAACTCTTTTTTTTTTAACTACACTTGGTATGCCACTAATCAACCAAATATCTCCTCTCGACCTCTACACTCGTGTCCTTGTCATGTAACATCGTCTTCAAGCATCTTTAGTACCCTCCGTTCCCATTTGTTTGTTCTATATGGAATTTTGACACTATTTATAAGGTCGGAAAATCTTCTAAATTATTATCAACATATATAGTATAATATAGTCATGTGAGGTCTTGTTTTATTCGTGTCAATGAGTATGTTATTAATATCTAATTATTATAATTTTTAGACATATACAATAGGTTAAACAAATACATTGACATGTGTGTAAGTCAAACAGACAAACAAATGGAAACGTAGGGAGTAATTTTTTAGGGCATTATTAATATTCGATTCTTTACAACCCAATGACTCAAGCATTTGGCTTGAATAATGAGGAATTGACTTGTACCTTGTTTAATTTGACCCTTGCTTAGAATTTATTTGGAGCAATCAGCGAATTGATGTTTGCTAGGAATAGGAATACTACTAAATAATAATTTCTCCAATTTTTTTAATTGTAAACTGCTAAATATCTTCCATAAATTATTTATAGTTGTCTGCATTATTTTAAATTACCCCTCCCTTTATTTTTCAACTCTCTTTCTCAAATCACACAATTAGCATCCAATGTTAACCTTCATTTAGGGTTGTTAGTAGGTTGGGTCAAGTAGGATACCCGTCCCATTAACTGAGATGGGGCTAAGTTTGGCAATTGTCGGGATGAGGATGAAGATGGAATTTAGGTTGTATCTATACCTCCCCGCCTCATCCCCACTCAGCCATATCAATAATCTTATATATACATAACAAAATAATAGTGTTTTTTTAGAGGTTTAAAAATTATATATTGCAAACTACATCAGTCTACTTTCAGTATTAAATATTTTGTAATGTAAACTCTACAAAAATGTTCTTGATTCCATTTAAAATGTGTAATATATATGCCATATTTTTTGAGGTGAATATAAGAAGGATATTAATTAAATACATGATAGGACAGAGAAAGTGGAGATTAGGAGGATATGACCATTGGGTACTGAAGTGAGTGATGGAGCGGAGATGGTTTTACATTAATCCCGTGCGAGGTAAAAGTAGGGACAAATTTTGAACATGCCACAGGGATGGAGATGGCGAGGCCAACTAGAGCTGAGCAAAATATGGTCTGAACCGTACCAACCTGCAAATCAAACCACAATCGTGCAGTTTGGTTTGATTTGATTTATGGTTTGAAAAAGTGCGATTTGGTTTCCAATTCTACCAACCCATAATTTTGTGGTTCGATTTGATTTCCAATTCTACCAAATCATAATTTTGCGGTTCAATTTGGTTTGCTAATTAGTGTGATGTGAGAAAAAGAGTTGTCAAATGAAGATAAGGGAAATTGTTGGAAAATGTAGGTAATCATGACTAATTTCCAGGCGATGGTTAACAATATCCTTTGTATTTAGTTGCAATATTTTGACTTTTACAATATTCACTCATCATATTTGGATTCTCTTTTATGATCAATGTATGAGGAAATTCATTTGGTTTGTTTCAATATGTATTTTATTAAAATCTAGATTTATAATTTTCACAAAATGCATAATTAAAGTTATAAATAGATTTTTTTTTTTATTCTTCATTTAATAAAGAAAGAAGGAAGTACAAAGGTTGCATTAATAAATTGCAAACTAAAATAATATTTGAATCAAAGAACATTTAAAGAGGCATAGATTGAAAATGGGTCGGGTCCAAGTGTCCAATCAAATCCAGACCCGTTTATTTTGTGGAGGTCCAGACCTATTGGGTCCAAGATTAATAGACTAAACCCTATGAGTCCTAAATTAGTCTTAATTGGGTCTTTCATATTTCAAGCATTAGACAATAAGTTATTACTGTGTAACAACTTAAAATTTCTGCACCCCGTTATGGGTACTGGGCAACCATGTTAAATCAACGTCTCAAAAAACGATAAAATGCTAAAATTACAAAGTTTGACAACTCACAAAAATGGATATGCAGGCCCGGTCTGAATTTGAGAAATTTAAACCCATCACATGATCAATGAGACCCAGATCCAACCCATACCCATTGGATCTAAAAAAGTTAGACCCATACCCTTATAAATAGGTCTGGTCCAAGTGGGTCTGGTCGGGTCATATACCCATTAAAATCTCTAGGGGAGCAATAGCCTAGATAGTAATAATAATAGATTATTAGACTAATGGCATTAGATTACCACAAAATTACAAATAAACTACAACTTGAAACCTAATAGGCTAATAGCATTTGTTCGATTTGAAGCTTTAAGAGTGAGATAATTAAATGAAATGGATATAATACTATTATTGAAAATATAGTAAGTTTAGAATGGACCAAACTACTATAGTACAAAAAATTAATGGATTTCCAATCCATACCTAATCAATCATTACACCTACCTGATAGGTAGTCTACCCATTAATAGGGACATTAAAATATGATTAAACTTATGAGTTGCATTCCACTGCTAACATTAGCCACAACACTTTATTAGTGGTGAATAGTCAACCCGGTGGATAAATCTAGTTTTTTCCATCCTAATCTTACTTGTATTAAAACCATCTTGATTGCCTTAAAGTACGTGCAAAATAAATTGTTGTCATTAATATATTACGGATGTAGTACTTGTCAAGCAACCATATCTGGCAACGTTCATGTCCCGTTGCAAAAGAAAGAGAGACAACTAACATTCCAAAACATAGAATCTTTCTGGCTAATGAAAATAGTCAAAATTGGAAGAACATTTTGAACGAGTGTAAAAAAAAATGACAAGATAACAATAATAAAGGTGAAGTATGAAAAAATTACGTAAGAAAACGACAACAGTTGGAAAAGTTTATGTGGGGATCACAAGCAGACTTGCTACATAGTCATATAGCCTAGCTAAGTAGCACGTTCGTCGATTTTCTCATACATAACAATTTGCTGAGTGCCAGGGTCGACAAAAAGGAACGAGGACTGGCTGATGAAGGTAGGTTATAGTTCTTGAGTTGTTTCAAAAAGCAGGATCCGTTGAATCTGAATTCAAAGGGGGGGTCTCTAAAATTGCCAATGCTTGCCTTTAAATGGATATCCATGCCGATACATATTACTCTAAGAAGACTTACAGGAAGAATGTTTCAAAAATCACAATGTTGTGTTTGTTTGATCTCATGCAGGTTCATGAAGTCCCACCATGTGGCCATCTAGACAACGCATTGCTGCAATCTGCATACAGCATCAAATATACAAACTGTTGAAAATAGGAAAGTTTTCATAGGCTAGATAAATTGAGTCTTGTGGGGGGGGGGGGATTGCTCTAAAAATAGAGGAATAATAAAGTCGTATAAAACTATAAATTAACGTACAATGGAAATCGTGTCATGACATGACAAACCACTGCCTTGAAAATGATGTTCAGTGCATTGTGGTGTAAATAGTATTCACCAACATGTTAACAAGGGTTAACACAGCACTCACACAATTACAAAAGTGCACTCGTGGTTACTAAGCCATGCATTTATGTAACAAAAGTCAACCAATATAACTCAAGAACGTGAAAAGGCAAAAAAAAGTGCTATCTTAGAAAAGATATCAGCTACAAACATATATATGCGAAGCATTAGGAGATGAATTGTAAGCTGTAACACAAACTTGAATTTCGAAGATAGGAGTGGCGGAAAGAGGGGGAGGGTGGGATAAGGATACATGCACATGTTATTCGCAATGCTAAAACCATACTCCACTATTAACCTTATGAAATAAATTAGGTCAAACAGACAACTGCAAGGAAACAAAGAAGTTAACCACAATTTATCAGCCATTTTAAGCACAATCTGCCAAAAGCAAATAGCACAATATCAGTCCTGAATTTTACTTCTTTCCATCAATCGAAACGGAATTTGTATAATCAGCAAGCTAAAAAGGGAAGAGAGAGAATTTCAAGGAGCTCAGAAATAACCTTTCCGTGGATTTCATGTTTAATGGGGCCATCTAGCTCTGCTCCGAGTTCCATTAGTTTCATTACTGTACTGTTGATATCTGTCACGGTGAAGGATAGGAGTGAAGAGTATCCCTTCTGCAAAACATGCTCACTGCAAGCCAGCACTAGCAAAAATCGTATTTAAGGGATAATCATCAGTGCTGATCAAATGCAAATTAGTAGAATTTTATATAACACTCTTATAGATCATATAAAATATACAAGCTACAAAATTTCCCCAATCCTCCCATTCTCTCGCGCATTTATTTGAATTACAAAATTTTGAAATTAGAATATCACTGAATTAATTAAACTTCCTCACAATCAAGAAGAATTCTCTATGAAATTACACTAAGGGGGTGTTTGATATAAACTTGGGAAAAAACAAATTAGAAAGAGAGAGTAATATACTCCCTCCGTAACATATTAATGGCAACGATTTGACATAAAGTAGAAAGGAAAAATGTCAAATCGTTGCCATTAATATGTTACGGAGGGCGTATAAATGATAGTATTATTTGTTGTTTGATGTATGGAAACAAATTTAAGAGAAAAAGATTTTATTTCCACAAGGTTGAAAAGGGTAACAAAATGGTGATGATGTTTTCCATTAGAAAAGGACATGAGTTATCATTTTATCAACATCTCATATGAAGTATTTGATTCTATTTCCTAACACTAAAAAATACAATTCCAAACATGCTCTAAAGAGGAACTAAAAAAAACACTTTTTGTTATTTGGAATTGTAACAACTAGAACTATCAAATTTCGACCCGACCCGAAAACCCCAGTAAACCCAACCCATAAATACTGGATTTTGACAAAAAATAACGGCCCAAACCCGTTTAAAACCCGTTAAATACAACCAACTCTTAACCCGACCAAACCTGCTTTCAACCCCTAAATACTATAAATAACACTTTTTCTTATGTGGATTTGTAACAACTAACAATGTCCATATTTTTTTCTGGAAAAAACAAGGAATGACCAGTTCCTGAGCCACTGCGATGTTTTTACACTGAAATTCTGAACTTAATTGCATTACTAACAAAGAAAACTAGGCCACAATCTAAACAGTGAGCCACCATAAACAAAACAGATTCTTCACTTCTTAAAGAACAAGAATTGGTAAGTCTTTGGGACTTAATTTCTGAAATTTGACTTCAGTTCAATTCTTGATAAATTTAGGTATTAAGGATCTTGTTTAAATTCAGTACAATTCAGTAAGTATACATCTCAATGAAGTATTGGAACAATTTCACGATTCAAGATAGCAAACAGAAATTAACAAAGTTCGGTATCCTATCAATCAATATCATCCATAAACCATAATTAAAAACCCTAAATTATCATTCTAGTAAAGTAATTAGGTCAAATAAAAATAAAATCAAGAATATGAACATGATGTAATTGCAATATGATTAGAGGATGAAAGTACCTGGGAGAATGCAAAAGAGCAAGCTTGAAGGAGTCAGAATGAAGTTCAGCCCAACGAGGAGTGCAAACATTGACGGAGAAACCCAAACCTTGAGAGTAAAAATTAGCAGCTTTTGGGACATCTTTGTGCAGCTGCATCACCCACCTAAACACCACTCCTCCCATCTCTCACTCTCTTCGCTTTATTCCCAACCCCAATCAACTATTCGAGCTTCGAACACCTTTGTTATATGTATTGATAAGGGTATGGAATAAGTTAATTTTAAATTTATATGATACGGCTATGATAAGTAGATATTGTTGAATATCCGGTACGAGTATGACTACCTCAATGAAATATTCGTGCTACATAGGAAATGCCCATTGCCCAGTAGTATACGTTGAGATATATAATCTCATGTTTGCTTGTATTAAAATCTCATGGAAATATTTAGTTATTGACACTCCAAAATTACTCTCTTGATATGTGTGGAAAAAAAGTTGTTACATCTAAAAAAAGGAGGTAGTATGTGTTATAATTTTGATTGAAAAAAAATGTTGTATATAAAAAATATTTCAACAAAATTTTGAAAATGTCATTTGATTTGTTTTGAGGCATAAAAATTGTAAAAAAAACACTTAAATGATTGACAATCTTGATCGCCCATAGACAGGCATAGGGCCATGCTACCATTTTGAGTTTGAAAACAAAAAAGGAAAAAGAAAGAAATGATATAATAGATTAATAGTATAGTTATAAATCAATCTTGAGGTTTATATGGTTTGTCGGGTGAGCTTGGTTCAGTTGGTAACCAAGTTCGGAGACCAGAGATCAACACCCCTTAACCCCCATATCAATAAACTATTAAAGCATTGGGTCATAAAAATAGTTCATTGATCCAAGATTGTAGTCTTTACTTCATCAAAGATTCAGCAATTCAGACATCAAACATTTCTGCTGTTATAGAAGGTTTCCAGAAACTAGACACACATTACTGTTACACTATGTTTGGACAACAATGGTAAGAAAAGGGAAGGGAGGGAAGAAGGGCGAAGGGGAATGAGAAAATAAGGTTGCATTTTCCCTCCAAATCTCTCAACATGGGAAGGATTTGGTTTATTAACGAGGGAGGGAAAATCAATCCTCTCATTTCCCTCATCCTCTCCTTCCATGTGATATCTAAACAAGGGAACATGATCCCTTCCTTTCCCTTTTTTCCCTTTCCTTCAATTTCCCTCTATCCAAACATGTTGTTAATGTTGTAGTCTAGACGGTGCAAAATTTAGTATAATTTCTTGTATATAAAGAAAAGACAAAAAAAAGGGATTAGTATTTAAATTCTAAAACAATGTAAAATATACAGAAACTGTCCTAGAATTACAGCTAAACCAAATCCTCCTTTGCAAAGATGCTGCTGCTTTGGATAGTTGCTTGCCTCCAGTTTTTATTTGTATCAGCTGCAACTGTTGCTTCACCGCTTCACTAGTGATGTACAAGTACTGTTCAGTTTCAAACAGGTTCAAGCTTGTATTCGTCTCAAATTTTATATTCATCCCATCAAAATCATTACAACAATGCTAGTAGTTGCCGGGATATGACGTTTCTTCTTGGATTGTCAACAAGCCGACTGATGAAGACAGGCACGCTTGTCTGAAGCGATTCTCCTTTGTTCATAGAACGTAAATTTACACAGAAAGCGAAGGAAAACAATAGCATTGTTGCAAGAATTTCACATTTTTTTTGTCATATTCATCCATAGTATTCACAATCTATGTTACTTCGACAACATTACTTACCTTAAGAAACGCACGTCTACTTGTGGCGTGTTGGGCACAACAAGATAATTGATACTTCATTTTTAACTAAAAACTTACAACTTTTCCTCAAATTAGCCGAGTCGGACACTTGGATCACCAAATCCGAATAGACAATTTATATGTGTCTAAGTAACATAGTTCACAATGCAAATTTCCTCCAAAAATTCTAACTGCTACTGCATTTTACTGGCCCAATCATCAATCACACCTTTAGAACCCTTTGAATGAATATTTTGCCTTTCCAACCTTGCTTCTAGAAGCCTAGCCTTTAAAGTGTTCTCCTTGTAGCTCCTTGGCCACTTTGAAGAAGACTCTGAGATTTCATGGTCTTGTGAAATGATTTTGGGCTCCCAATTCTTCAATGGACTAGCAGGACCTGCTGCCAAGAACTGACCATGAGAATCCTCTACTAATTCACTCTCGGGGTGAATTCTCTCACCCTCTATTGATGATGAGTTGTTCCTCAACAAACTGTCGATGATACGACTAGAGCTTCCAGGTACCCAGTATCTTTTACTCCTTTCTAATAAACCTTCTTCGGCTGTCAAATCTTGGTTGATATTTTGGCTGTGTCCATTGCTTAAGTTCATCCGAGCCATATGTTTCTCAAATCGTGCTTGCACGTTGGATAAACAACGGCCATTACTCAACTTGTTGCATTCAACCTTTTTCTTTGCAGCTTCATCATGAACCCTTTCTTTGGAAGTCTTATTGTCTTTGTTTGTCAGTTCGAAACAATGTGTCTCACTATCAACTGAGTCATTATCATCCTCAAAGTCAACATTTTGAGGAGCACTTGTAGCCTCATTCAAGGGGAACGACTCCAATGACTGACGACGAAAGCCACCACCCTTGTAACTTTTGTTATGCATGTCAAAATGCTCTCTAGAATCTACATTTTTCCTAGCTTTTAAGAAAGTTTCTATTTCAGACCTAAGCCGATCAACAATCATACACTCTTCTCCAATGTCATTTCCCATTTCTTCTGCGATCTTCATCTGCACCCGTTCATCCAACCAAGCTTCTGAAATATGAAGAACTAAGCTATCAACATGTCCTCTGTGAACCTGATCTTTTTCACTCCTGTATTTCTGAGACCTAAATTCCTGCTCATAGTCACATATTCCCATAGCAAACTCGTCACTTAAATCCTCCAAGAGAAACCGGGCTCTTCTCTCTGTTTCTAACTCATTCAAAGCCTTCGAGAAAGAAGATTTCATCTCAGAAATCTCTCTAGCCATCTTCCGGTGCAAACTCTCTGAGCGCTTTCTTAGTTTTCTCTCATCTTCTAGTTCTTGCCTCACCGACTGCAATGTGGAATGAACTCGTTCCTGCTCCATGTTCCTTTTGACATACTTATGCTCGGAAATTTGCTTCGTTAGATCATCTATTACCTGCCTGTCTTTTTGTTTCTCGCGTAGGAGATCTCTGATTCTTGTTTGGGCATTGTTTAACTCAGACTTCAGTGCCTTCAGCATCGACACATTCGAAGTGTGTTGTTCTTCAAGGCTCCATATACGGTTGAGAACTTTGAGCAATTCTGTGGATGTTTTGAGATTGCAATTTGAATCACCTGTTCTCCCCTTAAAATCCAGAGAACTGCTAGGAGTAGCAGCAGGATTGTAGTGTGTTACCTGTTCAGTAAACAAGATAGTGTATAAGCATATTTGACTAGGGTAATAACATAGAACTTCAAAAGTTAATGATGTGATCTATTAACTTTCCAGTTGTCTTACTTGTATAAAGAGCTTGGAATTTCCATAATCAGGTGAACAAATGCCAAATTTGATGAATAAAACAGCCTTACGAAACATTTCTTAAACAGCATATATAGAGTGCTAGACATTTTCCTTTCAGCTTATTCTAACACTCCTCCGTAACAAATACGAGTTCACAATTGTCGAGACGAGCTTTAAAGATAAATATCTCTAACTATGTATCTGTAAAAATTATAAAATTAGGTATTACAAAACTACATGTTGAGATGAATGCAATAGACCCTAGATGAGTATATTTTTCCTCGTCAATAAATCACAAATCATGGTCAAAGTGAAATTGGCAAATAGTGCAACATGTCCAATTATTTGCAATTAATTTGTTACGGAGAAAGTACAATACATTTAGGGACTGCATTAAGATTGAAGAAACGATGATTTCGTTACACCCACCACACACCAAGCTACCAATTGTAGAACTAAGGGAAAATTAAAGGTACAAGACCACATAAGTAGTTACCTCCATAGAACTGCTGTAACTAGCAGGGGAAACTGGTTGGATTTCACAACCATTTCTGTTAACTGATCGATGGTGTTGCAAAAGTGATGCTGCTATATTCCTGTGGAAGCTTCCCACGCTTGCAGGCTGAGACAAGAATGAAGGAAAACCCATAAGCAGCTTCTAGGATCATACTAATATTACAGTAAATTAATAGTAAAATCAAAGCAAAGGTGCAGTTAGAAGTTGGATCTTATAGAAGTATTACCATCTCAAGCTCTAGAGTACTAAAATGATTAATTTTGATGGCAGTAAAGCAACTAAGAAGAAGACAAATTCCTACGATAAAGTTTTGAGCAACACAATCCCGCATTAATTTACGGTCCGTTTGGTAGGATGTAAAACGTTTTTCCTAAAAACGGTTTTCCAATTTTACATTGTTTAGTTTTGAGTAAAATATTAAAATGTAAAACTTGGGGTGAAAAACATTTTTCACCTTATTGAAAACATTCCCCCCAAATTGGAAGGAAAACCTTTTACATCACAATGGGAAGGAAAACATTTTCCGTCACAATTGAAGCAATTGATTTTCAATTCAACCAAATTGTAAAAAACGCTTAAAATGGAAAATTATTTTACATGCAACTAAACAACGGAAAATCTTCGTGAAAATGAATTTTTCAATATAAAAGGTTTTCCATGGAAAACGATTTTCATCTGAAGACGTTTTACACCTTACCAAACGGACCCTTATTGTAAGACAAGTTGTTACCTTGATATTTGTAAAAGGTCTATTAGTTTTAATAAGAAAATTAAAAAAAAAAAAAAATATTGCTAATGTATAAAAGTAATAATAATATTACCCTATACAAAATTTTAAAAATTAATGAACCCTCAAAACTAGTTAAAGTTACCCTTAAATTAACCGTCTTAGTGGCATTAAAGTTAATGTAAGCTCGCCTCACACAATATTTTTTCAATTAGTACTATACACTTGATCATAGTTATACATGATCATTGTTTACACTTTACTAGAGGAAAGTGTGCTTCATGGAATTGAAGACATAAATGATGGGATAATCAAAAGTCACATGAAACACATTCCTTGTGTTTTCTTATGTTTGATCTCTCTATTTTTTAGGCAATGAATGGAAGTTACTAACAGCTAAATTTATGAAAACTGAATAATTCCTCCAATTAAAAAAAAAAAAAAACGCAACAATTTAGAAGGCACGGACTCTTAGGCAAATTTTTGTTGTAATAATAAAAAGGATAGATATAGAAAATGGGTGTCAAAGATAGAAATAAAAAATTTACAAAAATGGAAAGATTAAAATTGTTGCATTTATTTTGGAACTTCAAAACTGTTGCATTTATTTTGACACGGAGGAAGTACACTGATTTGAAGCATCCAGCTCATTTCAAGGCAGAAGCACGGCCGAGTGCTCTAGCTGCATTGGCTGTGCTGCTTTCCATCTCCGGGGACACACCAAATACAGTCTCTATCTAGTCTAGTCTAGGTAAAAGCACAGCCACACGCTCTAGTAACACAAGCTGCCTATGCTTCTTCTAACTCCAGAAACATACTTGCAGTACAAAGGAAACATACTCTAGAAGCATATCCCAATTCCCTACAATTAGTACAATGTTTCCTCTTGACCTAACTTGTACAGAAAAACTGGTCCCTGCTTAATTACTTGCATCTTCCCTACCCACCCACCCCCCAATTTAATTCTAGAATGCTGTCCTTTGTCCTAACTTTCATCTGAATCCCTAAATCATACATAAACACGAGTGTTACATAGCTCCCTAAAGTGCTTGCGAATTGCAATCCGGAAAAGAAAAAGAAAAACTATGGTCTGTTTCGGGCTATTTTTGGCTCATTTTGGGCAAAGAAAACTAAAATACTAAATTTTGTAACACTCATGAACACAGTTGGAATTATGTTACCTCTCAGCAAATGCCCTAAACAATGTTGCCACAGTTTTTTGGGAACTGATTTTCGCACCCCACAAATTGATTTCCGCACTCCACCTTTATAGTATTAACCGGGGTTAATACTATAAAGGTGGAGTGCGGAAATCAATTTGTGGGGTGCGGAAATCACCAGCCAGTTTTTTGTTGGACAGCGATATTGACATTCCCAAATTCATTTTCGCATCTCCACTTTTTTCAATCTTTCACTTGATAACATATTCATAAAGTGAAGCACATAAATGAATTTAAGAGTGTGAAAATCACTATCAAGATTACTTAATTTAATTTAACCAATTGCAAGTTGCATGAGCTTGTCATCATTATTTCCAACTCAAAAAAGTAAGACAAACTCATCACAGATCCCATGTACCACTACTTCATGAGTTCATGTACTATTACTACTCCTAACACCAATTAACATCCATTGGCATACAATTTAGACACCAGAAAGAAAAAAAAAAATCAGTAAAACAAACAAATTTCACAATAAACCCATCATTATGCAATCCATTACAATTAATTTTTTATATTAAAAGGAAAAAAACCCCCAAAAAAAATACCTGATCATCAGAAGGGTCCTCCACAAGAGTATGAACCTGGAAACCCTTACTTTTCTGCAAACCCCCACCATTACTAGCTTTGAGATGGCGGCTCATTTTAGCAAGAGAATTAAGGTGGGGTAAAACCTCCCACAAATTTGCACCCAACTGTCTTGCAGTTACTACTGATGAACTACTTCCCCAATTGTTATTATTATTAAGATAGTGAGAATTAGTAGTAGTGGTAATAATGTTAGAAAGATTCAAATTATCTTGATCTTGTTGATGTTGATGATGTTCATGTTGAAATTGGGGCTCAAATGTCCAAGTGGGTGGTGGAGTACAAACACCTCCTCTGCTTTTCCCCACCAATTTTCCGCGTTTTAACTTTATTCCCAGAAATTCCTCCTTTTCTTCTTCTTCTTCTCCTTTTTCTCTCTCCTCTTCCATTACCCACTAATATTTTCAAACCGTTGTGTGCTTCCACTTTCGTTTTCCGCTACTTATTTTACTGAAAAATATTATCCCATTTTTTTTTTACTTTAATTAAAATTAACTACAGTATTTTCTTCTTCCACTGTCAAAAAAAACTGGTAGCAGTGCAAGTGTGCACCACTGCCTAATTGTTTGTTTCTGCTAGGATACAGAACAGGCTAGGGCCCAGGTTTAATTTTAGATTTTTTTTTTTTTTGGTGTTTTACTTTAATTTTTACAAATTCTTTGGTTGGACAGACTACCAATACGAATCGAACACAACACTTTTAAGTATGTGTGGGTTGGCACGACACGAGACGTTTAAGTAAGCGGGTTGACACGATACGAGATGTTATTTTCTTTCTTACCTAGTTAACACACACTGATAATCTTATATACACCTAAAGGTCCTAAACATTCTTATAAAGATGTTTAACTATCGGAGGACCTTGTTTAAAAAAAAGGAAAAAAACTATGTCCAAATCCGATTAATTTGAAATAGAATTATTGGGCTAATGCGGGCTTTTCAGCCCGACCCCCAATTTGGCAATGTAAAGTGTAAATAGCACATCAAGCACACTTTTTGTGCGGGGATAAATCAGGCTAGCAAGTCGGGTTTTACATAATTATATCGATGAACTTATGTAGTTACTAGTTACATATAGAGTACTTGTGTTTGGTTGTGTCTTTTTAATGGATTAGAATGGAATCCAATCCATCTATTTATTTTTTTGTTTGGTTGAGCTTTTTAAATATGAAATCTCATACCCAATTGGTTTTAACTCCATTCCATACCCCTAAAATTTCATACCTACCTCCCCCTAAAATTCATAATCCATTTTTTAATGAAGTTTAAAAATACATTCCAAATATAAAACCAAATAACTTTATACTAGTATAGGTTTTAGAATCTATATATAAGATTCCATACCAATTCATTCCAACCTAATGATCAGAGCATTGTTATTCATGAACAAAAAACAATTAACTTTTCCCTTAACAATGAAAAAATAAAAAGTTTGTCATGAACAATCAAAAGATTGTTTGGTCTGTCGAACAATCAAGAAAAAAAGATTTGTTGGCCACGTAAGCAAGGAGGGAGATGTGGCGCGCGTATGGGATGACAAGTGGCATGCTGTATAAAAGTGGGTTTCACTAAAAAGATGATAAACCTTTTTTGTTTGGTTCATAGTTAAGAGTAAAAATTGAGAATAGTTTGGTTTGGTGATGTGGATGAAAGAGAAAGTATGATAGTGACCCATAAATCATTTTGATTTGTTGATGAGTAATGCTGCTCTAAACACCCCATGTAGTATGTGATTTTTGACCGTCTGATTTAATAACAACACACCTCAAACTCAATTAAAACGGTAATGATTTTTGGTAAAATTTGGATGTGGATATTAAAGGCCACATGTTTACATGACACAAAATGTTTCAACATTGTGCTCTGCCGCTAGAATTTTAGGTAAGCATGTAGACATAAGACATGCACAGATGTACTACAAATGTACAAATGTACAATAGGACCAATAGGTTATTGGATTTAGGTTTGGAATATTTCACTAACTGGCTTTGTCGTGCAATAGCATTATTCTTAGACAAATTGATCGGTCCGGCCGATTTTGATTGGTAAAAAACGAGCTTCAATCATAACGAATTTCGGATTTTAAGTATAGCCTTAGGCTATTGAACCTGTTTCTGTTGATTTTTCGTGTTCATGACTTACTTTTCTAAATCGATTTTTGAGTGACCAACGTGTCGGATTTATTATTGCCAACTTAATGAGTCTAAATAGCATTATAGTAATAGGTCACTTTCCCTACCAAAAAAACAGGTCACTTCCAAATTTTTGTTTCATACTTTGTCTTTTTAATTACTATTGATTGCAAAAAACTGCCCCTTATTCCAAAAAAGCCTAGTGTGCACGTATAGACAAATAGCAATAATATTGATATTTAAGCGTTAAAAAAAATAATAGTATGCGGTGCAGACAATTTTTATCTTTCATAACTCTTTATGAATAAACGCACAATCGTCAATCCTATCACCTTGAAATAATATACTTCATATATAACCAACCAAATTTTGTTTTGTAGATCTAGTGGGGAAAAAGGTTTGAGTTTATATTTTTAATCACACAGTTTTATCTAATTTATTATCTTAAATAGTTTTTCAACGTGTCTTTTTTAATTTATGGTAATTACTTTCTTTTTTGTCAAAAGTAATTTATGATTTGCATTAATTTTGTTATAAATTTTTATTAGAATCTTCATATGCAGTGTATTTGTTTCTTTATTTTCATATGTATTTGAATATGGAAGGTCAAAAGATTGATTTTTTAAAAAAAATGCAAAAGTTTCCTTATTATTTCCTTATTATGCTTTAGTTAAATTTGCAATTTTCAAAATATGTTTAAATGTCGTAAATATCCAATTTTATGTTTGGATACAATGATTTCATTTGAAATGATGGATTTGAGTCAAATAACATATTTGGCAAGTAAAAAAAATTGAAATTGGATTTGATTCAGATCAATTCCTAACCCAGATCCTTAATGGGTAAATTATATGTATTTCAAATACTTAACAAAGGCATGTCATTTCAAATCCTAAAAACAAACCAACCATATATAATTGGAATTTGAATCATAACATTTAAATTTCGAAAATTGAATTCATCAATTTGAAATGAATTATACATATCCAAACACTACCTTAATGAAATTGATTTAAAAATTTTAAAGTGTTTCTGATTGCCATACTAATTAAGATTAAAAAAAGTATATTGATGCATTAATTATTCTCTCAAAATTAATTAAATTACCTAAGGGTTGCATATAAGCATTAATTAAATTACCTAATATGGAAATAAGTTGTGAATTTATGTGAAAATTACACATTGATCAATGTAATAAATGCAGAATTAATATTGTTTATTTTTTTTTAGCTTTTTATATGCAACCTTAAGGGTTGCATATAACATAACCCATTTTATTATGAATGAAGTATATTATATAGTATCATGTTGATACGTTGATGCCAATAATCAATCTTTATTCATTGTTCAATCATAAAAAAGTATAATACAAAAGAAAACATGATAATATTTTTTTATATATAAAAATCTATAGATTGATGCACGCATATATGGTTATGCTAAATAATGTGAAGAACATTTTTGTTTTTTCTATGCGGGATACTATAACTTTCGTTGGCTTCTATTTTACAGATAAAATGAATGATCATTTTGATTTTTGTTACTGTTCATATTATAACTTTAACTCTGTTTAATTAAATATATGTAAGGAAACACATAGTCATGTGAAATCTCATTCTTTATAAAGCTAAAGGAACAATTCATAATCTATACATAATTAAAATGAGTTCGTTTGCAATGAGCTGGCCATGTTTTTTTTTTTTTTTTTGAAAGAAGCTCGCCATGTTGCACTAGGAGTAATATAATTAATGTATGTTAATATATTTTTGAGTGAAATTAATGTTGTTTAATAAAATAACAGAACAACATTTATTTATAAAACAAGGATTATTTACTTTTAATATTCCAAACTTTTGAGTTTTAGCAACTAATAATCCAACCTTTGCATTAAAATCCAACCAATGAACCCGAACCTCTCATTTTTGAGTTTTAGCAGTTGTATAAGACTATAGGTAAGTTAACGTTAGTCTTTTAATGTACAAATGATTAAAAAACCCAAGAAAATAATAGATCAACATGTAATTGACCTCTTATTTTCAAGTTTAGTTCATTGGTTGCTTGAATCGAAAGGTTGAATTATTGGTTACTAAAACTCGAAAAGTTGGATTATTAAAAGCAAATAATCCATTGTATATAAATTTATTGACCTCTCACTTTCACTTAATTTAGTGGGATGACTCTATCACTTATTACTTGTTAGACATAGGAGTTCAATTTAGAGAGATGATACACAAACAACCATTACATATAAATTATACCCTACATACAACGTCTAATTGTTTTTTTTTAAACAAAAAATAGAGATCAGCAAAAGTGAAAAAATAGAAAATTTTAGGACCTAAATAATATTTTTTAAAAAAAATCATTAAATATGAAGTTTTTAATAAAAGCATAGAAACGACATGAGATTGGACTTTTTGGACATCGGAGGGAATCATATTTCCTTAATCCTTAGTCATGAGTCATGACGTTGTGGTCCAAATTTTCATTCTTTTGCACTTTGTCGTGAAAAGCAAACGCTACACACCTAGGTTGGTACGGTCTACGGTCTACGGAGTACATTATTACTGTAATTTTTTTTTTACTCCGTGTGTGATTTATGACTATGGATGACAAATTGACAATTGTCACAAACCGACAATTTTGGTTGAGGCTTGATTTTTGCAGTCTTAAAATTTATTGTGTAAAAATCAATTTGGGGAGTGTCAAAATCATTTCTCACTCTTGATCTAAATTTAGGGTTTGTTTACTTCAGATTATATTTAGTTCTGTTCAGTTAATCTCTATTCAGTTCAGTTCATCTCTATCGAGTTCAATTGATACATTTCTATTCAGTTCAGTTCATCTCTATTCAGCTAATGTAAACGAGTCTTTATACTCCCTTTTTAAATGCTTTTAGAGAAATTGAGTAACTTTTAAGGTTGTAATTTTTTTATTTTTTTTCCCTTTAGTGATATACATGTAATTTTATAGGTGAGTCATAAAATCAAAAGTAGTAAATTTATATTTATAGGTGGGTCATAATATCAAAAGTTGTAATAAAATTAATCAATGTTATGTTAAGGTTATAAGTGTAATTTTATAGGTGGCTCATAATATAAAAAGTAGTAATAAAACATTTATTTTGGGACATACAAAAAAGAAAAATGGAACATTTATTTTGGGACGGGGGGAGTAATATAATTTGATTTTTTTATTTTATTTATTAAACACTAGAGTAAACCGGTGAAAATGCACTGAGTATATTTAGAATTTTCTGATAACATGATTACGTCATTGATTTTAAAAATCAAAATATATTTTGCCTTATACATATCAGTATATATAGTGTTTTCTTTTTTTAAAATCATTTTTTATTTAGGGTCTTGTTGCCATAATTTTAACGATGTTATATATATATATATATATGAAATTTGTATTCAATATTAAAATGTTATCGATTTAATTAGAAAGTAGTTAACCTCTGCTTTCAAGCATTTTTGGTCATTGGATTTTTGGTCATTTGAAAAGCTGTATGTAGAAGCAACGATGTGAAAGAATGACGATTGTACTAACAGATATCTCTTATAGCGATTTAGGTTTTGTCAAAGTTGAATTTAATTTGATCTATTTTGATATTTTTTGATGTTACTAATTTCTATTGTAGATTTCGTATGTATGACTTTCAATTAATGAATTAATCTTCCAATTTTATTAAAAAAAAAAACCTAATTACATTAGATTTGAAGCAGTTTTTTTTTAAAGTAGTTGGAGGTGGTTTGGGAAAGATTGCATGCAAATGCCCCATTCAGGTTTTGCTGCAATCTCATACAAAGATACTCTTGAATTATATATTTCCTCCGTAAATGAATTTTTTGCAACAAGCGTACTTTTGACACTATTCACAATTTCCACTTTGATCGTAATTTGATACTTATACATAAAGAAGAATACAATCACGTGCAGTGGGATCTCCTTAGATTCATTCTCAACTTGTAGTTTTTTATTATTTAGTGATTATAATTTTTTTAAAACACACAATGAGACATATTAATCTTCGAAGTTTCGTCTCGGCATACATGAAAAGTCCTTTGTTACAAGAATTCATTATTTACGAAAAATTATATCTAGACAGATGTTTTAGATGCATAAATGGATAACATAAATATTCTATATATTTTTAATATAAATGCATGCATATTGTTCAGCTAAGTTGCATAGAAGCGAGTATGAAGACTATCGAGTACACAATACGTTGATTGAAAAAGTACAAGATCAGATATGGGTACACCAAAGTAAATATTACATTATTTATTTATTTTTTGAAAAGAACATAATTTATTAATAAAGGAAATTATTAATAGCATTTGTATATAGATTATAAAAATTTGATCAAGATATTCAAGTATTATGAAAATTGAGCATTTAATAAAAAATAAACTAGGCAAAAAAATTGCTACATACAACGAAGTTTTTTTGAATAAACACCTTTAAATATATAAATGAGCAAAGCATTGAGTAAACATAGAATATGGCCTATGGTGTTGAGTAGTCGACACCCATACTTGGTACATGTACGTGAGCCAAAATAAAGTATGTACACATGCTTCCTAGGTGTTCGGTATGCACTCAAATGCACGTACGATTCACGAATTATGCCTCCCAACAAATATAAGGTGAAATCAATAGACTAAAGGTGGGTTTGATTCGTTTGAAATTTTATGATCTAATCTGAACTTAAATTTTCTGATCTGAATTGATATTATCTGATTTTTTTTTATTTGATTTGATCTTACATGAATTTTTTATATGATCCGTTTTTTTTTAAATTATATTTTTCTAATCTGATTTGAATTTTTCTAATCTGGTCTAATTTGATTTGAATTTTTCTAATTTAATCTGAACTTTCTAAAACAAGCACTACAATGCTTAAATAAGTTGAATGAAAGTACACCCTAAAAACGTTGGAAAGGAAGGAAGAACTTTACATATTTAACCGAATACATTACATATGTGCAACTCATATTTGAAAATTGAAATCATCTCAATAGCTCCTCCAAGAAGAAAAAAAAATTGAACTTTGATTCTAACATATAATACAAGTTTGTTAGTATTTCAAACCTTAGATGGATCTCAGAGAATTAATTTTATTTCTAAGTTGAAGTTATGTTGTGTTCTGATGAACAAATCCTTCAGGTTCCGCTTTAGGGGCACCTGAGTCGTCTTCTTCTTCCTCCTCCTCCTCTTCATCGAGGAATACTTTGGAAAGGTACTCGTGAAACCGACTTGCATACAATTTAGGGTTTACAGAAGAAATAGTCTTGGAATTATAATGCAATGATTTGTAAGCATGCTCTAATCTTTTGATCATATTGTAGTTCTGTAAGAAGTCAATAATTCCCATAAACAAGTACACATTATATAGAGACTCAGCTTGTGTTTTTGATTTCTTGCTCTCTGATGGGCTTTCTTGGTTTTCACTTTCAACAATATTATTCTTCCTTGCCCTTGCTGGAACTTTTGCTCCAAATCTTATTACATTTACTCTGTTTTAATCACAACATACATAGTACAACAGTCTAAGGTTTCATGACATGGGAGATATATTTTAGTAAAAATTGATCATATCAGCAACACCTTTGGTTTGGTTACACAAAACAACACGACCTGAAGCGGGTGCAGTGGGCAGCACGACCTTGTGTAAAGGTTGCATGATTTAGCAATCCGACATCTTTTATGCTACATCATGCACCCTTTGCACAAGGTCATGTTGCCCTTTGCATAAGGTTATGCTGTCCGTTTACACCATTTGTGCAAATTCATGCTACATCTTTCACCCTTTGCACAAGGGAAGTGTGTGTACGTCGTGGTGAATCCATCAAGATCTACCGGATTATATTTTTAATTTAGGTACAAACAACAATCAATGGTCAAAATAATGAATAGTGTTAAAAGTCAAGTTATTACATCTATTAAAAACAAATGGAGTATATAGCAAAAAAATAGTCGGATGTGTTTTCTCCAAAAATTTCCTGTAATATGATAAGTGATATATTCTAACTTTACAGGTGTAAGGATCAGAGTAGAAGTAGGGGTTTGGATTGTATTTTTTTGTCAAAATCCGCTACTTTACAGGTGTAATTGCATGCACATTAGTGCCAAAAGTAGGGGTCATGTAATGTAAGGATCAGAGTAGAAGTAACCTGTAATCATCTGTTGTGAAGTGTGAAAAAGTAGGGTCTCGTTTATGAAATGATTCAACAATTCCATCACGATTTTGGTTCGTTCCTTGTACATTTACTGAATCTTCATGTATTGAATCATCTGTTGAACGTCGTTTTGAACCTGTTTCCATAAAATCAAGATAGGGTATAATGTCAATACTATTACTGGTTGTCATTTTTATTTTCAGTTGTCAATTTTAAAAATTATACTGACTTAATAGTTTAAAAGATAAATTTGAAATCACATCATAACTTTTCCACAAATTTTGAAATTACTTCTTTTTCTAAAATAACATCCCAAGATGTTGCTCCGTTACTAAAATCACATCCAAGATTGGAAGGCAGGAGGGTCATTTGATTTTTTTTTTATTTTTTTTTTGTTGTTGTTGTAGAAGGGGGAAAAAGAACCCAAAGAAAAAACTAGAAAATAACAACTACTAAGTACCCACTATGCGTGGGACAGAAACTCCAGCTATATCCCAATTAAGTAAAGAACCCAATCCTACTGGAGGTTGAGTGTAGAAACAAAGCTTCTCTTCTTGTTGAGCTCCTATATTTGCCAGCCAATCAGCAGCCCCATTTCCCTCTCTATAGCAATGCTTCAGCTTCACTGTCCACCCATCCTCATTATTTAATTTTCTGCATCTGTTCACTAAGTGGTAATGTTCTCCTCCTTGTTCATCTTCATCCTGAATCAGCTTGAGACAAATTAAATTATCCATTTGCAAAATCAGCTTCTCCACTGCCCAACTCCTTGCCATCTCTAACCCTTGTAAAGCCGCCTTTAATTCTGCTTTAACTGCTGTACAATTCCCAAAATTCGCACTAAAAGCTATCTTGAAACCACCTTTAGAATTCCTCAAAATTCCTCCACCCCTTGAGATGTGATTTTAGTAACGTAGCAACACTTGAGATGTTATTTTTAAAGAATAGAATTATTTCAAAAATGATGAAAAAGTTAGGATGTAATTTTGAATTTTTCCTAGTTTTAAACTGAAAACTATACTAATTCTGAATCAGCCTTCCAGATGCCAAAGGAGAAAAAAACCAGATGGTGAACAAGCAATTCAGCACATGAAAGATAAATGACTAATATATGTCAAAAAAAAACAAAAAACAATATGACTAATTCAATTTATAATGAGTTTTTTTGGATTGACTAATTTGAACTGAATTAAACTAACTAAATTTTAGATTGAGCAGTAGCTGAATTGAACATAATTTTTTGGAACTAAACAAAATTTTTAGAAGTTAAGACCAAAAGAACAGGGCCTTATACAACCATACATAAAATCTCAAAGCCAAAGTCTAAATAAGCACTAGCTATGACTAAGGCATAATTTAATGACATTATTACTTATTTCAGATCATCTAAGAAAAGAAAAAAAGTTCTGACTACGTCTTATAATTTGTTTTTTATCCTTAAATATATTTTATTTCATCATGAAAAATATTATGAAAATTACATATTTGGAAAGTACACATTAATGTACAAATTTTTAAAAATCTCATTTGACATTTTTTTTCTCTTACAAATGGATGTATATAGAAGATCAAAGTTTAGCTAAATTGAATGATAAATTCAGATTAGATCAATCAACAAAAATCCATTGAACCGTCATACTGAATTAAAAATGAAGATTACTAAAATTAGAAAATCACGCACCTCGTCGTGGGTGTTCTACATGTATCCCAAGTAAGAGACTATAATCCATGATTCCTGTCTCCTCCAAAAATTTGCAGTCTAGCTTGATTTGTCTATAAATCAAAGTTAGGATATAGTATTGATTAAAATTTCCATTTAAAAAAATATACCTCCATTTTTTAGATGCAACATATTTTTCACATGTATCAAGAGAGTGATTTCGGGGTGTAAATGATTAAATCTTTCAACGAAATTTTAATACAAGCAAATATGAGATTATATATGATATGTTTTAAAATTTCGTTGATTAAATTTTCTCGTTTACACTGTTAAATTGTTTCTTTGATATGCATGAAAAAAAAAGTTGCATCTAAAAAAATGGAGCAAAGTATATATTATGCTTATCCTTAATAAAATATAATCATTGGAAGTTTGAAACTCACTCTAAGATCTGTTTGCGAAGGGAATTATTGAGATAGAAACAGAGGTCAAATTCAAGGTCTTTTAATGTTAATCTTGGTTGAGCTCCATTTTTAGTAGCAGCCCTCCCTTGTGATGAACCTTTTAGATCATACCGTTTTTGCAGTTGCATTTCTGTTTGTAACAAATTCTCCATTACAACAAAATATACCTGCATTGTGCGAAAAATATTATGTTCAAGGGTATGTTTCGTAAAACTAGTTATAAAGGGTTAGTTGTTAGCTGTCGTGGTAACTGTGCTGTCAGCTGGGTATTGAACTATTGATAGATGTTTGGTAAAGAAAAATGGTTGTTAAAATAGTGTACCTAAAAATAACTCAAAAAAGTGACATTTTAAAGAAGAAATTAATAGTTTTTGGCAGAAGCTACTCTAAAAGCTAACATTATTAGCTTTAGAAAAACTCTATAGAAGCTAAAAGCTACCACTCACCGGTCACCACTACTTTGTCAAACACTAATATATAATTAATCTAACGTTTTGACCTAGTTAAAACTCTAAACTCTGCCTATCCAAACATAGCATAAGACAAATTGATGCGTTCTCTTCAACTTATTTGATCCGAACTTATTAGAATTGATATAATATTTATTTTTTTTGTCTTGGGTTATACTAGATAAAAATAGGGTATTGTTAAACGTAGTCCCGAAATTACTTACTAAAGCCCCCTTTGACTATTTTGCCCCTAACTACACGTGCGTTTGTTGGACCGAAAAAAATCCCAACATAGTCCAGTGGTCAGATTCAAAGACTCATAACTTTTTACTCATAATTCCTTTTGAGGTGATTCAACTAGGAGAAGATTCATTGTTCCGAGAGCTTCGATTTTATATAATATACGTCCAATTTCACCGAGAAACGAATGAGATATGGGCATTTTAAAATTAAGTGCACAATTAGAAAGGTAGGGGCGCATGGACCATGCGCCCTAGCCCCTAGCCTAGCCATGCGCCTCTGCCTTCCTGAATGAGCACTTGGTTTTCAAATGCTCATATCTCTTTCATTTCTCAATGAAATTGGACACATAATATATCAAATCGAAACTCTCGGAACAAACAATATTCTCTAACTTGAATCAACTCAAAAGGAACTATGTGTAAAAAGTTATGATTCTTTGAATCAAACCATTGTGCAAAAGCACTTGTAATACTTTCACTTCATGATTTTCGCGTATGTAATATATTTTGATTCATAATTTTAGCGTAATAATATTTTATATATTATGATTAATCTTGATATAAAATAAATTATGATTTATTTGCTCTAATTAGAAAGATGATGTGTTTTAGAATAAGGGTAGTTTTGAAATAATGAGGGCTTTAATAAGTAATTTGAGGATTGTGTTTAGCAGTTCACTAAAAGTAGCAAGCACCATCTTGAAAAAAATGATTTATTGATTTACATATATATATATATATATATATATATATATATATATATATATATATATATATAACGCATGCATGGTTACAAATTTACATTATTGATGATTCTCTTTTTTATTTATTGCCCAGTTTCCTGAAAGAAAAGTTTACCTTTGCACCTCCAGTACCAGGTCTGGATGCATGAAGGCCATAGTACTTGGCTAAGAGAGAATTTTCATGCTTTTGAAGATGGCTGCAATAATTTGGAAGAATCTCTATGAGCACCTGCATTAGGTTATTCATAATTAAAAAAAATAAAAAAAAATTTACTTAGCGAATTAAACATACATACAACATTTTCAATTGATAAAGATTGTTTAACCATTATTTTAAGTATTTTTCATTGTTTGTTTGTACTAAAAATCAAATACCCCTGTGAGTTAACTTTGCAAAAATATTAAATATTTTCCTAACAACGTATGGTCGGTGCGTGGAATGATGAGGAAATTTGGGTTATAATATTATTTTACACCATGTTAAAAACATTTTCGCTTGGAAATTTGAAAGAATTTTTTTTCTTTTTATTTAACTTTTCCGGCTCAAACCAATTTAGTGAAAACAGTTTTTAGGGAATGAAGTCATTTTACATCCTACCAAACAAACATTTATTGTATAGTACAATTTTTAATCTATTTAAAAAAAAAAATGGTGAGTAGATTACCTTAGCCTCAGATTTGCGCAAAGTTTTAATGACAAATCGGTCATCATGGGACACATAGAATGGTTTACCACAACATCCACGAAAAGCCAATTCCATGAGAGTTTCATGGTTGCATACTGATTGCATGTAGTCTTCATTGCTAACATTTCCAAGCACTTGTATATTTCTACAAATATAGATTGATTTTAAAATAAAATTAAAAAAATGCAGAGCACTTACATCATGACAAGAAAAATTACAATCAAAAGATTTTTCAGTAGGAAATTCCCAATGGTAAACCTGTGATTTTAGGAAATTTTAATTAATGGTAAATCCAAAGATTTTTTTAATTTCACTATTATACCTGCTGGGTTTAATGTTAATTTCTCAAAGAAAAATTTGCCACTAACCACCTAATAAGTACCAAAAGTTGTGAACAACTACCATAATTTTTTATTTATTAAATTTAACTACCAATTAAGTGCCAAAAAGTTGCAAACCACCACCCATTTTTAACACCGTTAACTTAAATTGCAATTAAACCTTAATTAAACCACTTAAGTTTTAATTAAACCTTAATTAATCTTAATTAACACTTTTTATTTAAAAAAAAAAAACAAATCTGGAAAATTAGAAAAAAAAACCCTCAACCACTCCTCCCCCTCCCCAGATTTTCCAGATTTTCTTTTTATTTTTCTATTTTTTTTTAATAAAAAGTGTTAATTAAGATTAATTAAGGTTTAATTAAGATTTAAGTGGTTTAATTAAGGTTTAATTATGATTTAAGTTAACGGTGTTAAAAATGGGCGGTGGTTTGCAACTTTTTGGCACTTAATTGGTAGTTAAATTTAATAAAAAAAAATTATGGTAGTTGTTCACAACTTTTGGTACTTATTAGGTGGTTAGTGGCAAATTTTTCTTTCTCAAATGTAGCATTATTAATTAAAGACGTTAAAATGTAACCACGACCATATATCACCACAAGTCGACAACCACCATAACTAAGATCAAGGAAATGCTTGGTGGCTTGTGGTCGTAGAACGGGTTGGTGGTGGTGAGTAAGGAATTAAGTAGAACTTTGGATTTAAGGAATGAGAGAGTGAATAAGATTTTTGGGGGCTGAAGGGGATTTGTTGGTAGTAACTTGAGGCTGGCGGTTGTGGTTTGCGGCGGTGTGTGGTGGTTTGGGTAGTTATGATAGCCAGTTAAAGCATAACAGTTTTGGTTAACAATGTTAAATTTGAGAACTTAATATTTTAAAAAAATGGGATATCATTGGAAATTCTCAAACCATAAAGTATATGTATCATTGGGAATTTCCCTAAAATATTTAGGGTCCGTTTACTTGGGTGTAAAACGTTTTCGATGTAAAATGATTTTCCATGAAAAACATTTTACGTTGGAAAACTCATTTTCATAGAAATTTTCCAATGTTTACTTACACGGAAAATAAGTTTTACTACCAAATTTGGAAGAAAATGTTTCCAATAGGGTGTAAAATGAGTTTTTACCCAAAGTTTTGCATTTTATTTTTTCACCCAAAGTAAACGATGTAAAATAAGAAAATTGTTTTCAGGGAAAACGTTTTTCGCTCTAGTAAACGGACCCTTAATGTAAGAACGAACCTGAAAATAGTGGGGCAGTAATCTTTCCAGACAAATTCAGTGATTGAACCAGGAGGAAGGCTTGAATGTTTAGGGTAGTGTATGTTGGTAGTTCTTGAAGATCTAATGCTAGATGTTGAAAGTTGCTTCCTAAGCAAGGCCATACACCCCTGCATTTTTTAATTTTTTTTTTTTTAGTCAAAACATACATGTATGTAACTATGTATATATAGACAATATAGTATATACCATCGTTTCTTTTTTGTTAGTTACGTTTGAATTTTTTTTGTGAGAAGAAAATTTAAAGTCAAAGCGTAACTAACAAAAAAGGAACAGGGTAGAGTATAACCTACACAAGTTGTACTCAGCGCAGAATTGCACTATTAAAGTTGAAAGTCCTACTTCTTTAAGACTTGAAAGTTGTAGTTCTCTCAAGTATTTGAGGTAATATTTTCCTTTCAATTTCATAGAGACAAAAAAATCAAATACAAATAAATAAACGATGATACTTGTATTGTGGCTTAAATAGTGATTGTGCATACATTATTACTAATTTGTAATTAAAGCTTTAATCATGGAAATATTCTTATGGTAAATGACATTATACTACCTCTGTAACTGAGTATGTGCAACAAAAAGTATAAATATTCTTTTGTTGCACATAATATGTTATACGAATGTAGTATAAATTAAACATAATACATTAAAATTAAAAAAAACCAAAAATTAAGTTTAATTTTCGCTATTATATGAACACCAAAGGCCGGGAAAGTTGTAAAGGTAAAGTGAGTTGGCCAATTGTATATGACATTATATAACCCCCTAACCATCCTAAACACAAAATTAATCAATACTTATCTAAGCAGTATTATTTTTTATTACATAACGATTGGAAGGAATTCGACATAATGGTTAGATTAGATACGTACCGCCCTCCATAATATTATAAAACTAATTAAGTCGATCAATTTTAATACCAAGATCCGAAATAAATTTATATTAATATCTATATAACTAACCCTACCCCAACTATTAAAAAAAAAAAAAAAAATTAGGAATTTGAACATTCAAGATCAAAATCAAACATGCATATTAGTTACATGAGATGTAAGCAAAATATTAAAATCCAAAAGTACCCCATTAATAAAAAAATCATAGAGATGATTGTCAAATTAGGGCAGATCAAAATAGATCTTAAACAAATCCAATATTGATTAAGAATGAAATTAGCTCACCTAATTAATTTGCCCAGATAACCAATGAAAAGAGAGATGCAAATAATTTCTCACAAAATTGAAAAGGTTTTTACACCCTTTATCAAAATTGGATGACTCAAGAGAAAAAATTTCTTCCTTTTGTCTCTCTCTTTCAAATTTTAAGATTTCTGGAATCAATGAAATAGAAATAATTTCAGAAGTTTGAGAAATCAATTGAGGAAAAAATGGGGGAAAAAAACAGAAATACAATGTTCTGTTTTAGTAAGATTAATTAATTATTGTTAATTTGATTGATGGGATTTTTGAAATAAGAAAAGGCTTGCAATTGATATTATTATGTGTTCGTTTTGGGTTAGCTGTTTTTGGTGAATTAATTAAGTTTGTCATTGCCTAAATTACGTTGTTAATTGAGGATAAATTATACGCGCCAATTTCAATTGTGGTAATTAATATTTTTCTATTTTCCAAACACAAATTGTATATAACTGATTTTCAAAAATAAATACAGAAAATATTATAGGAATAAATAGATACTCCGTGTGTTCTTATTTGATGTTTCCATTTAGAAGTTTAAATACCATTTACTTTTTCCTCAATATATAAAATAAAAAATACAACGTAATTTTATATGTAGATCTAAGCATTTCAATGGATCTAGCACGCCTCCGGGTGCAAAAAAAAACTACATGAATCCAATGATTATTTCATAGATTAAGACAGTTCAAGGATTAAAATGCAAAATCTATATAAATATTAAAATCCACACATTCTTTCTCCTTCAACTCACCCGTTCTCCCCGGCTAAAATAGACATCCTTGCATTTTTTTCCACGCAATTCCAATGTCAACAATTTCAATTCCAAATTATGCAAACATGAATCAAATCACACAAAATTCAAATCACGACCATTAGGAACACGGAATTCATCTTTAAATGCTGCAATTAGTTTACTTCGAGTAATGGAGGAAAAGCAAAATTCATCTTCACTGGATCCGATTGAAGTACAAAGTAGAAACAAAAATGAGCAATCTGGGCAGAAAATGAGTAATTTTACAGTGTATATAGTTTAAATGTCAAATGCGTAAAAACGAACAATAATGAACAATCTGGACAGAAAATGATCTAAGTAATTTCACATTATATATATTTTTTATTATATCCTTAATTTCATATTATATATATTTTAAATGTCGAATGAGTAAAAAAAAAAATGAACAATGTGTAGAAAAAATAAACAATATAATATTGAAATAAAATTTGCAATTTGCAAAAAAAATTGGCAATATTGAAATAAAATGAGCAATCTATAGAAAAACTTCAAGGATTAAAATGAGCAATACTAAAATAAAATGACCAATCTGCATGATCAATATTGAAAGAAATTGAGCTATTTTTGTTAATTTTGTTGGTCCAATAGTGGGACTATGATAATATCCAACAGACGACAAGTGATGTACATTGTAGTATGAAGAATTAATAAATCAGCATAAAACCAATAATAAATTGGAATAAAACGGAACCATATATGTGTCTTTGTGAAAGCTCAAATTTGCACTGTCTCTATTATATAAGCCAAGGGGAATATGGTAATCCCCCTTGAAAAGTCCAAGTTACCGCTCAAAATTTTCTAAAATTTGTATCATTTTCAATTATTAAGGAAAATTATTACAATTTTTTAACTTTTTAAAATGAAAATAATACAAAATATAAAATTCAAAAAAATAAAACTAAAATACCAAATTCATATTTTAAAATTCTCTATAAATAGACATCCATATTGATATAGTTCACCAAATAAAAATTTTACATTTTGATTATCGTAGAAATTTGGTAGCCAATAGAATATGGTAAATAATTTTATTTTTTTGTTCATTGTTGTGGGTTGACTGAATGAAAGGGGAAAATTTTATTTTTTATTACATGAATCAGTGAGAACATGGCACTAATTCTTTATTTACAGTAGGTGAAATCAAATAAAAATAATTAAAAAAAAAACCAATAACAATATATGGAGTGCAAAGGTTGAGTTATTCCTTATTTTTTGAAAGGTGAGAGTGTTAGTTGAATACCGATAATAAATGAGTCTTAATTTCCATTTTCCCTCTGGTTTTTCTGCATTTTTTCGAGGGGTTTCGTTTTCTATATTTAATTTTTAAGAGTTAGGGTTTCCCATTACTAATTTATGTTTACGTTTCAACATTCTTCTCCTTTTCTTCCCTCTTTAGCCGAAGAAGTAAGAAGAAAATATATGTTAAAAACATCAAGAAGTTTGAGAAAATTTCTAACGATCACAATGATGAAATAGATTATTGGTTTTATATGCTATTGCCTAATAACATAAATATCCCCATTCTTAGAAGAAACCCAATTAATGATAGTATTTTTTGCTAGATATTTCATAACATTAAAGCAAACAATAGAAGGGAGAAATGATAAAGGCACAACTAAATTTTTTTTCAACATAACAATAAAACTAAGGTCTTTATATATGATGTCTAAAACAACACGTGCAAGGACAATAGTAACTCCTCTAACAAAAAAATTACAATCGTAAAAATCTTTTAACAATAACATTATATGGAAAAAGAGACAGTATAAACCAAAAAAAGAAGGAAAATTTGTAAAAAATAAGTCAACCTTTAGCCGATCTTCTCAAATTAAGCCAACCTCTTAATTAACTCAAAATAAGTCAACCTAATATACATGTCTTCTCAAATTAAGTTTTTTCACTAATTATTTGATGATTAAATTAACATTTTCAATGGAAAACCATATAAATAACATGTTAATGCACCGCTTTAATTTTGCATTGAAATGGTTAACTTTCTCCACCAATAAATTAGTGAAAAAACTTTATTTGAGCGGATATGTGATATAGGTTGACTTATTTTGAGTTAATCTAAAGGTTGACTTAATTTGAGAAAACCGAATAAAGGTTGGACTTATTTTTTAAAATTTTTCCAAAAAAAAAACTAAAAGTTTTTTTTTTTTTTAAATTACTAAAAATAAATTACTTTTTCATATGTTATACATTAATTTACTTTTTCATGAGGATTCTAGGTTTAAGTTTCTTAATTAATGAATTAGCACATGAAAAAGCGGTTGATGACGATGATCATGAGGAAATCAAATGCAAGTGATTGATGATGATCATCTGAGTCCCATTTTTGGTTTTCTATGCTGCAGAATTCATCTACACATTTGATCAACATATCACGCCTGAAACAAGTTACAATAATTAAATGTTAGATAAAACTTAGTTAGATTGTTGTTATTTCGCTACATTCATGTTTAAAAAAAAATTTAACTAAAATATTTTTTTTTTTAGAAATAATACTCTAAAATAACCTACTACCATTAACCATAATACATATAAGAGAACGTAATTAGAGTATGTACACAACAAATGTTGAACACCAAAACAATGTCAGTAGATACTATGTGTCCACCTAGCTATTTTAATAACACTATTATTTATTTAATTAAAATACATAAACTGTAACGACCCACATTTTTTAGTAAAACGTCGTAAACAGACAATTATCAAACGATTCAACAACTGAAATTTAGCTAAACTCATGGATTAAATAGAAAACGTAAATACTCCCTCTGTAACATATTAATGGCAATAAGTCATTTTGCACGCATTTTAAGAAAGCGATTTAAGGGTGCAAACGAACAATTTGATCAAAAATAACTTTAAGACTAATAACTTATGATTTCAATCTTATTTGTATTAAACCCATTTTGATTAATTTGTTCATTTACACCCTTAAATTATTACCTTAAAATGCGTGCAAAATGATTTGTTGCTATTAATATGTTACGGAGGGAGTATTATTAATGGATCCCAAAAACAACTGTAGCCTCTGTAGGAACTAACAAGTAATCCCAAAGACAAGGTTCTACAACTCGAAATAAAACTGCAATATTGAGCAACAACATATCCTACAGAGCAGAGCATATTGCAGACGCATACGTACATGAGTGATAGCTCGTATCTTGTTGCTCATTTCAACTGCAATATTGAGCAACAAGATACATGCAGACGCAGACAAACATGAGCATGACGCAGATAAATGTACTTTGGTACACCCCATGAGTGTAATACTAAAGGAAACACAATAATCCAATGACTAACCCAAAACTCATTTCAACTTATCTAAGCACTCAAAAGTCAAAAGGGACCAAGAGGCGGGCCTCTAAAAGGCTAAAATCTCAGCCTATGTTCATTTCAACTTATCTAAGCACTCAAAAGTCAAAAGCTTATCAGAAAAAGAATTATTTGCCATTATTATCGCTAAACGTCTTCAATTTTGTGTTAAACAAATCTAAGAAAATTACCTATTTAAGACTACTTATTGATACAAATGCATCGATACCTCTTTTGATATCAACTTCCTTAAGAATTATTGTAAAATTAAGGTCCTAAAATTCAGAGAGAAAATCTTCAGAAGAGCTATGTAGTAAGCATACCCTTAGACAAGGAACATTGTCCTAAAATTCGTTAGTCCAAGGGGCACTACTGCATTATTTTTAAATAATACTGATATATAAGTGAATTTTGAATGTGATTTTCATCTAGGAGTACGTCCGTACTTGCATAGCATAAACAATTAACCTATTTCATCTAGGAGTCCGTGCTAGTCCAAATGTTGCTACTAATTCGTTACGGAGGAAGTAGTTCACTAAATCCCTTTTATTTGAGTATATTATTCTATATATATTGTATACTTACAGCATTTGACAGCATCTTCCACTTCCTTGAAGCAGCAGCCCTAGCCTGATTAAATATAGCAACATGTTGGTTAGTGGCATTCGGAAACATAAGAAGAATCGCAAAAGTAATATGCGGAAACAATGAACAGAAATTATCACACATCTACAACTACTAACCATAGCATGTGTCATGGAAGGATTCCGACTCTTTATATCCAGCCTTCAAAATCAAGTAGAAAGGGAAAAATGAGAGAGAGAGAGAGAGAGAGATTATTAGAGAGGTGTGCAAACTAAAGGACAAATCAAGAGGGAAGAATTGATAAGACAGTATAGACAAATGACATACACCAATACAGTGAAACCAGGAAGAACACAAGCAGCTCCCTTTTTAGCTTTAGATATCTTGCTTCGTAACATGCTACCTCCTTGTGCCTTGTTACGACTAGTAACTAGATAGCAATCACCAATTTCGTAAAGTTAAGGATAAGGAAAAGGTTGTCATAGAATACATACATGTCCACAAGAGAAAATTAAACTACTCCCTCCGTAACGAATTACTAGCAACAATTTTCATTTTTAGGTGTAACAAAATACTTGCAACAATTTTTTCTTATTTCATTTTATTCATTTTTTGGCAAAAAAAACAACACAATACCCCCACTTACTTTTCTCTTTCTTATTTTTCTCTCTCTTACTTTTCCTTCTCTTACTTTTCCTTCTCTTACTTTTCTCTCTCTTACTTTTATCATTATAACACCTAATACCGCAATTAACTTATTTTATCTAGGAATCTGTGCTAGTCCAAATGTTGCTACTAATTCCTTATGGAGGGAGTAATAGGGTTTATTTTATCTAGTAGTACGCAGTACATCAGTGGTGCTCAGCAACCACATCCACAACCACAACAGAAACAACAGTTCGGCATCGTATATTGCAGAAACCCTAAGCTAAATTAACAAAAATTGATTAACCCCAAAAAACAATCAAACAGAAATCGGCATAGAATGTTATGGAAACCCTAAGCTAAATTCAAAAAAAAAAAATTGAAAAACCCCAAATAAACAAACATAATTCAACATAGCACCAAAACCCTAAAATCGCTCAACAGAATAATTCCATCAATTGACATAGTGATACCACCTGATAAGAATACCTCCAAGCAGATTCCACAATTGTAAGAATGATGCTTGGTTAACACAGTGCCAGAGTATTAGTAAAGGTTTACTCGAAGCTACTAAATTAAGAGAGTATGAGAAGAGAGAAAATAGACAGAGGAAGAAGAGATTTTTCATTAATAATTTGACAACCATTACACTTGGTGCCATTCCAAATATATAAAAGGAATCTATAACTGTAACGACCCAACTCGCTTAAATCGGCGCGGAAGAAACCGACGAGTCGAATAATTAGAAACTACAACTCAAAACTTAGGAAATTAAACTAATTCCTCAAAAATTATTATTAATAACCAAAAACGTACAAATACCCACAAGTTTGTACATACTAGTCCCAAAAGTCAAAACAGAAATACTAAAAATACGAGTAAACTCCAACTACATGTCAGAGTCTTAAACAACGTAAAAGAGTCCAATAACAACGTATAAAGTCTATGTAACTCTATCACTATCTAAAACAACAGAAAACAGTAAATACAACAGATAACAGAAATAGTAAACGTCGCTCGCCCTACCCAAAGCTAAGCAAGAGTATCGTCATCAGAAGTACCTGAAAGAAAAACATACAACAGTCCACCATCAGTGGCGAGTAACATAACTGACTCACCCCAATGGAAATACACATGCACATAGCATAAATCAAATAACAACATCATTAACCAAAGTACGAGAACAATCCCAAAACGTGAACTCGACTCAAACCAACCTAATCAACTATCTTTGGAGCAATCAATCATATTCTAGACCGGACTGTGCTCGTACGAACGCATCTTACGCATTCGAACTTTCTACTATGCTCGGATTTGAGAATCTTACTCCCAAACCCCATGAAACCAATCTTACTGGAAATCCATGTCCCGTGAAACCAATCTTACTGGAAATTCACAAAGATCACATAGTATGACTCCAACTATCCCAATACCGCGGATGGAATAGGGGCAATGTCTTAACCCAAATACAATGAATCTTACTCAAAGTATCAGGCGTCTAAAAATGAAATCAAGCTAATCTTTAATTAAATCTTTTAATCATCTTAATCATATTATTCATTTAATTATCTCAACTTAACTAAATTACAATCAAGAATTGCCTCAATGCCTTGATTCTTGAAGATAACTAGTTAAAATATCGAAGTTATTCTCAAGAACTGCCTCTAGCCTTAATCTTGAGTCTAACCAATCATAATCCAACATTCAATAATCATTCTTTAATCATATTAGACACTTTCTTTAACTCTCTTTATCATTTAAACCATTTTCTTTAACTTTCAAGATTCAACCAAGAACTCATAAAGAACTCATAAAGAACTCAAAGAACTCATAAAGAACTCATTCAAGATTCAAGATCTTCAATCAAGAACTCAATCAAAATTCAAGAACTTCAATCAAGAACTCATCCAAACAATCATACCACACGCATATCATCATCATCATTCGAAAATTACCACATATTCTTATCCAAAATTCGTCAAACTTTAACACAATAATCATGAACATAAAACGACATATATTCGATCATAAAATCATCAAAACCAACATCATAATATCATGAAAACCATATCAAAATCAGATTAGAAACAACACATAAAATCATGGATAATCATCACCAAACAACCCATACATGCATGTAATCTATACTATAAACATAGTATACCAACAAGGTTGAGTAAGTATGTTACCTTATTGAAGATTAACACACAAATCAACACACAAATGCAGCCCGGAAACAAGTCTCACACGGCCACACACACACGGCACAAGCACCACCACGCACGGCTGGAACACGAACCACACACGAGCACACTGCACCACCACGCACGGCTGGAACACGAACCACACACGAGCACACTGCACCACCACGAGCACGACCACGAATCACTGCAGCACGGCCTCTCACACGAACCACCACTGCACACACGGCTTCCCACACGGCACCCACTCGAACAAGACCCCAAAACCAAACCGAACTAGCGATCTTGAATGAAATGAATGTGTTTAGAAATGTGTTTGAACACCTAAAGATCAATGGGTTATGAATCTTTAAGTTTTGGGTTTAGAAAGATGATGAACAATTGATGGGTTCAATCATTCCAAAAATGGCGTGAGGCAAGGGGAGAGCAAATGGATGGGCAATTGTGTTTAAACTTGATGGCAAGAGCTTATGATGGCAAAATGAGCAAGGGCCTTACTAACTCTCCTATATATAGAGTTAGTGAAGGTGTGAACACAAGGCAAGTGGCAAGCCTTGCCATGCCCACTAAAAACCGGCCAAGAGGGTAAATGGGCCTAAAAATGGGCTCTCGTGATCAATTGGGCCAATTTACATAATTTACATGATTAATCATGCAATAATCCATTTAGCCCAAAATATTAAATAATTAATTAGAAAATTAAATAAATAAAATTCTAATTAATTAAATAATAATTAACTTAAATAATAAAAACTGAAAATAAAATAATTCGAATTAAATCGAAATTATTCACGTAAAATAAAATAAATAGTTCAAAAATAAATTTGAACTAACACAACAACATACATAAATACACATAATTATCGGCAAAAATACCAATAAAAATCTGGGTCATTACAATAACAACCCAAAACAAACTGAACAACCAAAGCAAATGAAATGCAAATGAAATAAGTAAAAACAAAATAGCAATTAGTTACTTAAATGAGCATGCTCCTTGCACGTGAGTGGGTTATTCATTGGGTCCTTCCTTGCTCGCACCAGCCAGCTTCCCTGAGCTTGTATCAATGCCCCCTCCATAAGAGGAACCTTGTCCCCAAGGATTAAAATGTGGATAAGCCTCCTCAATTTGAGTAGCTGGTTCCCAAGTAGCATCTTTCACCGGAGTGCCCTGCCAATGGACTAGCCAATGCACCTGTGCCTGATTGTTAACCCTGATCATTTTCTTATTGAGGACTGCTTGGGGGTACTTGTGAGTAGCTACTGCCTGCAGGTCAGAAGCAGGGGCCATGATGCTTCTTCAAAAGGGACACATGAAATTTAGGATGCACCCTTGAGCCAGGTGGCAAGGCCAAGGTATAAGCTACCTGCCCAATCCTCTTGATGACCTCATAGGGCCCTGCATATCTAGGACTTAGCTTCTGATTGCTTCTATCTGCCACTGATTGCTGCCTATAGGCCTGGAGTTTGAGGTAAACCCAGTCCCCAACTTCAAACTCACGTTCAGACCTATGTTTGTTAGCTTGCTGAGTCATCCTGTTCTGAGCCCTGGCTAGATGCTCTTTAAGAAACTGCAGGGTGGACTCCCTTTGTTGTAAACTTCTGTCCACAGCCTCATTCATGCAGCTGCCTGGAAGATAGGGCCTGGAGACAGGTGGTGGTTGTCCATACAAAACCTCATAGGGAGTCTGGTGGATGGCAGAATGATATGTGGTGTTGTACCAATATTCAGCTAGGGGTAGCCACTTGGCCCACTCTTGGGGTTTACTAGAGCTCATGCATCTCAAATAACCTTCCAAACACCTATTGAGTACCTCAGATTGGCCATCTGTTTGAGGGTGGTAAGAAGTGGACAAATAGTGTTTGACCCCCAAGATCTCCAAAAGTTCCCTCCAAAAATTACTTAGAAAAACCTTGTCTCTATCAGAGATAATGCTCTTTGGTAGCCCATGCAATTTGTACACATGATCCATATAAGCCTGAGCAACTTGTAAAGATGTATATGGGTGAGATAGGGTTAAAAAATGAGCATACTTATTGAGCCTGTCAATAACCACCATGATTACATCCTTGCCTTGGGATCTAGGTAACCCTTCAATAAAGTCCATAGTGACTTCTTCCCACACAGCTGCTGGAATTGGTAGGGGCTGAAGTAGACCAGGGTAAGCGCTATGGTCATACTTGCACACTTGACATATTGCACATTTTTTTACAAACTGACCCACATCAGCTTTGAGACTAGACCAAAAGAAGGGTGTTTTGATTCTCTGTGTTGTGGCCTCCACCCCAGAATGCCCCCCTTGAGTAGAGGTGTGCATCCATTCCATTATTTTATGCCTTAGGTCCATATCAAACCCCACAACTAGCTTGCCTTTCCTCCTGAGTTGTTGATGCTGCCAAGTGTACAAAGGATGTGAATTTGGGGACTGTGCCAATTATGTGATCTACTTGCTCATGTTTGGATCCTGCTCCCAAGAGAGTTGTATCTGTTCAAAGAGTGTAGAGTGGACTGAGGTTACTTCCATGAGAGAGAGCTCTGCATGAGAAATCCTGGACAAGGCATCTGCTGCTTTGTTTTCCTTGCCTTGTTTATATTCCACCACATAATCAAAGCCTGCCAACTTGGACAACCATTTTTGTTGGAAGGGTGTGGAGAGCTTGTGTGAGAGGAGATGCTTCGAACTCTGCTGATCTGTCCTGATTGTGAATGGCCTCATCATGAGATACTGTTGCCACTTCTGTACTGCAAGGACAATGGCCAAGAGTTCCTTTTTATAAGCACATAGGTGCAAACTTTTTCCAGAAAGGGCCTTGCTGATATATGCTATTGGCCTACCCTCTTGCATAAGGACCGCTCCAAAACCTTCTCCAGAAGCATCAGTTTCTGCTATAAAGCTCTTAGTAAAATCTGCCAAAGCCAGGACTGGTGGTGTTGTCATGACAGCCTTGAGATGTTAGAAAGCTTGATCGGCTTCTGAAGACCATTGGAATGCATCTTTCTGCAGGAGCTGAGTAAGGGGTTTACATATCTTGCCATACCCCTGAATGAACCTTCTATAATACCCTGTCAGGCCCAAAAAAACCCCTTAATTGCTTAAGGTTTCTTGGGGCAGGCCACTGTTGGATTGCTTGAACCTTTTCTGGCTCAGTTGAGACCCCTTCATGAGATATGATATGGCCCAAGTAGCTGATTTGAGTGCTAGCAAATGAGCATTTTTTCCTGTTTGCCACCAATGAATTCTTCTTCATGACCTGCAAAACACACTCCAAATGCCTCAAGTGATTGTCCCAGTTAGGACTGTATATTAAAATGTCATCAAAAAACACGAGGAGGAATTTCCTCAAGAAGGGTTTAAAAATGTGGTTCATGAGGGATTGAAATGTGGCTGGAGCATTGGTCAGCCCAAAAGGCGTAACCAAATATTCAAAGTGTCCCAAATGGGTTTTGAAAGCTGTTTTGTGAATATCTTCTTGGCTCATTCTGATTTGATGGTACCCAGACTTCAGGTCAATTTTTGAGAAGTGTCTAGTCCCTCCCAGCTCATATAACAACTCCTCAATTATGGGTATGGGAAATTTGTCTTTGATGGTGGCTTGGTTGAGTTTCCTATAGTCAATGCACATCCTCCATCTACCATCTTTTTTCTTCACTAGCACCACTGGAGCAACAAATGGGCTGTTACTATTCTGTATTACCCCTTGCTGCAATAATTCCTCTATCAGCTCCTCAATTGCATCCTTTTGAGAAGGTGAGTACCTATAGGGCCTCAAGTTGATGGGTTGAGTGCCATCCTTCAAGGGAATTCTGTGGTCAAACCCTGGCCTAAGAGGTGGTATTTGAGTAGTTTCAACAAATACCTCAGGATATTGGTCCAATAAACCAATGATTTGTGGTGAGAGCTCAGAGGTGGCCTCAGCACATAAGAGATTAGACTTCCCTTCTGGGGTGACTGGAATTACCTGCAGCATGAACAACTCCCCCTGGATTTCCATTAATTTGTTAAAACTGTTGCCCTGAATCTGTTTGACCTTTTTAGGTGTTGCCCCCCTCAGCTTGATCTTCTTTCCCATATGTTTAAATTCCATGGACATGTCTTGGAAATTCCAAGTTATGGGCCCCGGTTGAGAGAACCACTGCACTCCTAGCACCATGTAACTGCCACTCAGGGGTAACAACATAACATATGCCTTGAAATCAGTCCCATGCATTTTCCAAGTGAAAGATTTAATCATTGAACTGCACTGTATTCTGCCCCTATCAGCCACCCTGACCCACATTGGGGGTACTTGTTCAATGGCACATGTTAGCTTGGCAGCCCTGTTGATGTCAAGGAAATTATGGGTGCTACCTCTATCCAAGAGGATGTGTAAGTCCTTGTCATGCTGTCCCACCACCTCATTGTTTGCAGCCTTACCACCCCTTCCATGGCTTCAAGGAAATGTGAGCCAATTGGGGATCTTCACTTTTCTCCAATTCCTCCACAACCTCCTCTACTGCTTCCACATCTTCTTCCAGCTCCACATGGTACAGTTGTGGCTTCCTACCCTTGCACACATGCCCAGGTTCAAATTTGTCATCACACCAAAAGCAAAGGCCCTTGGCCCTCTTGTCATTGAATTCAGCTGAAGTTAGTGTCCTCCTGTTTGGATTAGGGGTGTATGGTTGTTTATTTGTGGTGTTAGGTGTTTTTGTGGGGTGATTTGATTGAGGTCTGATGTGGGAATTCATTGCGCCAGAGGTGAATTGTGGGCTAATCTTAGGGGTGTTGGGTGTTGGCAGTAGGGGTGGTCTTGTAGAGTTGGTTACAGGTGGTAGAGGGGTTCTGAGGTTGGTTTTGGTTTTTTTGGCCTTAGCAGAAGCCTCCTTCAGCCTAGCCAGGGAATAGGCCTGTTGCACTGATGTAGGGGCAAACATTCTTACTGCCAATTGGATATTCTCTTCCAATCCTCCTAAATAGCAACTCAACAAATAATCCTCAGGTAAATTCAGCCTACTAGAAAGTGCATCAAAAGCATCATAGTACTCCTGTACTCCTGTAGTCTGTTTTAAGAGTTTTAATTCTGTCATTGGGTCATCAAACAAGCCCCCAAACCTTGCTGTAATGTCCTTGACATATTGCTCCCACCCAGGTAATTTGTTATTCCTTTTTTCATGTAATTTTGGTGCCACAATAATGCCCTTCCCTCCAAATGTACAGCAGCTAACTTGACCTTATGGTCCTCATCAATCTGGTCCAACTCAAAAAACTGTTGACACCTATACAACCATGGCTTCAATTCCTCCCCATTAAAAAGTGGAAAAGCAACCTTAGTTAGCCTAGACATGTACCCCATACCGTTACCCTTGGGACTACCCCCTCCAGGTCTATTATCTGCTTGGTTCCCAGGTCTGTTTTGTCCCTCAGAGACCATTTTAGTCACTTGCACAGATAACCCCAACATTAAATCATTCAATTCAGCTATGGATTTCGCATTCTTTTCTATTGTCAATGTGTTAAAAATACAAGCTTCATTTACCTTTTGATGCTGCACCTCCATGGTTGTCTTCAAACTTTCCTCCATGGCAGCCTTTAAGTTGGCCTCCATCTTCTGTAATTCAGCTGCCATTCCCTCGCTTTCAGACCTGGTTTGCACCATTTTCCCTGCCAAGGATCACTGCTGCTCTGATACCAATGATACCACCTGATAAGAATACCTCCAAGAAGATTCCACAATTGTAAGAATGGTGCTTGGTTAACACAGTGCCAGAGTATTAGTAAAGGTTTACTCGAAGCTACTGAATTAAGAGAGTATGAGAAGAGAGAAAATAGATAGAGGAAGAAGAGAGATTTTTCATTAATAATTTGACAACCATTACACTTGGTGCCATTCCAAATATATAAAAGGAATCTATAACAACCCAAAACAAGCTGAACAACCAAAGCAAATGAAATTCAAATGAAATAAGTAAAAACAAAATAGCAATTAGTTACTTAAATGAGCATGCTCCTTGCACGTGAGTGGGTTATTCATTGGGTCCTTCCTTGCTCGCACCAGCCAGCTTCCCTGAGCTTGTATCACATAGTTGATCAAATACGATTATGAATTATTATGTAAAATTAAGGATTTTTTTTGCTAAATAACCCCCACTAACCTATGTCAAACCACGAACTTTTTTTAAAAAGTAACTTGCTTGTTTACTCCAGATTATATTCAGTTCAGTTCAGTTAATCTCTATTCATTTCAGTTCAGTTCAGTTCATCTCTATTTAGTTCAATTAATACACTTCTATTCAGTTCAGTTCAGTTAATCTCTATTCAGTTCAGTTCATCTCTATTTAGTTCAATTAATACACTTCTATTCAGTTCAGTTCAATTCAGTTCAGTAAGTAGGATTTTTTTCTTGTTTTCACCCCCTAACTCTGTTAGGATTATCAGTTAATTGAAGTAATTAATTAAATCTCAAACCTAACTAAACTAATTAATTAAACTTTAAACCTATAAACTACTTCCTTCAAAAAAAAAACCTATTAACTACTTAATTAAATTTTAAACTTAAAATAAATAAATTAAATACCCATAACCACCCACCACCACATGCCCACTACCCCTCCACCACATCGATCAACCTCTTCCAACTATCAAAACCCCCACTGTCGAAACCCCCAACCCCGACTCACCCCACCCCCGAAACCCCCTCCACGACTCACTACCACCGCCGATTGTCCCTCCCCTAAACGCCCCCACCCCCAAAACCCCCACCCTCAAAAAAGCCCAACTCAGTCACCCACGAGCACCCTCACCACCTTCGAAAAGAACCACCACCTTCGAACCCCCACAAGCTTCAAATTGAATCGCCGCCGTCAAATTGAACCTCCACCACCGTCAAATTGCATCTCCACCACTTTCAAACCCCCACTACCTTCAAATTAAACTCAGCCACCCCGAAACCCTCCCCTCCTACCTGAGCTAGCCCCCACCCAGCCCCCCCACCCCATTTCGACCTTGTCACCCTCTTCCCCTCCCCTTTTCGACCCCATCCGCCCTCGCCCAATCCACCCCAAAACCCACCTCTTCTCCTTTGAAACCCTTTATGATTTTTTCCCCCTTTTTCTTATTTTTCCTTTTTTTTAGTTTTTCTTATTTTTTTTCTTTTTTTTAATAATTAGGGCTTGTTTACTTCAGATTATATTAAGTTCAGTTCAATTCAGTTAATCTCTATTTAGTTCAATTAATACACTTCTATTCAGTTCAGTTCAGTTCAATTCAGTTCAGTTTAGTTCAGTTCATCTCTATTAAGCTAATGTAAACGAGCCCTTAGAACTTAAATTATGGGTCTACTAACCGAATTAACACAAATCTAACAGTGTTAAGGGTTTGGGGGTGAAAACAAGAAAAAATCCAACTTAATGCGGATTATTTAATTTTTTTAAAAGTGCGTGGGAGGTTTTTTGCACAAAGCTGTAATTTTGTGGGGGTTATTAGCAAAAAATCCTAAAATTAATAATGCATGAGATTATGTTGAACTAACCTGAATCAAGTGAGGAGATTTAATTGGAGATAGCAAAATCGATAATCGAGAGATGTTTTGGGATTTTTGTATATTCCCGTAGAAAAAAAAAGGTACTCGTATATTTTCTTGGGTTTCTTTTAACAACACAAGTCACAAGGACCCCTATTGCCTGTTGGTTTATTTTAATACTCCATCCATTCCTAAATATTCTTTAGGTTTTAGAAGGAGAGATAGACTTTAACTTGAAATATCTCTATGATATGTGTGGAAAAATTTAATAGATCTTGTTAGAATCGTTTTAATATAATTTTTTTTTGAAAAATTTGCCACTAACCACCTAATAAGTACCAAAAGTTGTGAATAACTACCATAATTTTTTTTTATTAAATTTAACTACCAATTAAGTGCCAAAAAGTTGCAAACCACCACCCATTTTTTAACACCGTTAACTTAAATTACAATTAAACCACTTAAGTCTTAATTAAACCTTAATTAATCTTAATTAACATTTTTTATTTAAAAAAAATAGAAAAATAAAAAGAAAATCTGGAAAATCTGGGGGAGGGGGAGGGGTGGTTGAGGTTTTTTTTTTCTAATTTTCCAGATTTGTTTATTTTTTAAATAAAAAGTGTTAATTAAGATTAATTAAGGTTTAATTAAGACTTAAATTATTTAATTAAGGTTTAATTGTGATTTAAGTTAACGGTGTTAAAAATGGGTGGTGGTTTGCAACTTTTTGGTACTTAATTGGTAGTTAAATTTAATAAAAAAAATATGGTAGTTGTTCACAACTTTTGGTATTTATTAGGTGGTTAGTGGCAAAATTTTCTTTTTTTTTACATCAAGTTTTTATAATTTTTTATAAAGTATAGTGATAGATATTGGTGTTTAAAGAAATGCATTGGAAGTTGTGAAAGTCAAAGTATAAATTTTTTTTAAGAATGGAGTAGTTTATTTAATACATGGATGGTCCAAATTTTAGGAGGTCAAATATACCTTTTCAAATATGATTGTAATCTGAGTTGCTATTTGATGTATCTATAACTAATACTTAAACAAGTCATTGCTGTCTTTGCCGACATCATACATGCTTATGTGTCATTTTGTCATGGAAACCGAAAAACACTTATGACATCATTTTTTTGCACGGGGTTAAACGGAGATTAAAAAAAACGGAAGTAGGAAGAAGAAGGAGAGGTAGGATCGTTATTCGGCTCATAGCATGTTGGCATAAAGTGTATTTAATGTGCTTTGAAAGTTTAAAGGGTTTTGCTATTCATAGCCCTAAGGGTTATGCATAAAAATTAGCAAATGCATTAATTAATGTGAAAAAACACATTGAAACTTGTTTTACACAATGATTATATGAAAATTTTCCATTGAAATGTGAAATTCTTTTCATATATTAAATACATCTTTCAATTTTCTATGTAATATTTTCATATAATAAATAAATAAAATATATCTATTTCACTTTTCAATGAATTTTTTACACATATTAAATATAAATTTCAACTTTTAATGCATTTGTTAATTCTTATGCATAGCCCTTAGGGCTATGAATAGCAAAACCCAAGTTTAAATATGATAGTTTTCCACTCTTCAATTTTTCCAAATGCAATTAATGACCAATTCACTTTCTATCTTTTTGATATCTTTTTTTTCTATTCACTTAATTATCAAAATTATTACTCACATACACTAAAATCTTTTATGCTATCTAATAATCCTATATTGTCTAAATTGGATTATTTATTCTCTAACAAAACTTCAAATTTATAAAATAGTATTTGCTAAAAACCGTGCATCGCACGGGACTACCATATTTCGTTGCTTAACTTCCATTTTTACCCTTCAATCATTTATTAATAAATTCCCCCAAATTGTTTTAAAGATATCATGAAAAATCATGAATGAGAAATGTGAAATTGGGCCTCCGTTAAAACAAAATGGACCTCAAATAGTAACAATAAGGGCTCGTTTACATTAGATGAATAGAGATGAGTTGAACTGAACTTAATAGAGATGGACTGAACTGAACTGAACTGAACTGAATAGAAGTATATTAATTGAACTAAATAGAGATAAACTGAACTGAATAGAGATTAACTGAACTAAATTGAACTAAATATAATCTGAAATAAACAAGCCCTAAATAAACTGAAGATCTCACTTAAGTCCACAATTAAGAGATTGAACGGAAAAAGAGAAAAAGCGAACAACACTCAGACTTAGTAACATTAACCACCGTCAACTCGCAGCTGCTCTTCTCCTCTGTTTTCCCCGATTCAGGTATGTCTTGGAATTTAGAATCAAACTCAATTATTAATGATTTATATTAACTAATTTAGTAAAACTTTTATAAAAAAAAAAAAAAAAAAAAAAACTTTGTAGCCCTCTAGTCTTTCTTTGCTTTTATTGTATTTCTTTTCTAAACAATAATAGCATTATAGCAACACAATTGATAAAACACTCATAACTATACCAACTTTTTTTTTCAATACACTTTTTAAAAATTGAATCATTAATGATTTACTATTACTATCATTAATAGATGAATAGCCGACCCTCACCATTGTCCACTTGTATAGGGATTCACCCTTACCGGCTTACCACCCCTTATTGTAAGTAAACTAAGTACTATTCAATTGTAATAGGCCCATGTTTATTCACTCTCATACTCTTTGGTGGAAAAACCAACTCTTACCCGATTACCCAACCTAAACAATCCAATCCATATCAAATTTTGGGTTTAAAAAGTGTATCGAAAATCAGTTTTAACCTGACATGGCCCAAACCTGATTAGACATATGCACATCCGACCTCAGCCCATATCGGTAACTAGAACTACCAAACCCGAACCGAAGTGGTGCCCTAACTATTGTATGTTGGCCTACTGTATCATGGAAGCTAATCTAATTGATGATATGAGTAAGAATGTAAGATTACTTTACTATCTTGTTCAAACAAAGCTAATTGGCCTACTCGATTGATGATATGAATGGAATTAGCTACGATATCATGGTGTTCCACCCGAACAAAGCTAATTTGATTGATGATATGAGCAAGCTTTGTTCTTTTAGTTGGATTACAATCTCAATCCAACCTATTGTCATTCATTTCAATCCAATCCAATCTTATCCCTTTAATCCATGTTAATCTCACCCATCTATTCTAACACATTATATTCAAATCCAATCTATCCCAATCCAATGTCATTCATTCCAATCTCATCCCTTGAATCCATTATAAATTTATAATCCAAGTTGATCCCACCCATCTATTCCAATCCAATCAATTCCAATCCAATACATTTTATTTTAATCTCACAAAGTGAACAAAAACTTAATAGTTAGGAAATTTTGTCAGAAAAGACCTTTTAAAACATTCATTTTGTGAGAAAAAACCTTATAAAAAATTTGTTATGAGCAGGGACCTAAAATAAAAAAAAAGTTGCAAAGAGGGATCTTACCTCTATTTTCCGACGTTGATTGCAAATCTCCAGCGTTAACTCACTATTTCCCTCCAATTTTGCACGAATCCTTTCGTATTTAAGGAGGTAAGAAATGAGGAAACCCAAATTTTCCTAATAGTTAATATATATAGTGAATAAGGGTGTGTTCTTCTCAATTTAGACTAATAAGGAGGACATACAATGTTGAGTATGTCAAATTAGATCAGAGCTAATAAATCCTACTGAGTAACAAGTTTTTAATTTAAATGTGAATTCACAATCTCTCCAAATAGGTCATGTGATCATGCCAATCAGATTTCATTAGTCTAGAACCCACCCTAACTAGCATGAATAAATTTGAAGTGAACACAATGTTGAATTGGAGATTCAAAAAAACTTCAAAAAGGACTAGTAGTAATAAAACTTAAATAATGATGTTTAGCTTGGATGAAGATTTCACCACCATATATAATCCCAACAAAATCAAAAGCCACTATTTATTGATATATAAAGTATATTATTATAGTTATTAATATACAATCATCAAAAACTGTTTGTTTTTTAGCGAAAACAATGGCCACCCAACAAATCAATGAAAAATGCTAATCAAAACAGTATATGATGATGAATTAGCTAGAACACAAACTCTAAAAAATCCAATTAAAACAAAAAATAATAGCAAAGTTTGAATATTCCCATCTAAAATACCCTTGATTCAATCTCAGTCCCTTCAAATTCAAAACCCTTGATTTCTTTATCAGAAGAACTGATTTGCAACTTTTTCTGAAACCCTAATCCACAAATAATCGCACCTTCATCATCAAAATTAACAACAACATCACCATCCTTTCCCGCCAGTTCTCTTCTCCCATTCAAGTCTTTGAGAACGCTGTTCGACACAGAAGTCGATGACGAGTTCGAAGCAGTCGACTCATCCGTACCATCAGAGAAATCGACCGAGTCGCCGCCACACGACTCGCTTCCAGAGCTTAAATCTGAAACACCACGACGATGGTGATGTTTTCTTCTCCCTTTTCCGATGAAATCATGGTACCCGATCGCCGAAACTCCGGCGAGAGAAAACCCTACCTCCGAAGAAGAGTCGATAAGCATAGCGCCGACATTGAGAACACCATGGAACCTTCCAGAAGGACGGCGAACTTGAACGGCAACGAAGGAGGGGACGCAAGTAGAGAGAGGAGAGAGAAAGTTACTGAGGAGAAGACGAACGGAGCCGAGAAAAGCGTCTTTCAAAACACCGACGGAGAATATTTCGACGGTGATGGAGGACGTTTCGGAGGCAAGAAAGAGGGAAGAAACGCGGAAGATGAATTTGTCGTTCCAAGTAGGGTTTTCAGCACTGAGACGATCGACGCGAGTACGAAGCTTGAGAGAAGGGTGAATGTAAACGACGGCGTAAGTTTGGAGTTTGCGGAGATTGGTAGAAGGGGGTTTAAGGTTTTGTGCAGAGATTAAGTTTATCTCAAGAAGATGGGTGGTTGGAGATGGTGATTGGGGTGGAAGGGGTGCTGGGGGTTTCATTTCTTGGAAGAAAAGAAAAAGGTGGGTTTTAATGGCGGATAATGGAGGTTGTAGTGGTGGTGGTGAGAGTGGCTGCGCCGCCGAGAGGAGGTGTGAGAAATGCCGCACAGAAGCGGCAGAGTGGAGGATTCCCAGAAAGTTGGGAAGGAAAAGGGTGGGAGAGAGAGAGTATAATAAGTAAAGAATTGGGACAGCTGTTATATTATTATATTATATTATATTATATTAAGTATGGAGTATTATTTTTTTACTCTCAAGGTCCAACTGTTTGCTTTTTAACGCTGTTCTGGGTTTCTTATTTTTGGATGATTTTGATTTTGATATTTGGTGGGAAAAAAATATGGAGTAAAGATTTTGTATTTCAAAAAACAAAAAAGTTGCCATAAAAAAAAAAAAAAATTGCTTCACGAAGTTATTAGTACGCAGTAATTTTTTTTTTTTAAATTGTTACTTGTTAGTTTATTACTCAGGAGTCAGGATTTTTTGTACACTTTTTTAAAAAAATAAACTTTTTTTAACGGAAAAAAATATTTAACTTTTTTTTGACGGAAAAAAATATATAACTTTTTTTTGAAATGGAAAAAAAATATATATAACTTAACTAACAACAAACTTTATTTTTTGGGTAAAAAATAATGAAATTTTTAGTCAATTTTATTGGTTAAATAAATTAAATAAAAAAGTTTAACGAAATATTTGCAAGAATTATAGAAACAATGTTAAATATAAAAAAAATAGGTATTGAAGGTAAATACTTTAACGTTGTTTCTATAATTCTTGGGTATAAATATTTCAAGTTTAGTATATACTTCTATAAATAACTAGATAATATCCGAGCAAATGCTCGGTTTTAAATAATGGTTAGAAAAAAAAAATTTAGTGGTTATTGTAGTAGTGTAAAAGTATTAATATACTATACCGAATAGAAGTATTGATATGTTGGGATGGATAATACAGGTTTAGAAAAGTTTTTTTCTGGTTCCTACATTAGTCTTAACTCTATATCGTAATACTCACAACTTTTGCAATTTAAGTTGTAACATAATGTTTAAAACAATTTTTTTACTATATTTAGTGAAAATTTTATCTATATGTAGCGAATATTGCAATACGGAGGTAATATAAATGATTAGTATAGATGAAAAAAAAATTAATTATAAAAAAATACACCCTCATTTTTAAATATCTGCTAATTTGTGTTTTCATCAATACCAATAAACTAATAGAGTAATAGAAAAAGAAAAAAATTCATAAATTATGATAAAAGTTGTGCAAAAACAGTAAGAGAAAGAAGATGATAAAATAACGTGAGAAAAATACACAAAGTATTAAATAAATATAAAAGAATAAAATTTTACTATATTTAGATAATGTAGAAAGTCAGCAAATTAAAATGAAAACAGCCCAAAAAAGGAAAGTACTCAAATTAAATAAAGACAAGTGAGTAATTTAATTAATAAAAAAAATTATGTAAATGTTTATCAATTATTATGTCAAAGTTTTTTGATATAATATTATTTTAGTTTAAGAAGAAATTTGTTTGGTATGTTATTTATTTATTAGAATATTAATTATGGTATTAAATATAGAGAGGTAGAAAAGTGGGATAGAAGATTAGATTTTTTTTTTTGTTAGGAGGGAAAATTGGTAGTTTGGGAGGGAAGGGGTATATTTTAGTGATAATAGTTTTAGTAAGGTACTAGCTTAGCCCCGTGCGATGTACGGCTTTACTAAAAATTATAATAAAATTAAGAAAGATTTGTCAAAAAAGACCTTATAAAACATTCTTTTTGTAAGAAAAGACCTTATAAAAAATTTGTTGTGAATAGTTACCTAAAACAAAAAAAAAGTTGGAAGGAGAGACCTTACCTCTATTTTCCGACGTTGACTGTGAATTTCCGGCGTTGACTCGCTATTTCTCTCCAATTTTCGACGAATCCTTTTTTCTCTATTTAACCTTTTCTTTTCACTATAAATTCATTTTTCCTCCACTCTCCCTCCATTTTTCCTCCTAAATTCATCTACATAAACCTTACATTAATAATTCATTCTAGCATCTAAAATTCTCTTCTTCTGAATTTGGGTTTCCTCATCTCTCACCCCCTTAAATACGAAAGAATTTGTGCAAAATTGGAGGGAAATAGTGATTCAACGCCGGAGATTCACAAACAACGTCGGAAAATAGAAGTAAGGTCCCTCTTTGCAACTTTTTTTTTTGTTTTAGGTCCCTGCTTACAACAAATTTTTTATAAGGTCTTTTCTCACAAAATAAATGTTTTAAAAGGTCTTTTTCTGACAAAATTTCCTAAAATTAATAAAATGTAGAACATGAACATGAATTTACAACAAAGGAAAAAGATTAATCAAAAAAATTTAAAGTGATTATATTTAAAGGGTAAGTAGTAAGAAAGATAAATTTTAGTTAGGGTAATGAAATGAAAGATAAAATTGTATGGTATTAAATTATGGTTTTTTTTTTGAGGAAGTATTAATTATGGTATTAAATAGAGAAGTAGAAATGTGAGATTAGGAGTGAAATAGTGGTGTGAGTTTTTTTTTAGTTTAAAAAAAGATATTTATTTGTTAGATTATTAATTATTATGGTATTAAATATCGAGAAGTAGATTAAGGAGGTAAGAGGAGGAAAAATGGGGAAAATGGGAGGGAATGGGGGATTTTTTTAGTGGTAAGAGTTTTAGATAGATATATAGATATATATATATATAGAAAGATATGGAAGATAGATTATAAACTTATGGAAAAAATCATATGAATAATCCTATTTATTGGAGGTCTTTTAATATTAATCCAACTATTGATTAATTACATTACCTAATATGGAAATAAGTTGTGAATTTATGTGAAAATTACACATTGATCAATGTAATAAATACATAATTAATGTTCTTTATTTCATTTTTTAGCTTTTTATATGCAGCCCTTAGGGCTGCATATAGCATAACCCGTTGGGATTCATATTGGAATACCGAGTTAAGGCTAATGGAAGGTACTAAACTTTGATTAAAATTGCAATTAGAGTACCAAACTTTCAAAACTTGCAGTTTGGGTACTAAAAACTAATATGCTTTGATCCTTTAATTTTCTCACCTTTTTTTTTAATTTCCTCTTCTACGAATGCTAAAAGAAATGAATATTTCTTCATTAAAAAAAAAATATAGAAAACCAATTTACTCCATTTGAATTATAAGATATGTTTTCCATTTCTTTTTATTTTTACAATTTATGCACTTTTCCATATTTTATTTCAATATTTTATTGCATTTTTTTTTTTTGGTGGTATAAAACTATAAACCAATGTTTTACTTTTTCGGTGGTTGTAAACTGTGTTGAAAAGTGTTTGATCAGATTGTTTTAACATAATTTTACTTAATGGTTGTGCTTAAAATCAACAAATAGGTTTAACTTTAGGTTTTAAATGAGGAAATCATTGCATAATAAGAGTTAGGGTTTACAAATAATAACTTTTTTTCTTTCTAATTTTGGTTGGAGTTAGGTTTTACATTTTGAATGAATTTTGATTTTAGGGAATATTGAATTGTAGTTGTTATTGAGTTTTCAATTAGGCTTATCTATGTTAAGTGAGTATGATTTTTTGACAGTTGCAAATTGGCTTAAAAATAACCGTCAATTTGCTGAATTAATTTGCTTTTTTTTATATAGTTAACACCTAAATTGTAAACTTTAGTACCTAAACGAACTAACAGATGTTATGTTTTAGTACCCAAACTGCAAGTTTTTAAAGTTTGGTACTCTAACTGCAATTGTAATCAAAGTTTAGTACCTTCCATTAGCTTAACTCTTGGAATACCTCCCAAAGTTGGGATTATTCCTAAACTTTAATGACTAAAAACAATTAAAATATTTATAGTAAACTTAAAAATTATATCATTATTTTGTAGTCACTAAAAATATTCATTATAAATATTTTTTTAGTCATTAAAGTTTATAAACATTTAGTAATTTTTTAGTCAATAGTCAAGAATATTAAACAACTTTAAAGTATTTAATTTCTTCTTTTTTACACGACAAAAAAAAAAAAAAAACTTCTTTTTTAAAGGAAGTATTTAATTTCAGGTTTATAAATATTGAAAGTAATAAATTTAGTCATTAATTAGCAAACATAGGTGCTTATATAGTTACTAGTAGGGGTGTAAATGTGGGTTGGAAACCTGTTTGATTGACTGTTACTAACCGATATCGAACTTGTTTTTGACCGAATTTTTAGTGACCGCATACCGACCGCTACCAAACCCGAATTATATCGAAATCGTTTTCCGACCGCTTTTACGCATACCGAAACTGACCGGTACCGACCCCATTCATAGACGAACCCGTTTCCGACCTGTTTTTATTATACCGAGACCGACCGTTACCACCGAATCTGTTTTCAAATCGAACCTGTTTCAACCTGTCAAAAACTGATTTTTGACCGACCGATTTTGACCGAAACCGTATTGTACCGAACATGTTTTGGGTCGGCCTTAAGTCCTTAACACCGATTTTTAAAAAAAAAAACTAACAAATTATTTTTATATGCTCTCAATTTACATAACAAAACTCTAAACAATCAGTTATCGCGCCGAGCCGCAAACACATTAATGAGTTATATAATCAACTTTTTTTTATTTTTTAATATGAAAATAGTTAAAATAATATTTTATACTTTAAAAATTATTTTCTATAATATTTGTAATTTCTTAAAATTATTATTATTTTAATGTTATTAATTACCAAATTTGTTGCCCCCGTTCTCAAACACCTTCAACCAGCTTTTGTGAAGGTCTTCAATGGGATTCAAACTCAATGATGGTCATGATTGAAAATTTCCGGATTTCGATTTTGATTGTTCTATGACTTCTATCTCGGTGTTCACTTCATGAAAACATACATAAATTTTGTAATAGTTCACATTAACTTTAACCACCATTCAAAAACTGAATTGCTAAATATAAAAAATATATATAAAAAGATTTAATCTTGTATCGTTCATTCCTATCTATTATTTAAATACGTTATTTAATTCTTCAAAAGAATGTTTCGATCTATGAAATTACTGATAGCGTATATAACACTAGCCTTGCATGCACGCTTTGCGTGCCATGATTTTTAAATGTTATATATATATTCTAGTAGCTATCAAATTTCTACAATAATCGAAATGTAAAATTTTTATGTGAAAAACTATATCAATATAGATATCAACTTATAGAGAATTCAAAAATATAAATTTGGCATTTTTATTTTATTTTTATAAAATTTATATTTTGTAATATTTTTATTTTAAAAATTTCAAAATTTGAAATAACTTTCCATAATAGTTAGGAGTGATGCTAAATGATTTTTTGGAATTTTCAAGGGATAATACAGACTTTTCCAGGGGGCACCATGGCTCCCCCTTGGCTTTATATAATAGAGATATTCCTGGGCCACAACTATCGGCTTAAGCTTTTGGTTGAGATGATTATCTAACATGGAATTAATTTGCGCTAGGTATGGTGGGGCTTGTGCTGCGTCCACATTTCAAGCCTAAATGGTCTTTTATGTGAGGGGAAGTGATATAATATATAACATATTCCTGAGCCACAACTATCAGCTTAAGCATACTTGTATAATTTTGAAAATAAATGAATATTGCAACTAAGGGTGTGTTCTCTTCAACTTATTTTATCAGGTCTCAGAACTTATCAGGTTTGATAAGTTATAATCAGGTCAGGTCTAATAAGTTCCATCACAATTATTACACAAAATTAATTCATGATGTGAATAATACGAAGTCCTGATATTCAAAAGTTAATATACTTCCTCCTTAAATGAAGTATAATGTTTACATATTATGAAAATATAATTAACATGAAACCATTTTACGTTAAGGCTCTTGGTGTTCGGCTTATACCAACTACCATCTTTTAACAATTATGAGTGCGTTCTCTTCAACTTATTCGACCTGACCTCACCTGATCTGATTAAACCTGACCTGATTAGAACTTATTGGACCTTATGTGACCTGATTATAACTTGTTGGAGCTTATTGACCTTGATTAAAGTAGTTTTTTATGTAAGGAATGCTTGCGATAATTTTAAAGTATTCGTTAATAATAGTACATTGCAATTTGAATAAATTATTTCTTAATAAATTATGAATATATTTTTAGTGTTAAAAGAATTTGAATAATACGATTTTAAAATTAAATGTACTTACAATTTTTCAACTGTCATTATTTATTTTAATGTATTATTCAAATTCCTTTAACACTAAAAATTTATTAAGAAATAATTTATTCAATTTGCAATATACTATTGTTAACGAATACTTTAAAATTATCGCAAGCATTTCGTGCATAAAAAACTACTTTAATCAGCGTCAATCAGCTCCATCAAGTTATAATCATGTCAGATCAGGTCCAATAAGTTCTAATCAGGTTAGATCAAGTCCAATAAGTTATAATCAGATCATGTCAGGTTTAATCAGATTAGGTCAGGTCGAATAAGCTGAAGAGAATGCACCCTAGAAAGGAAAAAAATAATAACATATTGAAAATATGATATTATATGTTTCATAATAGGTAAGAATTCTTTTTGTATAAAAAGTTAACATAAGTGGACAAATAAAGATTGATTTGTAAATTAAAGTGTTATGGTAAGTAAATCTTTAATATTATAATTTTGGAAAATTTATCAAAAAAGCCTTTTAAAATTTTGATTTTGAAAAAAAATAAAAAAACTTAAATTTTTTTTTTTTAACAAGTTAAAATCCAAACTCCAAATTTTATTGTGAGATATAATCTTTATTGTGTTAGAAGATTTTATCTCACAATAAAAATTAGGGGTTTGGGTTTTAACTTGCCAAAAAAATTTAATAGGTTTTTTTTTTCCCCGAATGAAATTTTAAAAGTTTTTTTTTGGACAAATTTTCATTAATTTTTTGTATAAATAAATCTTTACACGATTTTTTGCTATTGTAGCTATATTGGTTTAGTGGCCGGCCTATGAAATAAGAAGACATTGCTAAACAATTGTAGAGATGTCCATACATGTGTATGGTCATTACCATAATACTAGCCACGAATTTGTGAAAATTTTGTTTTCTTTAACATTTAACTTATCGTTCAAGCCTTCATCTTATATAGAAAATAAATTGCAATACCACAAAATTTAAAGAAAGACATAATTTAACCATTTTGGAGGCAAATCAATGATCAAACTATGTTCTTACAGAATCCATCAATAAAAAAATACAATATGTTGGATTGAAATGCTATTTAAAATTCTTATCTTTTTAAATGCTCTAATGTTGGATGATAATATGGTGAAATATTGTAAAAGAAAAGGTCATGATAGAAGAGATGTGGTTTTCAAAATTAAAATCTGAATATTTTCATTCATAACCTTCATCCAAGTTTGAATGCCATTGAATATGTCATTGAAAGTATCAAATGTAGTATTCATTCATGTATATAATGATTTTAGGTGTTGGAAAGAATTAAAAAATACAAAAAATACAAGTGAAAGTATTGTGTCGGACGGTGCGACTGTCGGATCGTCCAACACTTGTATTTTTTTTATGCCCAGACTCAACAAAACAAGTCCAGGTTCAATAATATGTGTCCAGGTTTAACAATATATGTCCAGATTTAACAATATGTGCCCAGGTCCATGTGTCCAGGTTCATGTGTCCATGGTAAACAATATGTTTCCAGGTTCAATAAGTTTCACTAGGTTTACAATTTTATGTCCAGGTTCAACAATATGTGTCCAGGTTCAGTACTATGTGTCCAGATTTAATACTACGTGTCCAGGTTTACAAATATATTTTCAGATTTACAAATTTGTGTTCAGGTTTACAAATATGTGTCAATACTTGTCCAGGTTTAACAATATGTGTCCAGATTCAACAATATATGTCCAGATTTTACGATATGTGTCCAGGTCCATGTGTCCAGGGTAAACAATATGTTTCCAGGTTCAATAAGTTTCACCAGGTTTACAAATTTATGTTAGGTTCAACAATATGTGTCCAGGTTAAATACTATGTGTCCAGATTTAATACTATGTGTCTAGGTTCAACAGCATGTGTCCAGGTTTACAAATATATTTTCAGGCTTACAAATTTGTGTTCATGTTTACAAATATGTGTCCAGGGCTAACAATACTTGTCCAGGTTTAACAACATGTGTCCAGGTTCAACAAAACTTGTCCAGGTTTGACAATATGTGTCCAGGTCCAGTTGAACTGGTCTGACAGTAACCTTATGTCGGACTGGTCTGACACAATACCTTCTCAAAATATAAAAGAAAAACATAGGAAAAGAAATAAAAAAACATAATTAGTAAAAAATGTAATTTAATTGTTGACTGTGTAACTCACTAAAGGTTCATATTGTTTTGACTATCATTGACTTTTGTGGTCGTTTTTTTTAAAATGATCACCAAAGAAAAATCCCTTTAAACCCTAATTACAAAACACGACCGACATTTGTTTCTTCTTAAATATAACAATTCTCAGACAATTTCAAATTAAATGCAACGAATATTTTAATTCGTTTTTTGTAAGACTTTTTTTTTTCTATCTCTCACTTCAACAAATACCTCACCTTTTGTCGCTATCCCTTTCCTACTCGCAATTAAAATTTTGACTGAGAGTTCGGTAGAGGCCATTTTTTGCAATGAAATTGAAATAGAAATAGAGGAAGTATACTAAAACATATTTATCTAATTATCCTAAATTTTTGTAAGACTAATGTTTTTCAAAAAATTTGTTTCAATTATTTAATCATATTTAGGGGGGGCGGGTGGGGGAGGATTTACTTCGCTATAAATATACCCAGTATAGAAAAAATTTACCATACATCTAGTTGTAACAAATGAGTATGGTACACCTCTCAATTTTTTTGCTCATTTCATAATGTTCAAACGAGTAAATCAAATTTCAGGCTTAAGAGTTCGTGCAACCCTAAATTCTTGCATTTAATTTGGATCGGAGTAACTATATTGTTACTTAAATTATAAATAATATATTTATTTTAATAATACAAGGGCCTAATTGTAATTTTTAGAATAGACCCTTATTTCTGTTTTTTTTTTTTGTATATATCTATACCTTTCTCCGTTTTTTTTAATTTACTCATTTTTTTTTTGGATTTTTTTTAATTTAATCTCTTCTCACATTTATTCTGCAACATTTATTAATTTATGATTTCCAATTGTTTTTTCATAGTCTCGCTCCATGAGTGTCGTCTACTCGCCTATCATATAAGCTATTTCAGTTGATTTGTATTTCTACTGAAAGCCAAAATCAGACCAGACTTTACACAAAGTGAAGCTTCTCCTCTGCTCTCCTTTGCTGGAAATCAGTTGTTCAGGTGCCACAGAAGTTGTCTGAACTGACAAAAAATCTCGGGCCAGGCCATTAATGACAGCTTCGGATAATGTGCACGATTCAAATCAGTGTTACATAATTCGCCTTTTAGTTAGGGTGGTCCTAGTATAGGACATGGTGGTCCCTGGACCCACCATTATTATTATTATTATTATTATTTTTTAATTTTTTTTACTTTGAAATTATACAATTATATACTACTCCAGCGGTTTTAGTTTGTTGTTTACGTTTAAATTTTGCACAATTTTCATTGCACATGTTTAAACGTTAATATCTTATACTACACTTTATAAAAAATACATATTAAGAAAATAAATTTAGACGAATTAAACAAAATTTTGTATATATGAATACATTATTTCTTATGTATATTAAAGATCTTTATTTTTATTTTTTAACGTTATCACTTTTTATATCCTAAAAAAAATAAACGTCAAGAACTAACTGGAACAGAGGGAGTATATAATTTAAAGTTACTGTAGATTGTTTAGTTATATGACAATAAATATATAGTTTAGTTATGATAATAAATACCATAACTAAGGCGATATGGTCCCCGAAAAATATATTTTGAAGATTGAAGTTATTTAGTTATACTTATATACTCAATATACTTCGTATATAGTTTAAAGTTATATATAGTTATATTCAGATATATAATTTGAAGAATTGAAGTTATATATAGTTCTATTTAGATTTTTAGCACATTTTTGGAATGTAATAAATTATGGAGAAGTTGCGGCACATTTTTATTCGTTGACCCACCATTATGAAAATCCTGGGGCCGCCACTGCTTTTAGTTCAATCCGCTTCTATATTTCGCAGTTTGCCTAAAATGGGACAAAAATAGTACAAAATCGACCACAGTTTGCTTGTTTCAGATCGTGATTCACGGGCATTTTAGTGAACTATGTGACATTGATTTAGATCACTTTCCAGGCCACCACTCCAAAACATCTTGTATGCTTGAATTGAAGCTGGAGGCGAGGCTCCAACCGATACTGAGTCAACTCACCAGTTGCAACACTCATGTTGTTCTCTGAGTTGACAGTTTCGGGGATCAGTTCTATTTTGATTAGAGGATCAAGTATTTGAGGGAGATTGCTACGCCAAGTGATAGAAAATCACTAAGCTATGATAAACTGGCCTAAAAGAAATTGTTAGAAAATCACTAAGCTATGAAGAAACAAGTCAACCTTATTAACAAAACAAAACAAGTGATAGACAGCCAGATTATCTTCATGTTAACAAGCTGAACAATTACACTTCTGCAAAAGAAGCAGAATTAAAGCAAGACTGAAAGAGGATATAAAATATTGAAATATTCAAAGAATAGAAAGAAAAAAAAAAGCTCTTTTATCAGCAAGAGCTAAAAAGTGAAATTACCATTACAATATTACACAACTACACCCAGTTTACACTTTACAAGACAACACTTAAATTCAACATTAGTGTTTAGGATGCAATGCCTGTTGACCTTTCTCCTAGGGAATCATTAGCAAGCTTCCCACACGAAGGACGAGACACACTAACTCTTGGAATCTTTGCTACTTTTTTGTTCTTCCTTCTATCGAGCTTCTTTTCCAAGTCTTTTACCTTTCCATTTAAGCTCGATATGACTTCTTTTTGTTCTTTCTCAGCAGCAAGTAGCTTCTCCAGCATCGCTCTCAACTTCTCGTTCTCCTCTATTACTTTCTTATCATTTTGCTCGTCCTTCTCACTCTCACTTGTTGCAGTCAAACTTTGAGCCTCCAAGCACTGCCCGAATGCTCCATCTACCTCTTTCGATTGTTGCATTTCATGTTCAGTACTTAAAGTCCCAACAGGAAGCTCCTGCTCACAGATTTCTGACTTGATCTGATTTTCCACAACTAGATTTTGATTCGAGTTCTGTGAAGAAGTGTCAACCTCACATAGCTTGTTGCTGTCATCACTGATGTTTCCCATTTTAGATACAGAACCTGCATGTTCATGAGGTTGTTTTACATCATCCTTCTGATCTGAATATCTCAGATCATAACCTGTGAGTTCTGCATCATTCTTTTCACCCTCAATAACATCTTTTGGCATTTCAGACATAATGTATACCTTGTGATCCTCCTTGCCAGTGACCATGCCATTCTCCACTGCTCTATCTTCAACGATGATTCCATTAGTCAACGACTCATCATCAACCTCTTTATGGACTTCCAACAGCAGATTCTGTTCTTTCTCTCCATTACCCACTGCCATATCAACTTCTCGAGGCAGCTCAGAAAGCATACTTGCTTCTTCATTAGTGTTGCAGAATTCCAAATCATTCTGAGCTGGTGAATCTTCGACAGGGCTTGTATCAGCTACCGGCTTTTGAAATTCCTCTGGTGAGTTTTCCTGTGCAGCTTCACTCACTTTAGGCTCATCTTTCATTTTCAAACCCAAGCTAGTGGGTGCAATATCTCCATCACTCTTTGCTGCCATATTTACTAGTGAATCTTCTGAAGTCTCCCTATTTTCAAAACCAGATACACCATCTTGACAAGGAAGAGGCTGACTTGAAGATAGGTCATTTGAGCTAAAACTCTGGCCTTCATCTGTATTCACATCCTTATCTCCCACCAGGATTGAATCTTTAATGGGTTGTCCAACACTTTCAACTATAACTTCAGACCCCTCATCTAGGCCACGATCTTTGGGTGTCTCTTCAACAGTTTGATCAGTGGAGATATCTTGGGCCAACACAGTAGACTGTTGGATCATTATAGAATCAAGCTTCTCCTGTAAACCGGTTAACTCTTTTGCCACAGATCTTCTAACATCTCGGATACTTTGATGCAATCCCTGGAACACAATTAGGTAATTAGCATTAGGTAGATGCTTCAGACATACACATAAATGTGAAAAGTTTTAAACATAAAGAAATAAAATGCCATGAAAAGAAAATAACTCAAATAAACGGAATACCTGCATAGAATCCAGCTCCAGCAAAAGTTTCATTATGATCTCACCAGTAGTTACTTTCTCCTTGTCATTAATGGGAGCACGAGACTCAAGATCTTCAAGGTGCTTTCTCATCTGAATAGCTTCTTCATGAACTTTTTCTATTTGTTTGAGCTTTTTTATTGGTTCTGATCTTCTAACATCATGTCCACGGCATGCAGCCTGAATAATAGCTGCTGCTTCCATCTCTGACATGACCTTCCTCTTTTGTTTGTTTTCTGGCTGATCTTCACCCTCTTTTTCTGCTCGTATATCTTGTGCTTCAACTCTGGAATCTCCCCTCTGAACATCTGCTGATTTATCCTTATCTTTACAGAAACCATTATCCTCCCCTGCACAATGGGATACTTCAATCTTATTCTGACTGGGTGCCTTCTTCTCCGCATCTTTGGCTTTATTCTCTTTGTGGTGCTGCTCAGCTTTTCTTTCCACCTTAGACTCATCAGAGTCTTGTCGTATTTTGTCGCCAGGAGTAGGAGGCTTTAAGTTGCCATTGCCATTTTTCTTCTTCGGTGGATCAATCTTCAAACATATTGGTGGCAGCTTAGACTTTTTTGTGGAGGATGATGATTGCATGCTAATGTTGTTCTTGACAGTGTCCTGCTGCTTATGCTCTTCCTCTTTCTTTGACAACTTGGGAGCAGACTCTTCCAACTGTTTAACAGGAATTGTTCTCACAATCCTCTTTTTATCAGCACCCATAGTTCTAATTCTTCCATCATTAACTCCTGCACTCTGTTTCTCCGTTTCATTATCAGTATTTTCAATTTTCTTTGGAAGGACACTATCAGCAGGAGGGTAAGATAAATTAGATAATTTCTTATTTTGGTTCTTGTTTTCTACATCAGGAGTTTTCTTTTCATCCTTATTTTTGATTTCCTGTTCACAATTTTGCTTTGCATCTCCACCTTCCATCAGTTGTTTGATTTTATTGATGTCCAATGGAAACCATTCATATCTTGAATTTGGATCCTGGTCAGTTGATAGCACACCTTGGTGAGGCTTCCTACCATATGGAATGACTTTATTCTCCTGAGCATCTGTCTCATCAGGCTTTTGTCGCACCTGGGGCTTCTTCACATATGGCAAGTCATGCTCTTGACTTTCCTCACTTTCAGCCAATCTTTTTGGCTGCTCTTTGTTCGTTATATACTCAGGTGGAATCCACATAACTGGATGCGGAAAGTTATTCGCTCGAGCAGGAAATGATGGCTCATTCTTCTTCACCACAGCATCTGGCTCCTGCTCTTCAATCTTGACATTATTGCTACCTTTTACATGACCTGAATGGTTCAGGCATCCACAACAATGAAACTGATCTTTTGGTTCACTTTTTTCATATTCATATCTAGGTAGCTCCATGGAATAGTGTGGAGGTGGGGTATAGTACATAGGGTAAGGCTGAGGGTAAGGAGGATAGCCACCGTAAAAGTAGTGGTAGGGTGGTGGTGGTGGTGGTGGTGGGAGATGAGAGCAGGGTGGTCTGAAATTGTAATAGCCTGGATGTTGACCATGAGTACAAAAATTTTGGCACTGCATCGGGACTGGATAACCATAGTTGTAAGGCCAAGACGAACTTGATAAGTCCTCTTTCATTTGAGGCGGAACAGCTTCCCAGCTAGGATGGTAATACTGATTAGAAGGAACTTGATTCTTCTTATAAGGGTATGAATTCATCTTCATCAAAGTTAATTATGCAAAAACCTTGCTGGTTGGTTGGTATGCTTCTTAGAAACCTACAAAGAGAAAAATAAAGTAGTGAGCAAAGTAGTTTAACTCTTCACAAAGCATATACATGACATTAGATCAAAATTGGGTACTGCAAAAGAGATTTTATTAGCATTACCGTGTTCCTCTGTACAAGTTTGTAGTTGCCAATGCAAAACTGAGATAAAAAGTCAACAATAAGTAGTCCAGATGATATGCTTTATGGCTAAAAAGTATTCCTGCTTGTTTTACCAAGCCTAAATCAGCAACTAGTCAACTACATAATGCTTCACGATGTTCAAGTTTTTAACTCTACTATAGAAAAGAAACGGAACTTAATAAGCCTGATCATTACACCAGTGGCTTGTTCTGTTAGTTTTATTTTTTCTTTTTTTGATAAACATGAACACTTGGTTTATATGATTGTTAAAGTTCTAATCACAAAACCAGGGGCGGAGCCAAGGGGGCTGGCGGGGGCCTTGGCCTCCCTCTTGGCCCAAAATTGTTGATATATGTCAAAGTTTAAGTGAATATAAACAATAAAAATATAGCAGCTCAATTGGTTTGATTGTTTATTTATAATTTTATAGACTAGAATTAGAGGCTCACTAGCTACATTTTAACATTCTTTACTTTTTACCATTCGTCCATTCTATTACTTTCGTATGATATTGATTTCGGCCTCAATGATAAAAAAATTCTAGCTCCGTCATTGCACAAAACCTCAAGCAAATTGAACCTGAAAAAAAACTGTGGACAACAATAGAATTTGGATATGCTACAAATCTATAAACTTAAAAAGATAATTCCACCAATCCATTAACTTCTTCCTATTTCACCTCACAAAAAAAAAAAACTTCTTCCTATTTATTTTCCATTTGGTAAAAAAATCAAAGACTTTCACCACACGTTTTTCTTTTTTTTTTTGATTATTTTTACTAGTACCTGAATATAAACACAAGAGTGGAGACCCTGAAAGGGCAGGAAGAAAGAATTAGTGGAAGTGTGGAAAGGAAGGATCAGGTAGCTTGGAACCAGCACTAGACACTTATGTGTTATGTAGGAGACACTTTAGACCAATTTGTGTCTCCAAAGTCCAAACTCACATTGCCTAAAATGCTAATGCCTAACATAGCTCTTAGCTATGGGGAAAAGGGGGGAAAAAAAAACTCTGGTGCCATTTTAAGAAATATCAGAACTCCAAAAAACATGACACACACCATTGGTGATTTTGGCATACAAAATACTAAAATGGCAAAATGCTCTGTGCTAAGTTAGTCAAACATAGCACTAAGCTACATTAAGCGTTGCTCTGCCTAAACACACTATACTTCATCATTGCCTAAACTCAATCAGTCAATCTGATGTACTAAAAAATCTTTGTAAATAGCAAAGGGTCATCTTATGAATTCACTAATTACAAAAACAAATGTCAACTTTTCTATATGGCTCTCAATTCATTTTAGTACGGAACGTCCCATTATTCAATAAAAGCAATTCAAGATCGAGGAAGTCAGAGTTAACCTTCCCAAAACGATCCTATCAAATCAAAGACATAAAACAGATACAAAATGTCACTAAACCATGGCATCTCTCACTAATCTCAACCGTTCAAATTATCAAGTGTTTCAATAATTCTACTACTAGCTAGTGTCATGTACTCATGTGACTCATGTCTGACAACTTTAGAAATTTGCAAACAAAAAAATAAACCTCAAATTAACTAACAATATCCAATCAAGACAATTGACATCAAAGATTCAAAGACATGAAGTAATCTAAGTTCTAGGTGCTAATCTAATCTAAATTTTCATTAAATACTACAGTACAACAAATCAACTCAAATTAAATGACCAGAAATGGTGATTGATTCGAGAGAGTTGAGCATTCAAAAGTATTTCAAGAATTGTACAAATAAGTTGCCTCACCTCGAGAATATTCCAATAATTAATTTCAAAAAACAGCAGAACTTCAAAATGAACGAACAGTATCCAATTAAGACAATAACATTAAAAACATGAAGTAATCCATCACAATCAGCGTTTGAAACCTAAGTTTTATGAAAGAACTGCAACAAATCAAATCGAATTAAATAACCAGAAATGAAAATTGGTTCAAGAGAAAAACATACAGCTTAATTATTGAAACCGGCAAAAGATCCTTAACTCCAAATCCCTAAGGTAGCGACGCAAAAGCTCGAACCACAAATACAGAGAAGTAGATTGAATCTTTGTTTCAATTGCTTGTTTCTTTGAATTTTACAATCTCAAAGGAGAATCTGAAAAAGTTATTGTCGAATTTCTGAAATAAATAAGAAATTTAAGGAAGATGTTTATATACTGAAGTGAGGAAGTTTGGAGAACAAGCGCGAAACAGAGAAATGGAAGAGATAATTCAACCGTTAGGGCGTTTCCAGAATATTCCCGCGACTTTTTTTTGGGTTTCTCTAGATATTTCGTTGCGATGACTTGTCACTTGCTCACTTTGGGGTCCGGAAATCTGGAATGGCAAGGGCAACTAATAAGATTGGTAAGAAAAGTAGGCCTAAATCGACAATTTACTAAAAAAAATTTACTCCAGTGACAATTTGGTTATAAAATTAAGACGACTTTTAGTCCATAAAATTAGGAAAAAAAATCCGATTAGCCTTGCGGGTACAACTTGAATAAAACCATTTTAATTACTCTGTATTTTTTTAGCTGATAAACTTATTTTACACTCAAATTGAGAGAAGGAATGGAAGGTACCTACAATTTAGTAGATTTACGAGCTTCAATTAAGCTCTTCAATGACATCTTAATCTTCAATGACGTATGGTTAGGAAGAAGAAAAGGAAACAAGGGAGAATAAGTTTTATTACCAAATTGTCGCTGGAGTAAGTTTTTTTTTACTAAATTATCGATTTATGCCTACTTTTTTTACCAATCTCGTTAATTGGCTGACCATTTAGCAGCATGTAAAACATTATTCTTCAAAATAATTTTTTTTCTTTTTACATTGTTTGGTTTGAAATAACATTTTAAAATGTAAAATCATTTCCAACCCTATTGGAAACATTTTCTCGCAAATTGGAAGGAAAATATTTTAGGTCACAATTGGGAGGAAAACATTTTCCGCTACAATTGAATTTCAGTTCAACCAAACAATGAAAAATGCGTAAAATGGAAAATCATTTTACATGCAACCAAGCAACGCAAAATCTTAGTGAAAATGAATTTTCTAATGTAAAAAATTTTCCATTGAAAATCATTTTTATCTGAAAAGGTTTACACCCTAACAAACGGACCATAATTACTCCCTCTGTTCCAAATTAAATTATATAATTTGACTTTTGGTTAAGTTCACTTTGTAAAATTGACTATTTTAAATTTTATATATAAAAGAAAAAACATAGTCATGTGGATCTCGTTTGATTCGTCTCAATACGTACTTTCTAAACCGATGTGAAAAAGTAAATGGTACATTTATTTTGGGACGGGTGGAGTAAATAACTTTTAACTGAAGTGAAAACATAAATTGAAAACTGAAAGCGAACAATTGCGGTTGAAATGATAACTGAACTCATAATAAGTTGAACTGGAAATAACTGAATAAAATAAAAAAAAATAACAATTGTAACTGAACTGAACTGAAAAAGGCCAAAACTGCTTTGAATTGAACTGAAACTGATCTAACTAAAACCAATTTTGAGTTGAAACTCATTGAATTCAACAAGTTTCAAACCAAAATTCGATTGTTATAAAAACTCATAACAAAAAAGGATTATTTGCTTTTACTAGTCCAACCTTTTGAGTTTTGGTAACCAATAATCTAACCTTTGGATTATTTTTTTCTCCTACTCCCAATATTTTTGATAGTTTTGATAAAAACACAAGTGACTAAACGGAGGGAGTACATTCCTCTTGAAAGACAAGCACCATTCTAGCTTTTTAAATACTTCTCACTAGGGGCGGGGAAAAAAATCCGTATCTGGTTTCCGATCCGGTATTCTTGTCGAATCCGGGTCACGAACCCGATTTTCGGGTGCCTGGATTTACCGGTTCGGATTAAGGTAAAAAAATTACGACCCGAAAAACCGGATACCCGAATTTATCCATCTCTACTTCTCACACAATACAAACCATATTCGGGTTGACCCAACAGGTTTAGAGATCTATAGCCGTGATGTTGTTTTGTGTTCTAAATCTAATATTTATAACCTCATTTATTAAAAAAAAAGTCTAAATTTGTATCCCAAATAACAAGAATTAATAAATAATGTTTTTTATAACTATTTTCAACAAATAAATGATTAAAATGACAATTTAGAAATTTGATAGTGAAGGTTTAATAGTCTAATGTTATAAAAATTATCAACAAATTATTATAAAAATACTAAAAAGTGTTTAACCTACCAGGTTGAACTGGGTCGAGATAAAAATTAAACGAGTTTTAGCAGGTTTGAAAATTTGGGTTTAAACGGGTCTAAATCTCAAAAATTTGTCAGAACCTTTTTTTTACAAGTCGGGTTACTCGGTTTGTTCGGGTCGGGTTGAAAATTGATACTTTTAGGACTTTAGGTGCAGTTGTACCCCATTTTAAAAAAAAAAACAATTTCAAAAATTTAAAATACATTTGCCGTCTGCCAAATACAATTACCGACCGCCAAAAATTTAGGTGAATTTTTTTTTTATAAAAAAGTTGGGGCCCAAAACGAAACAAAACCCAAAAGAAATCTTCGTTCTTCCTCTGCTCCTCTTCATTCAAACCCGATAAACCATTAAACCCTAATAGCCATTAGCCAAGGGGCAAGGGCCAAGGCACCACCGCGCCACCGCAGCAGGCTCCCGCCTCCGTCAGTCCGTCAGCAGCAGCACACTCCTGACACTCGCACAGTAAGTTTCCTTGTTTTTATTGTTTTTTACATAAATTAAACAATTGTTTATGGCTTTATGCTTATGCTTGCTGTTTTTTTTTTTTTTGGGCAATGTGCTGCTTGTTTAAATATCAAATTGTTAATCTTGCAATTGTAAATTAAATTAGTTATGCTTGCAATTTTAAATTGTTCGGTATTTAGGATTTTAAATGGATTTATTTTGGGTTAGATTATCGGATTTAAATGTAGTTATTGGATGAATGGATTTATTTTGGGTTAGAGTTTACATTGTTGATTGTTTAATTTATTTTGGTTTCTTCCGGTGGCTACCGCTAGTGTGGAAAGAGTATTTTCTTCGATGACCATTGTGAAGAATAAATTGCGAAATAGCTTAGGGATCAATTATTGAACGATTGTTTAACTACTTTTTATTGAGAAGGATGTATTCTTACAAGTCACTTACGAGTTACGACAATGTAATTAATAGCTTTCAAAATAAGAAAACTCGTCGGATTCGATTGTAATATTTTGTTTCATTGTTTGTAATTGAATAGTTTATTTGAAATGAAAGTAGACTTCTTTTTTTTGTTCACTGGTTAATATTTTCCCCCTACCCCATGTCCAAAATCATGGATCCGCCACTGAAACCTACTAAAGACAAATGAGTTAACTAGGATGAATAAAAAGAGAAATCATTACTACATTTAACGTCATTTTTAAAAACTGCAGTATAACACCTACACTTAATGATTCAAGGGTTGCATATTTGACCATCCTCCCATAACACAATTTATTTATACGTTGAAACAATAAAAGCCTCACCGATATCAAAAACACTACTAGAAAGTGATTTTATACGAAGATAAAGCAAGTCAACTATGACAACAAAGTTATTTTACAAAGAGAGGATAATATTTCTAAAGTGTGAAACTACTACTCGAAGACAACAAACAAAGGAAGGAGAAATAGAAGCAAAATCACATACAATAGAATACAATTCTCAAAATCAAAGGAATGACACAAAGGCAAATTTAGAAAAAAAAGCTTACATCAAAGAAAAGATAGTCATCTACAATTAACTACACTTTTAGATTTACACCACACCAGCTACAACATTATCAAACAAAGAAACGAGGATCAAGAACGTCAATACTAATGTTCAGTATTAAAGCATGTAAATAATATTTCCTGCAATGCATTATATACATGATAATTAAGCGAATAAGACACTAGACACCACCTGGGCAACGCCGGACCAAAAAACTAGTTATAAATTATAAACATCTAATAAAGTGGGGAAAGCAAGGCCAAACTAGGAAATTTGTTATACTTACCGAAACAAGAATAGGAAACATTGCCTAAAAAAAAAAAGGAAAAGGGTTTGCATTGTCGCAGCACCATCATCTCCGCTCTTAAACCTCATACATAGTAATTAACCACCGTGCTACCTGTCTTAGGGTTTATCACCGGCGTAAAACATGGGAAGAGCTAAGAAGGGCCCTAAATTTGCCGTCACGAAGAAGCTCGTCTCTTCTAAAACACTGAAACAGTACTCATTCTTTTTCTCTCTTGCTATTTTCTATTTGATTTGATTTGATTCGATTCAGGCGTCATTTTTTTAATTCTCCTTACTCATCGATTTCAGCCATAAACAAGAAGTTTTGAATCCTAAAAAGAAAGACCCTGAAGCAGAAAATCTCCCTAGAAATGTGTAAGCTTTTGTTTTTCTTCAATTGTTTGATAATTAAGTTGTTTTTATTTTTGGGCAGGCTTAAATATCTAGTAAGTTTTATTTGATTGAAGATGTTTGTGCTTGTTTGTGTTTTTCAGGCCTTATGTTTCTGCAGCTTTATTCTTCCAGTATAATACCGCTCTTGGACCGCCTTACCGGGTTTTGGTTGATACCAACTTTATCAACTTTTCCATTCAGAATAAAGTGAGAGCCCTAATTTGTTTTTTTGTTTTTTTTTTGTTGATCAATAAGTTATTGATATTCAGATTTAATATATCCATATGTTGATTCTGAATGACGCCGCAATTGTATTGCTTATGTATCCTCTTTATACTTGTATATGATGAATTTGTTGTGTTTATGTATTTGCTGGAATTTTGCTTTGTTTTTGGTGTGATTGTGTGAATTTCTAGTTTCCGTGATCACTTTCATGTAATTCTAAACGGGTTGGATGATTTTTGTTTTGTGTTTGTGCAGTTGGATCTGGAAAAAGCGATGATGGACTGCTTATATGCAAAATGTATGTGATTAGAAGGATTTAGTTAGCATATTATAAATTTCTGCCGTGTTTACCTCAATGATTTTGCATTATGGGTTCTTTTCTTTAATATTCTTTGTTTTAATTTTTTTTTGTTCTCATCTTTGGATTATGGAAGGTACCCCATGTATCACGGATTGTGTGATGGCCGAACTTGAGAAGCTTGGTCAAAAGTATCGTGTAGCACTGAGGTACAATCTTCATGCTTATCGTCTTAGTAATGCAATGAAAGACATACGTAGTACTATTTTTCTGAAATATGGCTTTTATTTTTATATCTTTTGGGATAAACATACAAAGGGGGTGTTTGGTATGATTAACATAGATGTAATGGAGGGGAATTTGATAAGGGGTGGAAAAGATGACAAAAGGTGTTGCCCTTGAAAGTTGTCTGGTATGCTAGTGGAATGGAAATAATTGTGAAGTTTTGATTGAGAAAAGAAACATAACTTGTTTCCACTACTTCAATAAGGGTAACAAATTAGGGGTTTGTGACCCTCTATTTGTTATCTAAAGCTCATGACAAACACAAAGTAATGGAAACGATTATTTGAAACCATTTCCTACAACAAAATTCTGTATACCAAAACCCCCCTCCCCTAAATGTTTTCATAACTCATAAGCTATTACCTTCCACTGTCCTCTCTGGATGTCAATTTAATAGCTGATTTTTGTCATCTATATACTGTCTTATTTTTCCATGTCCAAGTGAGACCATCATCACATTCTTATCCCTCTGCACTTGCAGGATTGCAAAAGATCCCCGGTTTGACAGGCTTCCATGCACACATAAAGGAACTTATGCTGATGACTGCATAGTTGCAAGGGTCACTCAGGTATGTTTGTAGTATAATGATTAACTGCACTGAAGATCTTCAAATAGTTATTTGGACATATTAGCACACTGTAGTAGATTAGCTAATACTCTGTATTTTTTAAGGTGAGAGTATATTAGTTTAATAGCATCCACCTTCCTGTACAAAGTAATTTTCTTACTTTAGGGCTCCATTTGTTTTAATGGAAAACAATTTTAAAGAAAGATGATTTTCCTATGGGAAACATTTTCGAAAGGAAAATACAATTTGAAATTAATATTTTTTTTTTTTGTTTCAATAGAAAAAAAGTAGGGAAAAATGAAGAAAGGATGGGTACGAGGAGAAAAGTGAGTAAGGAAATACGGTGGAAAATGTGGCGTACTTTCCTTGAAGAGGGGAAAATGTTTTCCTCCCTTAGAAGGACTAGTTTCCACCTATGGGAAAACTATTTTCCCTTTTCAAAACAAAGGAAAATGAGAAAATGGTTTTCCATGAAAATGTTTTCCTTCAAAACAAATAGAGCCTAGGTGACAAATATTGAAATAGGGTCATTGCTTGCTATGATAACAGTGCTTATTAAGCAAGGACTTTGTAACTGATGTAGGATAGGATGATTTTTCTAAAATCAATTATCATTGGAAACTGTTTTTACTTTTCAACTTATGCTAAACTGACTAACTTTTAATAACATGTGTCCTGTGGTGGTATTCTTTTTGTTTTAGAATACTGAGAGCATCGTTCGTCTTCTTAATCACATCCTCTTAATTTCTTTGTATCCAATAGCTCTTCTGTCCATCTTTCATTGTGCTACTGTATGAAGAATGTTAGCTTAACTCACGAGTCACGACATTGATTGCCTATTCAACATTTTCTTATGTATATTGGATATCTGGATCTCTTCAAGTGTGTATGCCATTGAGGGATTTAGCATCATAGTCTCATAGAAAAAGCATATTGAGAGGCCCCACAAATTTGACTGCATAATCAACTACTTTTCACTGTGTATTCATCTATCTGTATATGTTTGATGTTGAGCCATGTATGCATTTTTGTCTCATTTTTTTGGGACTTCAATTCTTTTCGATAGACTTGTGTTGACATTATATACTTTGTTGCAAACAGCATAAATGCTACATTGTTGCTACATGTGATCGTGATTTAAAACGCAGAATTAGAAAGGTATTTCTTTCTGTTTAATTTGGAAGCACTAGAATTCTATAAGCAGATCTCTGTTTTATTTCAAACATGTTTGTCATTTGTTCTGCTTCTTTGAGCAGATCCCTGGTGTCCCCATCATGTACATCACACAACACAAGTATTCAATTGAGCGACTGCCTGAAGCTACAATTGGAGGAGGTAGGTTAAGCATACTGATTGGTCTTTTGATTATTCTCTTCTACAAGATGTTACTTCGACACCTTCATTTACCTCAAATATCACATGTCAACTTGTTTCATGTCCGACATGTCACGACACATGGACACTTCATTTTTAGCTTAAAACATCAACTTTTTCTACAAAATGGCTGACTGACACTTGGATCTCATATCCGAGGAGACTCTTTATTTGTGTCCGAATAACATAGAATCTTTTTTTCCATTTTGTTTGTTTTTATTCGGAAATTTTTATTGTCTTAGAGTGCTATTGTACTTGTACTACACATCAAGATATCTAATGTGTTTTCTTTTCTTTTGCAGCGCCGAGGTTCTGATGCTTTTGGGATAGAGTTGCTGTCAAAGAGAACCTACATTTCTTCTTCTCTCTCTCTCTCTCTTTTTTTTTTTTTTTTTTTTTGTAGAATTAGGGTTTTATATATATATATATATATAAAACTATGGTGTTTCAGTTTTGTACTTTAGGAGTTTAGGTAACTACTGATGAGAATGGCCAGTGGATTTGCCAGAGAAATAGCTAATACCCTTTGTGTTTATTGAGTAATATGAAGAAACTGTAGCTGTCCTAGTGCAGAGATGTCAAATTCTATTCTACTGTAACGATTTGATTCAATCACAAGAATTGTATATGCTATTTAATTTCTGCAACTTAGCAAAAATCAATAGTTTGCCTCCAAATATTCTGCATTTGTTCTTTTCTTTCTGATTACAAACTATCATCTGTTGTAAATGGTATCTTTCTCATTACATAATCAATAGTTGCAATTTTGTTGTCTGGTTGATTGCTTCCTGTCTATAGGCAGGCAATGCCTTTCATTTGTGGCTAGAAATTTTCAGGAATTGCGTCTTTATAAAAAAGGTTCTTATTTCTTTGAATCTTTAACCTTCTATTAGAACCCAAGTTAATGAAGTAATACACTAACTAGGGGGCTGTATTGAATTTTTAGGGTGGAATGTGAAACCCTGTATATCTAATTCCACCCCACCCCCCTTCAATTCCATATCGCCTTGTACCATAAGATTCTAAATCCATTAAGTGAGGAAATAAAAGCTAGAGGATAGAAAAGCTAGGATTTTTGCATTTTTCGTATTGTTGTTGCTTCAATGGTTGCTCACTTGCTCTTGTTTGTAACTTGTATTTTTCGTCTTTCTGTTAAACTTGCATACTGTTAATATGCTATTAACTTGTATATTGTTAACTTGCTTTACACATTCCATTTTATATTGTTTGGTTGGAACTTTCTTCTTGTTGTTAACTCTTGGTACGATGATTTCCGTGTTCAATTTTTGCAAAATCACACTTTCCTTTTTTTTTTAAAAAAATAATAATAAATTGAACTTTTATGCTATAATCCAAATTGATTTGTATTGAGTTTTTTTTTTTTTAAGGAGAATTTGTATTGGCTTTTAGATTTTCATTCCAAACAACATGAATGGATATAGAACCTATTTTCATAATTGAACCAAACAACATGAATGAATCTAGAATCCATTCTAGGATTGAACCAAACAGTTTGAAAGTGGTATGAGATTTTAAACCCTGTTATAAGTTATAACCATATCATTCCACCTTAATAAACCAAAGAACACCTAGAAAAATTGTAACATAACCATACAACAAATAGTGTCTTCCATTAAGAGCTATAATAAGTTCCCATACTTGGCTTCTTGAGCTTTAGCTGGACTAGAACCAGATGTACTTTCTAGTTATTTCCCATGGCCTAATGTACACATCCATTAGGATGTTCTAGGTTAACACTCATTGTAAGCCCAATTGATTTTTCTTACCTTGTAAAAAATACTCCGAAGTAACAAAGCTGGTTTTGGCATAGTGGTCAGCTAATTATCTCTTAACCAATTGGTTTGGTAATGAAAAGAAACCCTTGCCAAGCCGTTTTGCTTTAACTGAAGCCTTCGAAAAGAAGGGACTAATCACTAGTATCAGCCATTAAAACCATAGTATATTACCGGTAGTTAGTCGATTGTTTCGAGAGAAGTTGGTGCCGAGAGAGGTAGTATCTTGCAAATTGGTGTAATACAATGAATATATGGACAATAACACCTAAAGGACAATAACACCATAGTATATTTTCCTAATACCGTTCTCCATTTACAAACAAAACCTCTTACAAACTCATGCATAATTTTTTTTACAAATTAAGATAAAATTTTGATACAAAAGAATCATCAACTATAACCTACCTTACTACCAACCCAACTGCTCAAAAAAAATTGGAAAGGAAAACCAAATACTATCTCCTTGCCACTGCTGAAGTACTATTAACTGTAGTGGAAACTGCTGAAATTCCCTCTGGAGGGGGTTTTACATACTTATCAATGGGTTTTAAATGTTTAGAATTTCGGTTTATAATCCTCTCAACTTTCTCTTTGTTTTTCCTCTTTCTCTCAGCCTTCACTTTCTTCCTTTGATTTTTTTCCTTCTCATACACACCTTGCCAGAATACCTCACCTGTGTTCGGCCACAACCAATGGCTTTTCCTTTCCTCGGAGTCAGCTTCCTCGGCCAAGTCCTCGTCCATGCTCTTAAGAGTGCGGAAAGAAAAGAACTTCACCCACATTTGACCTTGCCTTTTCCATAAGTTATGCTGTTCTAGCATCACGCCAGTTTCGGGGTTGATGTATACCATGTGTCTCGCGCTGTGGTATGCCCAAACATTTACGAGCAGCTCAAGTACCCGGGAGTAACAATGCTTGTCCTGCAGCAGGGTTTTTGTTGCATTTCAGTTGAGAAAACTAAATTCAAACAAGGGCCGATAAGTTATACTTTGCAAGCTTCGAATTATTTGAAACAAGTTTGTTGACACAAATATAAGGCAAAATCTGGAATGAGTAATTAGAAAAGGGTATATAATGGGAAATACCCAGTTCCTCAAAAAAGGTATCACAAAAAAAAATATCAAATGCACCCCACCCCCTCTCTCTTATGATCAGGAATATATACTCCTAATTTTGCTAAAAATTATCTCACAATGCCCCATTTGAGATAGAAATTTTGTATCTCAATTTGAGGAACTGAGCCACAAAAAAAAAAAGGCTAGCAAGATAAGTTAGGTTATACTTCCTCTGTAACATATTAATTGCAACTATTTGAAAAAAAATATAGAGAAAAAATGTCAAATCGTTGCAGTTAATATGTTACAGAGGGAGTAGTTTTTAAGGACAGTATGGAAATTTTGTCAAAAAAGATTTATCATATTGAGTAAACAAAAAGTTGTTACAAATAATTTGATGCAAAGGAATTTAATCATATTAGAAAAAATGAGTTGGGATAAGGTAATTCCATATAGGGGGTTTCCCACATGAATAGAATCAACAAACAAGCCTTACCTTGGATAAGCTTAAATTACAGTGGCCACTCCGGTGGTGTTCCTTGTACATTTGAGCATCCAATCCATCAACAAACATTCTGGAAAAATGATTAATGATATAAAACTTAAAACTTGAAGGGCGCTTACAGAGTGAAAATAAGCAAGAAAAACAAGCTGAAAGCAACAGTCATCATATGACAAATAATACCTGGCAAACATGACAAATTCTAGAAACGACCTAGTTGGTAAGGCCCAACTGTGCATTACAGACCATGTATCTCCGTCTGCAGGCATGGGCGGAAGAGAGTTCCAATCTTGCTTAATGCCGTACATTCTCTTAAATGCATCGGAAAATGCAGTCCTTCAAAAAAAACATAGTATCAACAAAAAAAGCACCCAGGCACCAAGTCCATCCAAACCCAGAAGTTTTTTTTTTTAAAAACAAAAGGGGACTTCACGAGCGTCTTACCTACAATTACCAGCATTCACAGCATCACAAAATGACCAAAAATCTTGCTTCAGGGGGTTTCTAGGATCCAAGTCCATGCGAACCCAAAAGTATAGTGTGTCCCCGTGTTTTCGTGTTTCAATAGCTTCAAGCAATGCCTTTTCCGCTGTGTTGGACAATGTTCCCTGCTCATACATCAAACATCAAAAAAGATTTCAGCTGCTTTTAAGTGAATAGGAAAGCTCTATATAAAAGAGACCCCTGTGATTATAAATTTATAATGTTGTAAGCTTTATACATAAATGGTATGATTATCCAGTCAATAAATTTTCTATATTATAACCAAATTCAGAAATCTACTAGTGAAATATAAATGAATTCTTCATATCACAGTACAATTAAAAAGAAAAAAATATTCGTAAATGTACCAACTATAGACGATCATGTTTTAAAGGTAACAACTATGTTTATTCCTCATAGGTATCAACTTTAAAGGATATTTATATATAGGTATTCGACAAAAAATAAGATTTGAAATTGATTACATAAAACAAATACAAGTATTCTAATCAATATTACTTCGTATCATATGAAACTGAAATATAGTTATATTTGATAAGTATTCTAATCAAGTATTCGTGTCATGTGCGACTGATTTGATAAGTTATATTTGCTTGAATACAAAATACCTATGAAATAAAAGACTAATTAAAGTTGATAAATATGAAGAATAAAGTATAATTGATAACTTTAAAATAAGATCGTCCATAGTTGGTACCTTTAAGAGTAATCTTTCCTAAAAAAGAGTAAAGAAAGGAGAAGAAGAAAATGGAGGTGTTATAGTACAGGGGTTCACTAATACCTTTCTAGCTGTTGCTCTCCAAGACTGAAACCCTATCCAAGCATTTTTGTGGACACGATCAACTTGATTAGCAATTGCAAAGAAGGCCCCAAAGTCTCCAATTATGTCTCGGTAATAAGGATTGTTTATAAGAGAAAGGCGAGAGGATGCATCCACATCGTCTGTTCCACGTCTGCGGCCTTTTGCACCCTACAATTGCCATCCAATGATTTATATAAAATCCATTGATAAGTCAGTTTAAAGCGTCACACTGTACACACAGCTATAGATGAACAAGGAAGAATCAGAAAGAGGTAGATTAAACATAAAGCCTTTGCCTCTTAGACAAGAAAGACAAGCATGTAATACATCTAATACGCAAACGTAACATGTTAAAGCAGTAGCAGATGAACAACATACCAGACCAATTCCTCGGTAAAGTGGTTTATTATGCAAAAAAGGCCAGGTTCCCTCCCCAAAGTAGGGTTCATATATACACAAGGGTTGACCTGTCCTTTCAAGCTCCCCATCATCTCGTTCATGCAAATTATTTTTCAGATGAACTGCTCTTCTAGAACTTTTATATACATCATCCCACGTTCCCCGAGGCTGATCAGATCTATCCTTCAGCTGTATAAATATATCAGAGAAACATTCAGAACATTTTTGTTGGAAAAAAAAAAAATCTCCCATTCAAACTAGAAAACACTAGTCATTTACTTACCTCTGCAGCTTCTCTTCTCTTTCTATTATTAGCTATATCGATTTGTTTTTGTTCTTCCCAAATGCTGTATAAGAAATCCTCATCCTTAGCAGATGTAGAAACTGCAGGCTCAGCTTTATTATGACTCCACAGCTCCTCAACCTTGTCAAAATAGATACTCATATCTTTGCTTCGATATGAAATGTCTGGAATTATATTTAGAATGTTCCACTGCCATTTGTTTTTGGATTTGAAAGGAATTTCAGCAGCAGGCTTCGGGACAGCAACTTCTGATGGTAGCTTAAGGATATTCTCCAGTAGTGACGCATAACCTTCAATAGCTTCTACTGCCTTGAGGTTTTTAGCAGTCCCCTTCCCAATTGAAGCGACATTATGAGCTAGAGGTGATAATCTTCCACTTGAAACAACTTCTAATGTGATTGCAGTTAAGACATTAATATCCTCCTTTGGGAAAAGATAGCCATTCACTCTGTCATCAACCTACATGTTATTGAAAAGATGAAGTCAGAAGTTCTTTCCTGGGAGTACATAAAAAATAAACTTGTACAAAAACAGACGAGAAAATTGGGATTTTAGCCATTCACTCTGTCCCCTACCCTAATCCAGTACTGTTCTTGACAATTTGACTATGTTATTAACCAAGTTTTAAGACAGGGTACTTACATATCTCTGTATCATGGAGAGATTTGGGGCAATAATGAGCTTCTCATAACACATGGCTTTTATTAAAATATCTGGAAATGATTTCTCTTCAAGAAATGATCCATAAATAACAAGGTCCGCAATCCTGAGAACATCATCCGCATCTGCATTACGACCAGCATGCTTCACAATACCCTTCGGATAATTCAGAATACCAGAAATGGCCTTCAAATGAAAATTCAATATTTAGCAAATTATGCATGGACAAAGGGAGCTGTATCAAAAATTCAAACATTAGCCATATTTATACCTCCACAGCCTTGGTATAATTCCCAGTTGAATCTCCGGTCAAAACAAATATTTTTAAATCAGAACTGGAATTACTGCCGGGAATAAATTTTGTGAGAAGTGGCCTTAAGGCCTGCAAAATAAGGGCCTGTTCCAGCCATAAACCTTCATACATAAACTGACTGCCCGCAACAGCAACAACAAAATCATTAGCAGCAAGACCCAGTTTGGTGTGGAGCTGCTCTTCACTGAAGCCCATTAAACTATCAGCTTCCCATGCTTCAGTCGGAGTGCCCGGAATCACAAAGTAGTTTCCAGAGTCAAATTTTGAATAAATCATCTAAAGAGAGCATAGCAGCATTAGATACTCAAACTAAGAAAGATCAACAGTTGTGTAAAAATAAAGCTCCCAAATTGAAGGGGGAAAAAGGAAGAACAGGCCCTCTCCCAAGGCGAGAATGGAAGCCAGATTAGCATAAAATTAACAGTACGAATTTTGAGGTAGTGCTAATAATTACTTCCTCCGTCCCAAATTAAATAATACATTTTGACTTTTGGCACTGTTCACTTTGTAACTTTGACTCCCTTTCATTCTATACATATTAGGAAAAATATAGTCTCGATAAATACTTTCTAAATATATATACACAACTAAATATTAATTTTTAAAAAAGTGTCTTGGGTGATGTGAAAAAGTAAATGTAGCATTTATTTTGGGACAAAGGAAGTACAAGTTTATAACACAACAGTTTGGTTTCATTGTCAATTGTCATAATATTACTTCGAAATTCAAATTTTATTATCACAGTAGTAAATTTTTACAGACAGAAGGAATAAGAAAAATATGCAGAAATAAATAAATAATAATGAAATGATGCGGGAGCAATCACCCAACATAGGTTTTAAGTTCCTTGCTCCACTATCATAGGTTTTCTTGAAGATTCTTAGATTGCTTAAAGGCCCTAAAAGTTGTTACCTTTCATGGTTTTTCTTGTTTTAGGTATTAGAATTATTTTAATCATCTATTTTAATTTTATAGTTTTGCTCATTTAGTTAGGCTTAATTTCTTAGGATATGTCAGTTAAGATTGGGTATTTTGGGCATTATCATTTGATTAAGTTTATTAAATTTTAGATTAGGTTTTATTACACAATATTTAGTTAGTTAGGATTCTACCTATGTCTAGATTGCGTCTGATTTTGTTTGCCTATTTAAAGGCCATGGATAGCTTATTTGTTTTGCTAAAGCCTAACAACTTGGTTATGATAGGTATTTATCTTGTGTATTATGATCGACGAGAAACCCCTTGTACCTCCTCCTAGCATTGAATTCTATCCCATTATTTTCATTTTATGTCTTAAAGACCTTACAAACATTCAAAAGTTTCAGATTATTATAGCTAGCGAGTTTTGAGAATTTAAGATTAACATCATCATGATGAAGATAAATTATTCTCTAGATACAAGTTTGTTGCAAGAATGTCAAAGTGCCACAACATAATAAATGGCATGACTAGTTAGTTATATTTCCTTAGGTTTTCCGGGGGCTATTCTTTCCTTTCTTCAGAGTTCAAATCATTTGATTGCAATGCCTTTTTAGCCCTCTTCATCTAACATGCTTTCCCTATACAAACCTAGACTAGAGCATAATTGAATAGTTGACATCAAATCTAATGGATCCAGGGCTGGATAGATCCCCTTGGTGGCCAATCCTCTTCATAGTACGGTAGTACCATCTTAATGTGCAAATGTCATGGTAAGAGCAGGATTGGTCAGCTTGTCTGCAGGTACATCAACTACTTGAATCAAAATTATGGACTCTTCTTTTGTAGAAGTAATTCTTTCCTAAAATGAACCCATTTCAGTGGCTCAGTGCTAAGAGTTGGTCAATAGCCCACTGTGGAAGACTTTTGACTCGATAAGGAAGATAATTTAGATCCTACTTGGATGAAATACAATACAATGTTGCAAATTAACATACTTTACTCCTAATATATCCTTCCTACACCAAATAGGCTAATTCTCATCCTCCTCCTGAGAACCAGTAACTTTGGGCTTCAGAGCATATGCAAACCTAGCTTCCTCGTAATCTACTTCATGAAGCATCATAATACTTCTCCTTAGGCTTGAGCTGTATATTGTTGTATAGAAACTGATCTATTGTAGTGACCTGAGCTTCATACAATATTACTTGAATAACATGTCTCCCTCATTTTACTCAACTTAAACAAGAAGAACATTCTGTTCAAACAAATCACTCCCTTTGTCGAAAATTCTAGTTTACATATAAACCTTATTAGATCTAATGTCCATTTTTTTGCTAATTGAGGACTACCAGTCTACCATCAAGAGCTCTTATAATAACCATCTTTTAGCTGGGAGCATAATTCATGTTTAAGAAAGTCAACAACTCCAAACTATGAAACGTACAAGTGTTAAAAGAGAGAGAGTTCATACCGGAAGGGCATAGTTTGGAAACACAACCACAGTGGAACGGCTGAATCTCTTCTTCCAGTCATTTACAACTTCATTTGTTCCATTCACAGCATACTGATTCAAACGACTTGCAAGTCTCAGTTCATGGATGGTCCAAACAAGTGGTAATGACTTGAAAGGATCCTGCATAAAACTGTAACAAGTATGATCATTCATTACAAATGAAATACATGTAAATCCAATGAAGGGTTGCTCGGTTAACAAAGGGGCACAAAACAAACGCAGCAAGGTCATTGTACTAAGTTCTTTACAATCATATTCTACGTACATCTTAACACATAGCTTCAGTTGTTCAAATATCTTAATGGAGCTTAACAACTGCTAGGTATTTGAATCCCATACTTCTCTTTAGTCTTGAAATTATTAACCCTTCATCATCCAGTTGACATGATCTGACCTGCCTAAATATCTCATCTGGTTATGTTCAGCCTTGATCAAAACAGGTATATGAGTAATGGGTAATCCCAAATTTCCAACATTCACTACACTTTCTTTATGTTGTATAACTATCCCAAGTTCTTTTCACATCACTAAGCAACTTAAAAAATTAGGATCAACAAACAAAAGGCTGCAAACCTAAAGCGTAAAAAATAAAATAAAAAAAATCTTTAGATGGCTTCCATGAACTAGCTATCTATAACTTAACAAGTTTGGCATCAGATGCAAATATGCAATAGCTTGACAGCATTCCACATTGTAAAGCATGAACCAGAAAATTGAAAACACAATAGCAATTAGCAACATAAGCAAAACTAATTTAGAAGAAAATTCAAGAAGCATACCAAGAAAGGATTTCTTTCCCCAGGAGTGAGTTAAGTAGTATACCATCATAGCTGCAAAAGAAACAATACTATTAGATACTAGAATGTGAAGCGTTATACCTTGTTCATGCTAAAAGATCCAGAGTCTCAATTTCAGAACATAGTACATAATTACAGAGACAAGCAAATTAGCCACGTAGAAACAAATTTATAGAAAATGTAAACAGTCACATGTTTGTGAAATTGTGAATACTTTGCCAATAGATTGTACAAAAAAAGTAACAAGATTCAGTAGATGTATGAGAATGTACAATTGAATGACTGTACAAGACTTAGGCTATGTTCTACTCGGCTTATTTAAGCACTTTATTGCTCTTTAAAAAAAATCAATCAGATCAGCCCAAGAAAACTTAGATCAGATCAAACCAAAAAAACATAGATCAGATCAGACCAGTAAAAATCAGGTCAAGTCTTCTTATTTGCTTTATTTATTATTAAATATCTTTAAGTTCATAACTTCATACTATATAAATAATGAAAATTATACAGTTAAAAACTACTCATTAATAAGAATATAATTATACCTCATTTGATAATTTTTGTTCTATGATCAAATTAGACCAGGTCAGAAATTTTCATATCAGATCACACCAGGTCAAAAAAATTCAGATCACATCAGATGAAGAGAACATATCCTTATTGGAAGCATACATTGATATGCGACAATAAACATTAATTACAAGTTCATGATGTGCATATAGTAACTTACTTCAGCCAATCCACATTATTACTATAGTGGTCTTTGATCTCAATAATGGTAACTGGAACTCCTAAATGTTGCCACACAGCATGCGCAGGACCGTCTTCACTTGAAAATACCTAAAAAAATTGGCACTAATCATATTACAGAAATGGAAAGTGCGTTTTTCCCGTACTTATAGAAGTCAATCTCATCAATCTAGCCATAAAAAAGGAGAATGATTTCAAAATGGAAGCAATGTTTTTAGGTGAGTTGGCATTCCAAGTGATGTAACATGCTTTTCGAGTGATTCTATCAAAGAACAAGAAGCATAACTCTTTTGCATAACTCCTGTCCAGCAAACAATATTAGTTTGGTAATGTAAGCAATTGCATAAATGAATGAAGAAACTATGCTTATCAGATGATTGGCAGACAAGCAAATAGTCTAGAAAAAAAAAATCAGAAAGAACTTGGAAATGAGTTCTCAAGTGAATTGTGTACAATTATCATTGGTAATTGCAATGTTAGAATCAAATCACTGTCACCAATAGGTTGTAGGTGATGTGACAGTCACCATACATAGTTCTACAGCCTACAATTTATATTTGACAAGCATTTTGACCATGGTACATTCTAAAAATAAATATACAGCTTTGCCTAATGTTTAGCTGACTTATGCAATCTTTCCACATTTCAAACCAATGAAGAAACCCCAAAACTAATTCGTTAATAGTACAAAGTTTTTTTCCGCCCATTGAAAGAGCATCTCCACTAATACCCTGACCATGATTATGGAACATACTAGATAAAAAAATAAATAAATAAATGGATCAATTGGCATGACACTTTATATTTGAACCCCCCCTGACCATTCATTATGATGTACTCCCTCTATTTCCTAAAATTTGATGATTACACATTTCATGGACAAGCTCTTATTGTGAATTTTTTTCAAATGCATAATAATCAAAACTTTTATTATTAAAAAAAGTAAAATAATATGGAAGCAATAACAACTACTGATACAGCAATGTAGTTTTAGAATTTTAATCAAAACAGATAGGGTATTAATTTGTCAATCTTAGAACTCAAAATACATAAACACCAAATATAACATAAAGGTAGTACTTCACTTCACTCGTCCGGATTTAATAGTTGGTCCCTTAATTAGTGTCAATGTACCACCATTTACAAGCCTTAAATAAGACAATTCAAATGCTCATACTTGATACAAATTAAAACATCTAAACCCAGCAGCCAAATACAAGTGTAGAACAGGTCAAACCCAGTTCTCAATTCCTCAAGACTGTCAAATTGTAAACGGGGAACTAAATCCTTAGGGCTTCATATGACTTGCAAATAACCCCATATGCTTGTAAAGGCTACCATGCTTTTCTTTTAAAATCCTCCATGATTCTATAAGAAAAAACTACTGCATGGATTTTCTCTTAAAATTTTGAACCCCTCCACCCCACAAGGCCACAATAAAAGGCCACAATTGATTACTTGGAGTCAAGGAGATTGAAACCTGATTTTAATCAATATATATTGGTAAGGATGATCATATTATATGATTAAGAAATTATTCTTGAAATAGTCTCAGTATACTATTTCAACACTATAAAACAAATGCTGGTCAAAGTTTAAAGTGTTTGACCATAAATCTCAAATATGGCCTATAGGGACGGAGGAAGTAAAAGATATCCCAAAGATTGAAACTTACAGTAATCAAACAGGGCACAATGCAAAACAGTGCTTAAGATAAATACTCTATCCATGTTAATTATTCCTTGGCCTCTACATAATCTTATTCCATGTTAAAAAACTATCTAACTTTTAATTCTGCCAATATGAAACATTATTGCAATTGTTTTCTTCAAACGCAGTACTATTTGACAAACTAATTTTGAAGATATGATTCTGAGATAGCCATGGCGTTCAAATGTTCAACTATTCCCTCAATCTTGCCCTTCTGCTATTGCTTCCTCAAGCTATGAGCTATCAGTATATTCAACCACCCGAACATTAAATCATCACCGTTATAAGTCCGTAAAAATTTCTGCATCCATTCTTCATAAATTTAACACCTTTATTACCGGATCCAGTGAATATTTCAAATTATTTCTGAAAACTCATGTAGTAAATAGATTATTTGCCAAAACTCTTTCCCAAGGTGTTATTTATTTTTTATTTTTTTGCAGTATACTTTCATTTGATTACTGCTATCATACAATCATGCAAATTACATGAAAAGGAACACAAATATCCATATGCAAATTTGTGACAACTGACACATCTATAACTAAATTTTTACTTATTAATTTGTTAAAACCTAGCATGGCACGGGTATTAACCTAGTATAACTAACATAACCAATTAGCACCCAAGGATTGCAATACACCGGCAGCATTGCTATTCAATAATGAAAACATTCCACAAAGCAATTAATGCACCCGCTCTAACTTCAGTCCCAAACAATATCAGGGATTACCTCAATTGTGTAACCGATCTCTTGCAGAGCCGTTCCTACAGTCGCCATTAATATCTGATACTGATCTACAACCAGATCCGCAAAAACCTTCAACAACAAACAAACATCAAAATCACATTTACACTTCAAACAACAGCTCAAACTACATTTAAGCTGCTAATTTTAAGTACAGTTTCCATTGCTTGAAGTTCACTGAAGATCAAATATCAATTTAAATAGCACATGCCACAAAATCTTACACTCTAAAAAATACAAATTACTTGAAAATCACTTTTTGACATTGGAAAAAAATTATGTACTTCCATAATTAAATAATCTTATCAAGCATAATCACCATCAAAGTAGCAAAACTCATAAAAGTGAAAGTACACAAATAAAAATACACTAATAAAAGGAACATAAAAAATAAAGGGGACTAACCAAAGCAAGTTTGGGTTTCCTATAACCAAATCTAACCCCTCTCTTAAACCCAGAAGTAGAATTCAACTCAGCAGCTTCCTTGTAAAATTTAGCCATCAATCTTGAAGGCTCAAATTTGACATCTTCACCAAAATCCAGCTCACCAAAAACCTCTTTTAAATGCATCAAATCCTCTCCAACTAAATCCAAGTCTTTTTTTAGATTCCCAGGTAATTCCACCACTGAACCTGGCAAAAAAGCTTGAAAAAAACCCAGAAAAAGAGAGAAAACAATAATGGTGGAAATCCATTGCAAGTATCCTAATCTCTTAGAAAGCAAAAACCTTGGAAATCTCGATCTGGGTCTTTGTTGTTTTGAAAAAGAAGAAACTCTCCCAATGTTATTATGGTTCTGAAGTTGATCTTTCTTCAACAAAACCCCGTTTTCAAGAGAACCCATTTAGGGTACCATTAAAACAACCTCAATAAGCTAATAACTTTACCAATTAGTATAAACCCAGATTGAAAATCAACTCTTTTTTTGCTTTTCTCCTTACATCAGAAGATGGGTATTAAGTAGGATTGAGTTCTCTATCAAAAGAGCAAAGATTTTTCTACCACTTTCTGAAGCAGAAAAAAATAATAATTAAATGATAAATATCAAGAATTAATTGCTGGGGATTGGAATTTGGAATGGCTTGCTAGTTGATACTGTCTGGTGAGCTTTATCAGGACAAAGGTTACAGATTTAGGGAAGCTACAGTGATAAGAGTATGAAATTTTAGAGAAAATTATAGAAATAAAATTATACTTGCTGAAAAAAAAAGGGGGGGAGAAATGGAGAATGGTTAATACGCAGTACAAAACAGCTCATCAGCAGTGAAAAAAAATACGGAGTACTACAATTAGTCGCGACTCGGGACCAAGAAAGCCAAGTGGATTAAAAAAGAGTCAATTAATAGTTGTTGACATGGCATAATTAGTCATCCTCTAATCCTAGTTAGTCAATGGTTTTTCTCTTGATTTTTTATTTTTTTTGTCTTCGACTTTTTTTACATATTAATTAATTTTTTAATGTGCTTTGTAGATTAATCGACAATATAGCAACATGGTGTGAATGTATTCATTTATATATCAATATTGCCAATTAATTCAAACAATACATTCATTTGTTATTTACCAAAAAAAAATAATAATTACGGAGTAATAATAATAATGCATTCATATGTCCTTTCAAGTAATAATATTGCCAATTAATTAAAACTTTGCTTTGATTATTACAAAAAGAACTACACTAGAGTAAGGGCTCGTTTACATTAACTGAATAGAGCTGAACTGAACTGAACTGAATTGAATTAAACTGAACTGAACTGAATAGAAGTGTATTAATTGAACTAAATAGAGATTAACTGAACTGAACTGAATAGAGATTAATTGAACTTAACTGAACTGAATATAATCTGAAGTAAACAAGCCCTAAGTAATTACCATAAATTTTCATTAAAGTAACTCTGTATTTTAAAGAGTACTCCGTAACATTTATCTCAATTATACTACCTTCGTTTTTTTAGTTTACTCAATTTGACTTTATCATTATTTACAAAGTATATTTTGACTATCGTTTGTGATTTATACATAAGATAAAACATAGTCATGTAATGTCTCGTTAGATTCGTTTCAACATATAGTTTTCTAATATCTAGTTTTTATAATTTTTAAAAACAAACAATTAAAGATATTCATCTTCAAAATTTTGTCTCGGCAAGTGTGAAAAGTGAAGTGAGTAAATTAAAAAAACGAAGAGGAGTAATGGTTTCCCCCTGGAAAAGTCTGTGTTACCCCACAAAATTTTCTAAAAATTCAATTTGCATCACTCCAACCTATTATGGAAAGTTATTATAATTTTTCGAAATTTTAAAATAAAAATAATACGAAATACATGGTATAAAATTCGTAAGAATAAACTAAAAATACCTAAAACTTATATTTTTGAATTCTCTATAAATAGATACTCATATTGATATAGTCTGACGCATAAAAATTTTATCTTTCGATTATCGTAGAAATTTGATAGCTAATATAATATAGTAGGTTAACTATGTTTTAATTTTATAATAATTTTTTATTAAAAAACGCTTAATTAATGCCTATTTAATTTATTGTTACACACAATATTTTCTCATTTCATATTTTATAATAATTAAGCTCAAATTCACATTTGTTTTTATTAATTTTTATCAATCAATAATTAATGATTGATGATTTAATTTCCATTTAGTAATTTTATTTGAGGGTTCAAATTGAAAAAAAAAAAGTTTTAAAAACAATTAGCTATTTGAGTTTGCCTGATTTTCTTTCAATATTTTGCTTTTTTTAGGGAAGCTTTGGGTAATTGATATAATAAAAACTTAACAAAAAATCCCCAAATATTAAATTCCTAATTTGTCCTATGTTTTTGTCTTTCTTTTTTCTAAATTTCATCTCTTTTTTCACATACATTTATTTATCCATCCCCAATTATTTTAATCCATATCCTTTCAATTCCATTATAGTTATTACAAGACGAAATAAATTATTATCTCTCTCACATTTGGAGTGCAAATGTATTCAATATATGTGTTTAATATTTTTGAGAACTTTTAGGGAGAATTTAATGTATTATTGTCGAGTCAAGATCCTCTAGAATTTTATGAAACTCTACCAAATAAAGTTATACATGAAAGGTTTAAAATGAATGAAAACAAATCAATTGATAGAATTTAAAAGGATTTTTAATTGTTAAAAAAGTGTTAACCATTGATTTAGAAATGAATGGTAAGATTGACTTATATCTATACTAGCCTTCTATGCACGCTTTGCGTGTGATGAAATATTTCAATATGGATGTCTATTTATAGAGAATTTAAAAATATGAATTTTTTTATTTTTTTATTTTTTCGAATTTTATATATTGTACTATTTTCATTTTAAAAAATTCAAAAATGGTAATAACTTTCCATAATAATTAGGAGTGATATAAATTGAGATTTTAAAAAGTTTTAAAGGGTAGCATGGACTTTTCACGGAGGGACACCATGGCTCCCCCTTGACTTATATAATAGAGATGATAGAGTTTTTTTTTTATTTTTTTATTTTATGAACTCTAGAGAATCCAAACACATTATTGTCCCCAAAATTGTCATATATCTTCATTAAAATATTATATTTGTCTTAAAAAATTATCTACAAAAATATTAAATACATACTAAATACAAATATTATTGTTCTCACATGTTTATTAAAAAGAAAAGAGAGAAAAATAATAATTGGGGATGATTGGGTAAATATGTGTGTGGAGAAAAGAAAAAAAATAAAAAAGAAAACAAAAGGCATAGAAAATATAGAAATTTAATACTTGTATCTCTTTTCTCTTTTTCCTCTCTTCTCTCTCCTCAAAAACCTAAAAAACCTAACCCCTTCTTTTGTAAGCCCCAAATCTTCCTTTAATTTGTTTTTTTCTTTGTTTTATAGAATTATAATCTTATTTAATTCAATTTTTTTTGTATTTGTTGGATTTGATCTCTTTTGTAGATGTCGTAGGACTCAATAAATTGATCTTTATTTCCAAAAAAAATATAAATTTAATATTTTAGCCTAAATGTTGAAAAGTTTCCACTTTTTTTTTTACAAATACCCGGGACCAAGTTTTTTTTTTTTTTTTACCAGTTTGTCGTCCAAAGCTATGTTTTTTAGTTTATGTACCAATTTGTTACGTTACCAAAGCTAAATTATTTACCAAATTGTCGTTAGGTGCTATATTTTTCTTATGCAATTTTAGAAAATGAGCAATATAGAATACTAAAGGAACAATATGAAATAATTCCTTAAGCAAAATTACATATTAAACGAGAAAAAAAAAAACTTTGGTGTATGTAACTCTATTTGCAGATGGGTATGCAGTACGAGAGCTCTAATATATGTTAGGGACGTAATACATGATTTAAAATTGGGGGGGGGGGGTTAAGAATTTTGCAAAATATAACTGTGAATTTTGTGTACTAAAGAATATCGATCATTATGAAAGATTTTAGTATAATTATTTAATATAAATGATTACTTTCCTAAAAATATCTTTCATAATTGTTAGTCAAGTTGTGAACAATTTTGTCATTTGTGTACTTAAATCTTTCATAATGATATTTGATTTTTGAAATCATTAATAGTCATATTTAAAACAAGTAATTACTCTCTCCGTCCCCTTTTTTTGCCACATTATGACTTTTACTATTGTTCATTAGACAACTTTGACTCTATCTAATTTTATACATATACGAAAAAATATATTCAAAATGGAATCTCGTTTGATTCGGCTCGATGTATACTTTTTTAATATGCACTTTTTATAATTTTTGACTATATATATCTAAAGATATTTTTATTCAAAATTGTGTATTGGGAGATGTGCAAAAGTAAATGTTGCAAACAAACAGGGACAGAGGAAGTACAATTTTAAAAATCGCAATTAAAATTAATTTAGAGAAATAAATTATTCACTCGATTGCAATATACTCACTATATTTAAGAGCGAAAGGAAACAACTAGATTAAATTTTAAAAAATGAAAAAAAAATGTTCATTTTGAGAACTTATTAATTTTATTGCTAAACTATATTTTATTAACGAATTTTAAGATAGCAAGCATTGCGTGTATGAAAACTAGAGTAGTTATTATATGCTATAGCAAAATCCATAGAGAACGTGTGCCATTGATAATCTCATTTTCCATAATGCCTTTTAAAAATTACACGGAGTAAGATACTCCGTATGTATAAGATTTTGACGGGTGCAACTTTGGATTTTATTATTATGAACCAATTTGAAATTTTTGTGATTTCGAATGCTAAAAATACTGATCCGAGTCCATCTATTTTTAAAGTCGAAGTTTTTGGTTTAAATGAAGATATCAAAGTATTCATGAGCATTAATAACATAATCCTCAAAGGAAAAAACTTTGTTATTAAAAAGATTTAAATTGATTTCAATGCTATTAAAAAGATTTGACATATGAACTTAGGGCAAATGCAGTCCATGATTTCCAACAAAATTTTACAGATCAGAGATGACTCACCATTTCATCAATTTTTGTTCAACCTTCCTCTCTCAGTCCTCAGCTTTTTGTTCAATCTTTAGTTGGAAGCTAACCTAGCCTTCTTAACTTACTAGCTAGTTATTGAAAAAAAATCATAATTAAAAACTTTGCATTGTTTATTAATGAATATTTTATTGATTTTTTTAAAAAATTCACATAATCAGATAATCAATCATAAGACCTTTAAAAAAAACCAATCATAAGTAAGCATGGCATTTGTACTGTTAACTTATACTTTATCTGCCCCAAATTACTTGTTATATTCTCTTTTTTACATATCCCAATACACAACTTTAAATTAAAATATCTTGAACTACACCTAATAAAAAAATTATAAAAATTATATGTTTGAAAAGTACATATTGAGACGAATCAAACTAGATCTATCATGACTATATTTTTTCTTTATGTACATGAAACTATAAGCAGTCAAATTTTGTAAATGAATAGTGCCATTTTTCATAATGTAGCAACTAATTTGGGACGGAGGGAGTACTTGTTAACAAAGCAATTAAAATCCACATAACATAACACAAGTCAAGTCCTCAATCTTTTTTAAAAAAGCATATTTATTTATTTATTTATTTTTGTGAAATTTCAATATCCTATTTTTTGGTTAAAAATATTTTTCAAAGCGAATTTGAAATTTAATGATATATTGATTGGTTAGTTTATTATTATTTTTAAATATAGAGTAATAGATTATTTTCCTCCTAAATTGTAACAATATCTACACCCAAAAAAATCATATTGTTTACTTAGTACTTAAACAAAACGGGGAACAGACACATGTCGTCTTATATTTAAAAAAAATTCTTCCAAATTTTTGTAAGCAATAAAATTTAAAATTCTAATAATATATTAATTAGCTAGTTTCATTTTAAAATCATAATATAGAATTATTAATTTAAATTTGAATCAAAATTTTAAACTTAACTCTCCAAAATCATAACAATTAAGGTCTACCCCCAAAATATATTCAATTGAAAATGTTTCAAAAATTTAAAAGTAATATGTACAAAACAAAATTTTCTTATATCTTGTAAATTAGCACGCTAAATTTATTAAGGATATAGATAGTGGACTTTTAATTTTTCTATTTTTTTTGTTAAATCTTACAAACAAAATGCAGTAGCTAATCCAAAAATAATATATAGTGCAGTCAAAATGTGTTCTTATGTATTTTATTGAGGTCAAATGAAAAAAATTAATAATCCTAAATTTTATAAGTAAAAATTTCCTTTCTTCATACTCAAAAAGGGAATCCATCACTCACAAAATGACAATGTCAATGAGAAAGTTTCCTCATCCCGTCATCCCTAATTAACTATGTAAAATTCTACTTGAGCTTTCATTACTTTCTAAAACCACCATTTTAAATGATAATAACTAGTCTTTAGCTTGTGCATTGCATGAGTATTTTGTCTGCTATTAGTGTAATAATTTTTCTAATGTATTTTGTATTGTCATTATAGTTGTAAGATATATACAATTTATCGAAAGAAAACAATAATTAATAGTTCAAAACAATGATTTTAATTAAACTTAAGCTCTAACAAAAAGTTTGTAAAATATTCGCACTTTAAATTCTTTAATAATCCTAACAACGAAAATTAATAAAAGTAATTAGAAATATGTACACATAAATATATTGTGTATCTAATTACATTTTGACAATGAGTGTGTATAATTGGTTATTTTTTAATTTAAAAATTCCATCTATAATCTTAATGAAGTATTGATATCGTACCACCAAGTTTTACTATTCACTCTCCATTGTGTCGTATTGGCGTGGTTGGGCATTATTGATGATAAAAACCCAAATAATATTTATTCTATCAATGTAAGGAATATGAGAAAATGCAACTCAAACAATTCAAAGGAAATTAAATTCTGAACTTTTACCTCTCATAACTAAATATTTTGATTGTATGTAGGGTCAAACTATGTCTTAAAAAGGAACAATTAACTTGATCAAATAATTATCTTGAATTTTTCATTTATTTCAAAAGACGTGCGTGAAATCTAAGCCTTTAAAAAGAAGTTTGGCCGGTATGGTGGAGTGAGCCATTGATTTCACAAATTGTTTATGATGGAGATCAATGAAACAAATATAGAGAATTGCAATTTAATATGGTAAAAATATCTTTTGTAATTCCTCTATTTCAGGTATGTAACTATAATACTACTATCAATGAAGTGAAAAGAAAAGTCAGGGGAACCTGGAGCACAATCTCTAAAACTTAAAAGTAAGAAAATGAGGCATAATGGAAGATTATGTGTCATTGTGAGGAATATGGATGAAGTGTCATTGAGAGGAAGAGGGAGTGATGTATGAGGAGTGATTTAGAAAATGACATGTCTTGTGTGTGAGGAGTGATTTAGAAGATGATGTTTTCATGTGTGTATTTAGGTGAGAGTTTTAGTATACTTAGTATAGATATAGATGGGTAAGAAGGAAAAGTGATATTCCGAGGGAGATTAACATATCCCTAAGTGTTAGCTCATTAATTTCTTAAAAAATTCAGTTCAGAATGCATTTTCAGGCTATCACCAGCATTTAGTATCGATAACCAAATTGGTCGTTAGTGGTTTAAATATAAATGGGATGTTTGATTTAAAGAATTTTGGATATAGTTTTACCGTTTAAAAAAGTCTACCAATGCAAACATCCATGGCCTTTTAGTCAAAACTCTAAAAGTGCTTCAAACCTCTTTAGGGGAGTTTGACTAAGAGAGTTTTTGGCTAAAAAGAGAGTTTGAATAGAGTTTAGACTTTTGACAATGAAAACTATAATTTGTGTGTTTAGTAAGATCGAGTTTTATATAGAGTTTTGTAGCAAAAACTCTCATCAAAACTCTATTTGGAAAAGCTGGGTTAAGAAATTTTTTCTTTAGAGTTTTGGAGAGAGAAAAAATAATTGACTAATTTTTCTACATATTTAAACTTAAAAATTATTTTCAAATGTTCATAAATGTCGTTTTATATAACAAAACTTTAAGCAATAAACTATATGTTATCAAACACCATTACATAATCACAAGCCCGGCGCTTGGCTGGATCCAGGTGCGCGGCTGCGCAGGGCCCCGCAATATCAGGGGCCCCAAAAATATAGTACATAATATTATTGTTACAGAGACATAGTATAAAGTAGAAGATGGACCAGTGGTGAATTATTGGGCCTTATATCAACTAAATGCGCAGGAGAGCAGGGGTTCGAATCCCACGAAATCATGAATTTCTTTCTCCTACTGCGGTACAACTGTATTGTACTTTATATTCTGTTTTTTTTTACTCTGCACTTTTTCTCCACTTTATTAGTTAGGATATGAAAAGTCTTCTTAACAATTTATTTCCGATACTACATTTTCACTACTCTGTATTCCATTTTTACACAAGTCCATCATAGCTGAAAAATAATTATTCTTTGGTAAATTTATTTTATTAATTGTATTCTTTACTTTAGAAATTTATTCACCTATTTTTTATTTTTTTTTGGGTCCAAAACTAATCCTTTTTTATTCTTATTATATATGAACTACGAAGTGTCGAAGTATGAAGTATCATCTTTACAAGTTTATAACTTTATATATATACATGTACAACTTTCATCAGTTAATAAAGTCATTATTCAAAATAATAATAAAAAAAAATTAAAAATTCAAGGGGCCTCTTTTTTATGATTCGCACAGGGCCCCTGAAATCCTAGCCCCTGGCCCTGCATAATCAACTATTTAAATCAGCAGTCAAATTATCTCAACAAAAAGTAATCATCTATCCACAAACTCTAATTACCAAATAAGACCAAATGCCTCAATCATCTCTCCACCAAACACCCCCTACTTGTAAAGAAAAAAAAAAAAAAAAAAAACTAAAAACAGTAGCTTTTTGAAAGAGCTTTTAGAATAATAGTTATTTTGCTCTTTTTTTTTAATTTTTTTTATTTTACTTGCATCATATTTATGATTTGTTGTATACTCCGTATAGTTACTTCCTAATTCCTATAGAATAGTTGTGCATCATCATATAAATTGAGTAGGTAAATTCTCAACAATCAGTCCTTGGGTTTGCGTTTTGAGTAGATTATTAATTCTCAGGTCTACCAATACGTAAAACACAAAAACTATATATGGCATAAACACCATCAGCATGGATAGCATCATCCTAGTGATGTAATCTTCAACTATTGATGTATGAGCAGACGACTAGTCATCATGGTTCGATGGTGGAGGCTTCAATCTTTTGTATTATAATTCATCATATCCTGAACCTCACTACATGTACTATCCATCACATCTCGAACCTCACTATATGAGATGATTCTAGTGTAGTTTTATGAATACTGACTACTGTAATGAATGGCTTGGATCGTAAGATTTTATATTTATTTTTAATTCCTTTATCTAATTAAAAATCCGTTTTTAAATACTTAATTAGATTTATTATTTTAGCAAAAAAAAAAAAATCTGATTTTTCAAGAATAAAAAATAATTTTAGAACAAATCAGAAATTATTTTAGCAATAAAAAATAAATCAAATTAAAAATCGTACAATCCTAATCATTCATTACAATAGTCAGTAGACATAAGACATTAAGACTACACTAAAATTTTCACAGTACAGTTTTATCCATCACTTCTCAAACCCCACTACACGTACTATATCCACCATTTCTCGAATCCCACATTATTATTTTTTACAAAATCTTCAACTACTTTCTATGGAGTATTTAAGAACCTTTTCTCAAAAAAGGTCCTTAATGATAAATTGACAAAATACCTACCGTAGTTGATAGTGCTAGTCCACCGACACTATGGTGTTGTTTGGTTATATGGATATGAAATTATGAACATGCACAAATTATTTCAATGGATAACAAAACCTTTTGCTACTCCTTTCCTTTCAAAAACATTATTATTTATTTATTTTAAAAAAAATATATATACAAGTACATAAAGTTGCAGTGGGTCATGATAATTTTTCCTCAACTGTATATCTTTAATTACGTATTTGTAATAGTGATATATATACAATTAAATATTCTTAAAGTACTATTTGTGACGAATAAAATACGATCTCATATAACCACATTATTTATTCTATATTACTCCATTGTCTCCGTATATAGGTTGAGTTTAAAAGATTCTCAACTTTAATTTATAAATAGTGCCAGCATTATTATTCCAAATGGAAATGACGAAAGATTGTAGAAAGACAACCCCTCCCTCTTTATTTATAGATTGTGCTTAAAAATTTTGTTGCTAAATTATGACTCACTCTGTTTGTTGGGATTATTTCTAATTAAGAAGTCAATAACTATAAGCACATTTTTTTTTTTATCTATGCTATATATACTACTAAGTAATAACCAGAAGTGACACATATCACAATCTGGTTAATTGAAAAGTTTTCAAACATCTTTCTTTTATTTATTCATTAAAATTTTCAAAAGTATTGAATGACCAGTTTTCAAAGTTGATTCTACCACTAGAGAGCATAGAGCAGGAGGTGATAAGAGCAAGTCATACCATGACGATGGACTTGTGCCAATATGATTTTCAATTATTAGCCAATTAACCGGAAAGAACAACTCCAATTATTACTCCTCTCCATACTGAGTCTGACATGCTTATGGTCTATGTTGATGCCTCTTTCAAATCTATCAATGAGCATTGTAGGCTTGTAGCATAGGTGTGATCATCTGCAAGATCGCAATCATAGAGGTCAATGTGTCATCAACGATTTTCATAAAAGAACATTTGCATATGACACCCTTCATCATGCAGAGATCATTAGCATCAAGAAAACTCTTAATTTTTGTAATCCACTTAACCTTGATAACAATGTCCTTTCTACGGATTGCAAGAATGAAATTAATTTTCATTGCCAAATCAGTTACTTTTCAAAGTATATATTCGAATGTGGTTAATATTTGCACGGGAAAAAAGGAGCAATTTCAGAGCTTTTTTTAGATTCAATATTTGATGCGTGAGGAGATCGAATATTGATCATGTTTAACTCAATTGCAATTAGTAGTAACTTGATTAATAATCCTATTTCCAATCCCCCTAGCTTTTGTTTTAAACTCTAAAAGGAGGATTGTATTAAGTTTAACGCTTTGCATGATACTTTTAACTTTTGATGCAGTACTCCCTTTATTACCAAAAAAAATATATTATTTTTAAATCACTTTAAAATGAATATGTAACAACCTTTTTAAAACATATATGATGGAGTAATACTAACACAATCATGAGATCAACATATGAGTAAGCAAATAATATAGCATAAAATGTGGGGCAAAAAACATGGAATACTACTCAAGGATTGTGAATTTAAAAAAAATATATATCCTTGTCAAATCTTCACTCCGAAAGAATTAATGATTTCTTGTGAACATGTCTATATTATGTCTATATTGAATTATTGGTAATCAATTAGGATAATGTCAGGAAAAAAAAAAGAAGCAATTTTCTTACAAGAATACTCCTAGGATAGCTCTATTAGACTATTAATCCGTAGTATTTCATCTAGTGTTATGCATGTGAACTGTGTTGAACAGCTAAAGACAGTCACAAATGTCTAGTAACACTAATAAATTCACCCTCTTGTTATGCTCAATGATTTCTCATACTATTTTGCTACCCTCTAAATTGATATTTACATCTTTTTATATGAGATATGGATAGTTAAAAAATAAAATATTAATTTAGAAAGTGTCTAAATCACTTGTATTACTTGTTATACTTTTATAGTTGTATGCAGAAAGGTATAATATTTTCGAAGAAAAATAGCAGGTCGTGTTTCGAAATTGAAAGTTGGGGACCTGATCTTATAGGTGAGAACCCTAAAACCTACACAAGTGAGCTAACCCCAGAGTTTTAGAGGGAAAAGATCATTCGACGCTTGAGTCAGTAATGAGTATCGAGAAATAAGAGAGAGGGATGTGTTTAGATGGATTGTGAATACTTAACTAAAGGTGTAGCCTCCTAATTTTATACAATATCTAGAACTCTAAGGGCTTGTTTACTTCAGATTATATTCAGTTCAGTTCAGTTCAGTTCAGTTCATCTCTATTTAGTTCAATTAATACACTTCTATTCAGTTCAGTTCAGTTCAATTCAGTTCAGTTCATTTCAGTTTAGTTCAGTTCAGTTTAGTTCAGCTCAGCTCTATTCAGCTAATGTAAACGAGCCCTAAGCCCATGATACGCCTACTCCTAGCTCATTAGGTGCTTTGTACCCCTTGAATGATTTATACGTGACTAGCTTATTAGGACCGACAAGTAGTTTGTTATGATCTAAAAAACATGGCTTATATATTAAGACATGCCTTGACACATGGCCTAGAATAAAGAGGGTGTTAGTACGCTAGCACGTATCCATATAACATCTTTGAGGATTCTTTATCTTTCCCTTTTAAATTCACGTGTTCGTCAAATTAGACACTAACGATCTGTAGTTTGACATGGCACACGACCTAATAGTCTAATAATATATACTAACTACATTATTGATAAATACAAAAACAAAGCCACATACATCTACCTAACACATAAACTACCACAAATAATAGATTTAAAAAAAAATAAAAAAATACTGTAATGCTTTAATAATTTTAAAGTTGGATTTTATGTTATGTAATGTTATATATATATATATAGTTTATATTAGCAGCTACATCATACAAAGCGTCTGTAGTCCAACGGTTAGGATAATTGCCTTCCAAGCAATAGACCCGGGTTCGACTCCCGGCAGACGCATTCTCTCTTTTTTAAAATTTTATTTTATATATTTTTGGTAGAATTTATTTAATTTTTTCATTTATTTATGTTTTTGGCAGAATTCATTCACGTATTTTTTTTTTAAAAATGTTTTGGGTAGAATCCATTTGTGTATTTATTTGTTAATATGTTTTTGGTACAATTAATTTGTGTATACGAAATCCTATAATTTTTTTGTGTGTGTGTGTATACAGAGTAAGTATATTTTTCTTTTACTATCAGTCTGGGTTGAAAAGTTTGAATTTTATCATTTTTGGTTTTAAAAAAGTGCTCTAATTACTTAGGATCTTTCATTAAAAATTTTGAGCACTTTTTCCTAATGAATAATAATACTCAGATGCATTTCTTCACCATATATGATATATTGATATATTCTTTAACAACATGGGGAAAATTTTAATTTGTATATTGATGGTGAAAAAGAATAAATAATCAAAATTCTAGGAGACAATTTATGTAAATACAATACAACTGATTTTCTATGACTAATCAGCTGTCATCCAATGGTCTTTAAGGATTGTAATAAAAACATCATCAGCTTAATCTGAAGCTTGTGCTTCTATTAGCAACTACAATTTTACACCAGCAAGAACGTCGGTGGTGGAATGGTGGCAGTTGAATTTTTAGCACAAATGGGCAGCAAGAGCCACAAACACGCCAAACAGTCATTGATATGCTAGGTTGCACTAAGTCGGGAACAGGGTCGGAAACGAATATGGGGACTGAAAACGGCAAATCTAAAAAAATAATGTTAATGGGTACGGCCAATTGTAACATGAAGAATCCGAATCGTCCCCAATACGGGGACAAATCAAATTCGGGGGCGGCTACCAATATGAAGTAACCATGCTACATAGTTGATATGAGCCCGCTTCAAACTCTGCTGCAGCTTTGTTCAATTTTGCGCAATAACTAGTAGTTGAAATATTCTTACAGTTGGCCAAAGTGCAATTGCAGATGCAGTGGCCAAATCTTACTCTTGCTATAGCTTGCCAAGAGGAGACTCTGAGGCATAGTCATCAACTAGCCAAAGGCCGTAATCACGGAAACGCTTTATCTTTTTCTCGAATCCGAGGATGTAGTTATTATGGATGATGACGTGTGAGCCCTTTGTTTCACGGACCCATGTTTTGTTCTTGAAGTACAATCCTCCGGTTGGAAATGCAGACTGGGGGAGCAAAAACATATCCACCTGTAATGAGCATTTCAAGCTCAATTAGTCACAGCTTGATAGAGATAAATCATTACTTCTGATTTCAAAAACAAAGTACAAACAACAGCAACTTGCAATATCAAAGGTCTCATGGATAGTATGAGCAAATTAGATTAGTTTTAGATTAACTGAAGGTTTCTTTTACCAGAAAATTTACTATTAGTGACTTTCGAAGCATCAAAACTTGCTCGTAAATGGAGAGCAACAAGAAAGCTGTAAAATAAAAAAGACAGCAGCAAAAATGAGCCATTTGAAGGCCATGGACCATTAACAAAACTATCGTGTCTTGACAATGTAGATCAAATTTCTTGTTTCCTATTTCACCACTCTTTTTTTTTGTTTTGTTGTGATTCGTACTTTTTTTGGTTGGGGGTGGGGGGTGTCTGTGGAGGGGTTTTAGGTCATATTTGTTACTCCGTACTAGACTATACCTTCCACATGTACAAAGTGACGATCAAGTCACTTGCAAAATGAGTTTATGTTTTGAAAGTGGTCAAATAGTTTCCTCTAATCTTAATTCATCACACATTAATAGTTGTAACTTGTAAGAAGAATGGCAGCTTAAGCACAAGGAAAAAGGAGGGTTCCAATGGACAGTAAACATGTCTAACCTGTTTTTCTATTTTCATTAAAGCCCAATTAAAAGCAGGCTGGTCATTAGATTTCCTTGCTCGGGTCCATGGCTGCTCATGAAGTTCTTCAATCCACTTTGTCATGGCCAACTTGGCACCACTTGTGGGCCGCAGGAAGATCATGCAGCTGCAAACATATGGCCGCCCTTTTTTTCCAGGAGGTGGTAATGCATGGGAATGATTTAGAGGCTTCACCTAGATGCAAGAAGCAAAAGCAAGGACTAAGGTTGAAAAATCAGGAAAAAAATTCACAGCACGAAACCAAAACGTCAAAACGATGCTTGTTCTAACAATCTACATAGCTCCATGGTCTTTTTCCTTAGCGGTAGGAAAAAGCATGGCTAGCCTGATAATCATATGACCATTAAGCAGAGACAAGAAAAATAAATAAAAATAAAATCCACAGATCATATCCATGCAGAATTCATTTCATCATAACGGAAACAGATGACATGTTGTAGAGTGCAGCAGTATATAGTACATGATCTTAACGTTCCTAAGTGACAAAGATTCAGGCTGCCAGAAATAACAGGTACTCACTGCGGCCACATCATCCATAAAGTAAACATCATGATTGCCCTCCAAATAAGGAAATGGGTCTTTCAACCAAACCATATCAACATCATTGTACATAACACTATGCCCAAGCTCCAGTATATCCAGAAGGTGCTGAGGCCTTCTAGCCGTAAAATTGAAGAATCCCTGCACAGATAAACAGATACCCGTTATTATTAAGCAGATACATATAAGCACCAATGAACTAATGTTGAGTTCCAGATGCTAAAATGATCATTTTTAAAATTTAAGTTGAAGCAAAAACAAGTTGATGTAGATTGCTGAATGGAAGGAAAGTGGGCAATCACATGAATTCCAGATCCTAATAAACAAAATCATCAAAAGTTCATTACAACAAATTGCAACATTATGAAGCAAGTCCGATTGCAGGACTAGGAAAGATGTTGAGGCCGCTGGCCACCAGAAGTTCACAAAGATCATAAAAAATTTCCCTATTATATTAGTAACCGATCTATTGTACTAATTTCTCCTCACATTTTGTTATAAACATTTAATTCCTAAAGAAGTATTTTTTGTTGATATAAAATAAAAGTACGGATCAAAACTAATGAAAAAATTGCATGTCCAAATATTACAAATGGAATCCTAATATGAGCTTAGCTGCTTAGAATAGGCTAGACAAAACAATAATTAGGATATTGATACTTTCCATGAAGTTAAGAAGTAGAAGACCATTCCTACAGGGCTTTTATATACTCGACAAATCTACCACACTTAAAAGATAATAAGTAAAGCTAGTTTCAGAACGAATAGATCACTTCAGTTTGGAATATAACTTTCTGCAGCCAAAAAAAGAAAGCAATACATGCCCTATCTCCCTTTTCCGGCTCCCCAACCTTATAAGTCTTCCCACAAATGGCGAGCAATTTGGAATAAACGAATTCCATTATATAGTAGCAATATTAGTATATTAATCCCTCAACACTTCATCAAGTTAACTCCGCCAGTGAGGTTTCCCGCTGCCAATCCTAAGCCAGCCAGCATAAAAATATGTCATGTTCAGGCGCATGGTTGGATAAGATTAGTACTAGGATGGGTGACCTCCTGGGAAGTCCTTGTGTTGCCATGCCACCGTCCCCACCGACACTGTGGTTGGCCGAGAATAGTACTAGGATGAGTGACCTCTAAGGAAGTCTCGTGCCATCGCTTTGGGATTAAGGTGCAGCGCAAGAAGATGACTTCATCAAGTTGTAGATAGCAAATGGTCATGGACTGCATAGATTCATGTAGCTAATGTTCTAACTTCGAAAAGATAATCTAAGGCCATGGGCCTGCCAGAGTGTGGCAATCAACAAGGGGCATTTTCAATGGCAAATGTTAATGCTTAAGGTAAATAATATGCAGAATAATTAGGAAGAGCAACTTACTGCTGCTACACTACCTAGCCATCACTCCCCTATGTATTTCTAGAAGGAAAAGCACACAATTAATTTAAAGTTAAGGAAACTAGGAAAATCTCCTCTCAAGAGATATATGTCTTGGTGTGCTAATGTAAATGACTATCAGAGTAATCAGACGCAACAAAATCTTCTGAAATGTTGGCTTTTGGTGTTAAACACATACTACCATCATTCCTCTTAGCATAGCTCCAGAAAATTTTAAAACCCTGAAAAACCATTCATGTATATAAAACAATCTAATCCTGAAGATAATGGAACCACAGCCAATTTCACCTTCAATGAATGCACATAAGTGACATAACATGCTATATTACTATTCATCAGGAAGCCTACCCTCTTGCAATTGTCAAAATAGAGCACCCCTTGTAACCGAATACAAATCGATCACTCGAACCTTAATCAGCTTTAAGCAGAACCCAGATCCCAGTGATCAGGATATTCAAATTGACTGCAAAATTTGGGCGTATTCCCTTCCCTTTGAAGACAAGAATTTAAGGATTCTTTCATTCAATTTCAAGACTAGGGCACACTCAAAGTTTATCTAGTTTCGGAATCCTATTTCACTAATAAAGTATAGTGAATCAGCACTTCACAATTTCACATATAGGAGCATTCCAAAACTCCAAACACCCACACTCAGTACATCAACGCATAACTTCAAAACTGCATTCAAATCAAGCAATCTATATCAATAAATAGTTCACATTTCTAAGCTCCAAGAAGTGAAAGTTGGCCTAAATCTAAAAACCACAATATGCAATAACCTATACATGATCAAAATTGCAAATTAAAACAAAAACATACCAAGGAACCAAACTTGTGCGCAGAATGAGATTCAAGGACTGGAGGGATAAGCACAGCATGACCAGGCCATCTCTCATTAACCCTATACAAAGTGTTATAATCTTCAGCAATTACCAGAACCTTATCTTGATGTTTATGTCTTGTAACACTGATCAACCAGTTATTCAAAAAGTCCAAGTAAGGCTCACTAACAATACAAACAATCACAGTCCCATTTTGCCCAACAAAGGAAACTGCTTCTTTAAGGGAGTAATTTCTCCATTTAGACTGAAATTTGAAGTTGGTATTTGAAAAAAGTGATTGGGAGATGCCCAAGTAAGGGTAGAGAAAACCTAGAATTATGAGGAGAGAGAAAAGGAGAAGAAGGTTAGTTCGAGTGAGAAGAAAAGAAGGTCTTTTGTTTAGAGAGAAGAAACGAGGAGAATGTGGAGATGGATTTGTTAGGAGGGTTTGTGCTGGTCTTTGGTGAAGAGAAGCTGCCATTGTTAGTGCAGATCAAAGCTCTGAAAACTGGGAATTTGAATCCATGAACGGAAATTTAAGAAGGTGGAAACAAGAATCGTTAAAGCTATGAAAGTGTGAAATCTGGGTTCATGGAATTAAATTTGATGGATTTTATAATTTACGAGTAGAAAAGTGTGAGATGTGAGTATGTGACTGAAGAGTGGATCTGTATTTTGCGAGGTGTGAATTGCTGATGTAACAAGAAAATTACAAAGAAGCCAAGCGTTTATAGGTTTTTTTTTTATTAATCCATCCGAATCATATTAACTGGAATCGATTTGATTTTTTTTCTTCTCTATTTCATGTCAAACTAGTTTGTCGGCCTAGCGTTGCTCGGGGTGTTAACTTTCTTTTATTAATATTATGTGATTATGTCTTACCCTCGTAAAATTCATTTAAAAAAAAATCTAACCTCTTAATATTGGTTGAGATAGTAATTGTGTGATCTTGAATCCTAAGCACCCTTATCAGCAAACTATTAATGGTTTGCTCAAGAACAAACCTTTTTGTGCTCTTAACAACAAATCTTAAATGGTTTGTTTGCAAACTATACTCCAAAAGTTTGGAAAACCAAACTGGCTTGCAAACCAGTTAAACAAAAAAAATAAATAAAAAATAACTGCTGAATCAATCAGCTTTGTACACGCAGAGGAGAGAGGGAAGGAGAGATAGCAGGCGCAGAGGAGAGAGGAAAGGAAGAGAGAGGAAATTTAATTTAATTACCCATTTGTAATTAAAATAACTTATTATGTATTTTTAAAAAAAATTAATAATTACACCAAAATTCATATTTTTAAATTCTCTTCCATTTGGAAACCCATATTGATATAATTTTAAAATATAATATATTTCCCAACGGCTATATTTACAACGGTCATGAACACTAGTTTCGTATTAATGTGTAGCTTGGTTTGTTTAATTAGTGTGTGTTAGGCAATTGCAATTGTTAATTTGTACCACTTTTAATTACTGAACTATGTTAATCTAAATCAATTAATGATATTATTAATTGCATAATTAACTCAATTAATTAGCAAATTTGTATTTTAACTTGTTAATTGAAATTAAATAAATTAAAGGAAAAATTCACATGAATAATTCGACCTTTATGCAGTCTTCTCAAAATGGTCCGACCTTTTGATTATCTCAGAATAATCCCACCTTTCACCCTCATCTTCTCAAAATGGTCCCCAACCCATTGTGACCGGTTATAGCAGGTTAATTAGACACGTGTTGCATTTTTATTGGTCCTTAGTTAATTAATCAAAGTTTAATTTGATTTACTTAAATTAGTTAATTAATCAATTTTAAAAAAACAATAAACCCTAAACTACTAGTGGTGGGGGAGGCCGGTGGGGGTGGGGATGGGGTGGTGGTGGTTGAGAGGGGTCGAAAAGGGGCGGAGATGGGAGCTAGGGGGTCAAAAAAGGACGGCGGTGGGAGAGGGAGGATTTCGGGGTGAGGTGGCTGGGAGGGGGAGGGTTTCGGGGTGGGGGTGGCAGGGGAGGGGGAATCAGGGTGGGGGTGGCTAAGGAGGGGGAATTGACGGGTGGGGGGTGTGGGTTTTGGTGGTGGGGGCTCAGTGGGTGGCATGGTGGGGGCACGGCTGGGGGGCTAGCCAGGGAGGGGAAATTTGGGTTTTTTTATATAAAAATAATTTAGTTTTATTTTATTTTTTATGCAAAAATGACCGGTTATGTAGGTTTTAGGTCACTTGGACCATTTTGAGAATGTGATGGTGAAAGGTGGGATTATTCTGAGATAATCAAAAGGTCGGACCATTTTGAGAAGACCGCATAAAGATCGGATTATTCATGTGAATTTTTCCTAAATTAAATGTACATAAACATGTCAATTAAAAATATGTGGTGGAAAAAAGTAGGAGAAAGAAAATATGATGAGGTGGAAAAAAGTAGAAGAGAGAAAATGATAAACTTTTTTTGTGTGGTTTGTTGTTAAGAGGTGAATTGTAAATGGTTTAGTTTGGGTGATGTGGATGAGAGAGAAATGGAGAGAGAAATTTCTGTTGGTTTGCTGATAATAAAAGGTTATTATATACAATAATTAAATATCCTTACTCTATATTTTATGTTAAATTATTGTAAGTAATATAAAATAGATGGAGTATAATTTTCTCACTTTGTTCCCTTTTCCAATTTCACAATTAGAATGTTATTTAATTCAAATTGCTTTTAACTTTATAATTTTGATTTTTTAATTATAGATGTCGTATTAACTTTTTATTAATAATAGATTTTTTTTATTGTGTTTTTTAAAGAGTTGTCCAAAGTCTAAAAGGTTATTTCTAAATTCTTATACGCAATTTGATGAACCACAATGAATGTTAATAATCATTTATACTTTTCATACTTCTATGTCAAATTTTCTATGTTTTTTCAAATAAGTTTTCAGATGTAATTGTTAAGTCATTTAGCAATTTGCACATATATTCTTGTGAAAAGAAAAAAACAATCTAAATTTTTTTTTTTTGGGTAGATCACAAGATATTTGATTAATTAAATTAGCTTATAATACAACAAAGATTTGTAAATAATCTTTATTATATAAGTCAAGGGGAGAGCCATTGTGTCCCCTAGGAAAGTCCATGTTACGGTTGTTACCCCTCAAAACTTTCTAAAATTTCAATTTGTATCACTCCTAAATTCTAATTATTAAAGAAAGTTATTATAACTTTTAAACTTTTTTTAAATGAAAATAGTACAAATAAAGTGAGACAGAAGCTTTAGAGTCCAAATAAAGAACGACGAAAACTTAGGCCAACATAGAATACCTCGATATACATGATTATTCAAACAAGCAATCACATTATTAAGATTTACAGCACAACCCAAGCAATAATAGGTTATAGGAGATCAGGAGGTATTACATTTTTTATACAAAGACATTTAACTGTCGACAAAATATTTCACCTAAGAGTTATATAATAAACCACCTAATTGATAAGAACACAAAAACTACGCTTTTTATTAGATCTAACAGCGGAGAATGGTAAGCAAAATGAGAGCATCGAATTAGTTACAGTTCATGGATTCAACGATCTTTTAATGTACCGATATCAGATATAGCAACTCAGAGAAGCTCTTCCAGGTCTTGATTAAGTTGGCAATTAGAGAATCTTCTAGATTGAAGGTTAAGCCACTTTACCAGTCCTGAGCTTTGCTGTTTTCTGTTTGACAAAGAAAGCTGACAACATACTTTTTTGGCGAACAGGGGCCTTCACGATTGCTTGCCGTGAGTTGTCAAGAGATCTGTATGGTGTCACAACCTTAGACTCCATTGCAGAATCCTGCATTATTATTATTAAACATTAGTATCCCGCTCCCAAAAAAAAATCAAATAATAAATACTGGTATCTATTTCAACTCAAGCACTAGAAATAACTTTTACATTCAATGGGGTGATTTCTGCAGCTTCACTGGATGCATTCTAATACAGATACATAATGCGATTTATTGAAACTCTCTTTCCTTTTCAACCAAAAAAAACTGAAACCTTTGATCCTTTTCAACCCCCTACCCCAACAGAGTAAAACTTGGATTTTAAAATTAAAAAAAAAACTAGGATATTGTCGGTTACCAACCTTCCCGGAACAAAACCGCTCTGCATCTCAATGAATGCAGCTAGACTTTCTTCCCCAGCCGCCTTTCCGAAGTTTAGAGGAAAGAAGGCAAGGGATACCGCGAGCCGGCTATACCGCTATACGTATTCCACCGCAGCCTATTTATACGCCCGCACCAACCGAGGGTCATCCATTACGAAAAGACTTTCCTCAGAGTGGGATTTTCAATAGGTACTATTTTACTAACAGGATTCATTACTACTTTAGCTACTCTGGCGGCTTGACCAGTTACTATGGATTCCCCACCCACCCACAAACGAAAAAAAAAAAGGATTCCTTTTTCTTTCCGCAGAAAAAATGAGTAGAAGCAATACATATGAATCATTAGACATAGTTGCAAATCCTAAAGCATGAGAACAGAAAAGAACACACTATATGCTAAGGAATAATAATGAAATTATTTAAACATCTGCATAAATAACACGGTACTCAGAAAATCTACAGGAAGGATTCCAATTCTTGCACTTACGTGTAACAATCAGCATGCACATGAAAAATGAAGATAGCACGTCAAAATTTCATTATCTTTACCTTAGGCTTTGCACCATATGGTTGCAAAGAAGCCCCAGTTGAATTTACACTAGACAGCTGTGTGTGGACCGATGACTTAACTTGAATATCATCCTCTTTATCTACAAAAACATTTACACACAAAACAAAAAATGGATTATCAAATGCTAGACTATTACACAACAAAGTTATAGCAGAATGTTTGAACAACTGAGTAACACACCTAGAAGCTGAAATACTGCAGGAGATCTAGGAGGAGTTCTCTGGACTTCTGAACCACTGCAAAGGAAAGAAGTAAAGATTCAAAAAACTAACACAATTTTTGAGAGGTTTAAACTTTAAAGAGCTCAATCAATACAATTAATCAGCAATACATTCTAAGTTTCTAACAGTAATCTTTGCATCTGGTATAAGTTCAGGGAATATCAACCTGATAACAGTCCTATGACTCCCTTTCAAGGGAGTTTTTGTTTCAGACCCAAGGTGCCATGAAAGAGTCTTTGATCCAGGTGAACCTGAACAGTTTAACATCAAATCCAAGTATCCAACTAAGCACATGTATCAATAAGATATTTGCATTTTAGTCCAAGTGTGTTAAGTGGGAAATTAAGTACCTGCAGAATGAATACGAGGCCTTGCCTGGACATGCATTTGCCTATTGTCAGTCTGTGTAGTAGGACTAAAGTGTACCTTCTTGTTGACAGTGTCTGCAAAAGCATGAAGCAAAGGGGAGGTGTTGTAGTTTAAGCTTCTTCGTGAACAAACAACAAATAAAATGTCGACAAATTTTCATTTTTTTTTCTTTGAAGCACATAAACATATTGTGGCAAATCAATAATGTTCCTTACTTGGCAATACATATCGTTTGTGATGTCTCGGAATGATTGCCAAAAGTTGCTGCTGCCTAAGGCCTTCCATCTCCATGTAAGTGTGGCAAGTGAGAAGTTTCTAGAAACAAAACGAAATCAGCTCCAGCAAAAGAAGGGGGGGAAGAGGGGTGGGGGGGTGGAGTAGAGACAAGGAGATCCCAGTGCCAGAGTGCCAGGAAAGGGGGAAAACAAAGTATACCTGATTTAGGCATGTTACTTTCAACTCTGTGATTGACATATCTGAATTTTGTTGCTCAAGCAGGTCAGTTAACTTGTAGGCAACAGTACCTAGGTGGTCAACAGCATTAACAAGGGCTCGTACAGCATAATCTTTAAGGTTGTCTAATACCCTGTAACATTATCAATACAAACATGATGATTGATGGCATAAAACAAAGAAAAGTCCATAAAAGAAACAACAGAACTGGATAGAGGAAGGTTAAAGTATTTGGCACATAAATGCAAATTATACTAAATGGGAAACACCTCAACCTCAGTGCTAACAAGCTAACTACAACAATTAATCTGTTTCATACTTTGATCCAGTTAAACCACTAACTAAAAGTTAAGCTATTAGTGATGAAAGCAGAAACATCATGCTGAAAATCTCCAGTCTCCACACCATGCAGATCTAAAGTAACTCAATAAAGCAAATAATCATGTTCTTATAATACAAGGTGTTTGGATAAGGTCCAGGTCAAAAAAAAAAGATATGAATAAAGTCTATATTGTAGAGTATAAAGCTTTGATAAAAAGGATCTATTTATATTCATAATGTAATGGTACACATGAAAACATCCTGAGAAGAATGGTTAATATATCAACGAGTGATCCTCACTTGTGTGGATCTTTAATATGCAGTTTGTTCTTCCCCAAGTTCCTTTTGTTTCAAAGTGCTCAAAATTCAAATGATTCAAAGACTTGTCATTTTACCAAACATATATAAAATGTACACTGTACAAAGTATGAACCAACATTCTGGGTCAAAATTGGGATTTCTGGATCAGAAATTCCAAATCTACAAGTATAGGGTAAGCAAGTGTTGCAAAGTGGTAATGAGGCCTAGACACAATAGGGGATATGGGGAACATATTGTAAAACTAATTGATTACACTTTAACACCACAGATAAAAGCCCATAGTAATGAAATTGTGACATTACATTTGCTTCTGCTCGCTGTGAAGATAAGACTTCTCACAATATTCAGCAGCTGAGTAAAGCTGGGGTCTCAGATTTTTTAGTTCCTGTATAGAGAAAATGCAGAAAATGATTAAAATCCAAGAAACAAATCAGCTTCCCACATCAAATTTAAAAGCAATGAGCTAATGACGAATTAATACAAAATCTGACTTGCTATATTTTATGAAGGATTAGTAAGCATTAGCTATTATGAAGATATAGCAATCTCCCTTCTGTTTTTTTTTTCCTGAACATTACTTCTTTTTTCATTCAAAGCAAAATACATTGTATCTTTCTCTTATAACACTATGGGCCAGTTCAATGCTGCAAATACTTTCTACAATAACAATACTCCAAATAAGTTCATGTTTCCCACTCCTAAATTCAATTGATGTGTAGCTAATAATCGATATATAAGAATCCAAATAGATCAAGCTGAGAAAGAGGTATAGATCCCTCACCAACAGGACTTCACTTATTTCAGTCACAATAATTTCACACTCCAATCCCTTTACATAAATGATTAAATTTCAGCACATATTTCTCACTGTCCCCCCACAATATTTACTTAAATCATTTTGTAGGTCCTTGTTTTAAAATAAAAAAAATTCTATTTCCTTCTTGTTAGTTATATAATTATAAGGTGATAGAGCCTCCTGCTCCAATTCATGTAACATTCTCAACTCAAGATTCCCAAATTCCCAATAGCTGAGCAATCACTCATCAAAGCTATGTTTCGTGGGAGAAAATTCCATCAAAACCTTGCCTGAATCAAGGACTACAAATCAGCTTACAATAGAAAAAAGGAGTCTCGTCATCTTAGACCCGTACTCCTTGGATCACAATTCACAAATTCCGTCAAAACCTGAATACAATCATTTTAGTTACCCCGAATTCAACAGTTTCTAATCAACAAGCCCTTTCCAAAATTTTCACACGAGGAGCGACCACTTAAAAATACCTTTTTCCACTTAAACTTAAGTACTCCAATTGTTTATCCTCCAAATAAACTCACAAATACTCAACTGAGCGCTTGAAAAATGCTGAGCATGATTTTTTTTTAAATGTACTACTCCCTCCGTTTCATAAAAATGGCAACAATGTCATCTTCACCCGTTTTAACACAGGTAAGAATATGAATATAACACAAGTAAGAATATGAATATAAGTTACTAATATAAAAAATATTCTAATTAATTTAATCGTTTACATTAAATTGAAAACAATCGTTGAAACCAGTTCAAAGATATGATTGTAATAAAAATTTTGAAACACTACATGTATAACTTGTAAAGAAGGCTCTGGATATAATGATTTGATTACATTTGTATTAGAGCAAAAAAGATAATTTAATTGCACAAATATTGTAAATATTTCCATATTACTTCCAATATCCAATTACAGAGACTATACATTCGCAGTATCACAGCCACTAGAATTTCGCAGCAAACACATAATCTTGTGAATATTGCAGGGAGAAATTTAATCATTTCAGAAAATGCGTACAATCTAAGTCAACGAAAAATAGAAAGAAGTCAAATAAATTAAAATAAAAACTATTTTACAATAATTATTGCAAAAATAGAAATTAGATCAAACAGTAAAACATCACCAAAAAAAAAGAGGAAACGTTAGATCCATCACCGGAAAAAGGAAAGAAGGAGAACCTGTAAGGCTTTAACGAAACTTTTGCTACGTTCCATGGAAGCTTCATCGAAGGTCATAGGACTAGAAAGAGCTTTATGCTGCTCAACTTCCATTGCCAAAATCAACAACAACAAAAAAAATAGAAGAAATCAAATTCAACAAAGAATGAAACCCTATGAAAGAAGATGAAAATGGAGCATGAAATTGAAGGGGAGAAAAAGGTTAAAAGAAGCAGGAAAGTGGTTGATTAAAGAGAGGGAAAGAATGTTTAGCAGTGAAGGAAAGGTTGGGAAGATGGTAGAGAGAGAGAGAGAGAGAGAGAGAGTGAAAGAGAAGCAATGAGTGGGAAAAAGACGGGAAGAAAGGTGGGGGGAGTATTTAAGAGTGATGGAAGAAGAGAGAGAAAGTGAGAGTGTGAGAGACGGTGGAGTTGAGTGGAGTGAAGGTGGTTGTGGTTGTATTTGACCATCCGTTTTTGCCACCCATGTGCTACACCTTCATTATAATAACTGCTGCTTCACCTTTCTTGCTCTCTCTCTCTCTCTCTTGACTATATCATTGACCATCAAATGGTGATACGGAGGAATCATTTAGGTATTAACATATTTTTTTGGATGTCTAAAAATATTTGTTACAAGTCTAAAATAAGCAATATGGCCTACATGTAGTCCTACAACTATCCTCTACTTTATTTTACCTTATTCCACCACTCTACATATTAAAATACAAATTTTCATACCAACTCAATACTAACCTCTTATAAAAGTGAAAATTGTACTGTGTTGCAAACAAAGAGGGACAGTGGAACTATGGGAGTATTTGCTTGCAATGAGAAATATTGAGAATTAAATTCTTATAGTAATTTGAATTTCATGAGAATTAACATTCTTGTCTAATTCTTAGGAATTTTCAAATTGTGTGTGGTTGAGATTTGGGAAATTAAATTTCAAAAGAATTTTGATTTACCTAGAAAGGTTTGGATAAGCTATTTCCTACATTATGTGGGAATTAGAAATTCCAAGGTATTTTAAATTCCTCCATTTTATACTTTTTTTTGTTAACCAAACAATAATGGGTTATTGTATTTCCTAAGAATTTTAGACATTTACCATGTGCTGAGGTCTTGGCTAATTGATTAAGTTATGCGAACTTCAAATTTTAGATTTTCAGTAGTTAGGTACGAACTTCATAGCAAGAATTTGTGATGATTCAATATCTTACTATGCGGATGCGTGTGTCAGTTAAATTAGACTGAGGGACATGTAGTAGGACACAATTCAAGGCCTAGTACCACCTACTTTATAAAAATAAAATAAATAATAACATAACAATTAAATTGGTACTCTACTTTGTGAATAGACTATTAAACATTTTTCTATCACAATGAGAAATGCAAATATTAAATTTGAAATGTCAATATCGCTACGACTTCAACTGTATAAATTTTTGTAAATTAATTTTGGTGATCGGCTCATTTATTGTGTCAGCCAATAAGAAAATAATTTAGAGGAACGTCACTTTGACACAATGATGTTGTAACGACCCTGATTTTCATGATATTTTCTGCCTTGATTTATGTGTATTTATGTGATGATATGTATAGTTCAAATTATTTTTTGAACTATTTAATTTATTTTATGTGAATAATTTTGATTTAATTCGAATTATTTTATTTGCAGTTATTATTATTTATGTTAATTATTATTTAATTAATTAGAATTTTTATTATTATTTAATTTTCTAATTAATTATTTAATATTTTGGGGCTAAATCGATTTATACATGATTTATCATGTAATTTTTATAAATTAGCCCAATTGTTTACGAAAGCCCAAATTAGGCCCATTTGTCCCTTTGGCCGGTTGTCCTCTTAGTTGGATGGCAAATTTTGCCACTTGCTTCATGTTCACACCTTCACTAATCTCTATTTATAGAGTGGTTAGTAAGGCTTGATGATCCTTTATGCTCATTTGCCATTTACACTTGCCATCTCTTGTCATCAAATTCAAAACACAAAAACTCCCTCTCTTGCCTTAATTCCACACGCCATTTTTGCCATGAACAAGCCATCAATTGTTCATCATCAATTCTAACCTTAAACTTAAAGATTCAAAGTCTATTAATCTTTAAGTATCCTAAACACAATCTAAATCCAATTGTTGCAATCAAGATCATTTGTTTGGGTGGTTTTCCGGGTAGGTTCGTGTGTCTTGTTCGTGTGGGTGTTCGTGTGTGAAGCCGTGCAAGTGGTGGTGCTCGTGTTCGTGGAGCCGTGTGTGCGTGGTGCAGCAGCCGTGCAGTGGTGCCGTGTGGGTGTGCCCGTGTTCGTGTGGTTAAAGCCAAGCCGTGCCGTGTGTGCCGTGTTGGCTGTTCGTGTGGCTCGACTTTCCGGGCAGCTTTTTGTGTTGATTTTGTGTGTTAATCTTCAATAAGGTAACATACTTTCTCAACCCAATTGGCATACTATGTTCCATAGTATCGATTAAATGAACAAGATTGGTTTATATGAAGTTTTGATCATGTTTTTATGTATGAATGTAAATCTGATTTTGGAATGGTTATATGATAATTTTATGATTGAATATGATGATTTTATGAATGATTATGTTAGTGTTAAGTTGTTGATTATCATGTTCAAGTTTGGTGGATTTTGGATGATGATAAGTTGATGATTTCATATGTTGAATTGATGAGTTTATGCATGTGATATGATGAAGATGGATGAGTTCTTGGTTGAAGTTCTTGAATCTTGATTGAGTTCTTGATTTAAGTTCTTGGATCTTGATGAGTTCTTTATGAATCTTGATGAGTTCTTTATGATTTCTTGGTCGAGTCTTGAAAGTTAAAAGAAAGCAGTATTGATTAAAGAAAGTCAAAGAAAATGTTAAAGGAAGTTAAAGAATGGATTAAGAACGTTGATTATTGTTGGTTAGACTCAAGATTAAGGCATAAAGGCAATTCTTGAGAATAACTTCGTGATTTAACTGATTATTTTCGAGAATCAAGGCGCAAAGGCAATTCTTGAAATTAATTATGTTATGTTTAAGATGATTTAGTTTTAAAGATGTTTAATTAAAGATTAGCTTGATTTCGTTGCTAAACGCCTAAGACTTAGAGTAAGATTCTTTGTTTTTGGGTTAAGACGTTGCCCCTATTCCATCCGCGGTATTGGGATAGTTGGAGTCCTACTATGTTATCTTTTGATGTGGATTTCCAGTAAGATTGGTTTCACGGGACATGAATTTCCAGTAAGATTGGTTTCATGGGGTTGGGAGTAAGATTCTCAATCCTAGCATAGTAGAAAGTTCGATCGCGTAAGATGCGTTCGTACGTGCATAGTCCGGTCTAGTATATGAATGATTGCGCCAAAGATAGTTGGTTAGGATGTTTGAGTCGAGTTCATGAATTGGATGATTCTCGCATGTTTTGGATTATTGTTTGGTTATTTGATTTGTGCTATGTTCATGTGTATTCCCATTAGGGTGAGTCAGTTATGTTACTCGCCACTAATGGTGGATTGTTGTTTGTATTACAGGTAATTCTGATGACGAAGTTCTTGCTTAGCTTTGGGTTGGGCGAGCGACGTTTTTATGCTTTGTTGTATATTCCTTTGTTATTTGATTTTAGATAGTTTTGGACTATTGTATGGACTCTTATACGTTGGTTTTAGACTCTGACGTGTGGTTGGAGTTACTTGTATTTTAGGATTTTAGGTTGACTTTTTGGTTTAGTTATGTACAAACTTGTGGGTATTTGTACTTTCGGAGTTTAATAATAATATTTTGAGGTATTAGTTTTAATTCCTAAGTATTTCGAGTTGTTAGTTATGACTATTCGACTCGTCGGTTTCTTCCGCGCCGATTTAAGCGAGTCAGATCGTCACAGATGCAATGCAGAGGAGTCACTCTATCACCAAGATGCAGGATCGATCATCCCATTCTAGGGACAACAACAACTAGATGTTTTCATGATAGAACACTTGATATGGGGATATATTTCTTCTCCACCACCTCTGGACTAGGAATATAGGATTTGGTCCTTGGATATTCCTCCAAAACTTCAGCTTTACCTTTGACAATTATTGCATCACAGTCTACCATTGCGCTTTACTCTTTTTGCCAGACAATATATTCCACTATGCACGTGCCCCCTTGTCAATTTGATGATGAAATCATTGATCATCTTTCACTTAATTTCCCCACAATTATACTTTTTTGGCAACACCGCATATTAGAAACATTTCCAACTTATAAGGTTCGTTTAATTTATACATATTCGTGATATGTATACATTTTTAGATTGGAACCATCCTACCCTTATTCCAAAGATTACCTTTTCTCTGTGGTCTATTTGGAAGAGTAATAATGCTCTTTTTTTTTTTATAATACTCCATTCAACATTCTCCAAACTATTTACTGGTCTTTTTTCCTTTCCTCGGAATGGACGACTCGTACCCATCTCGACATGGCAACTTCATCCCTCCCCTTCTCATCAATTATTCCTCCATTTCCACTTCACCGACAACCTAATCCTTGTTGCATGGCATCCACCTACTTCTCCAGTTGTCATGCTTAACTTTGACGGAAGCTCTACTTATACGTCAGCTGCGACAGACTTCACTATCCGTGACTCTCACTGCACTTGTCTTGCTGCTCAAACCTTTAACCTTGAAACGCCCTTTGCTATGCTCACAGAGTTAATTGCAATGTGAAACAGTATTCGACACCTGCTTGAAGCTGGTTTCTTACATGTAGAAATAGAAGGAGATAATCTCCTCGCTATTAATATTGTCAATAACGTACCCCAACCTCCATGGAAGATCGCTCATCTTGTTACTGAAATCCAAGCGCTTCACGCCCTTTGACTCTTATATTGTTAGACAAATTTTTAGGGAAGGTAATCGTGTTGCCGATTGGATTGCTAATGTTAGCCATCTAATCCAGTCCACCTTATATATTCAATGTTACGGTTGTTACCTCCTTTCTCAACTTTTTACTATAACTGAGGAGGATAGGTGAGGTATTACCCTAGTTAGAAGGGCTACCTAATCTTTATATTTCATCTTTTTATCCTATTAAAAAAATTTATTTTTACTCTTTTGGATCACCAATTAATTTCAAGTTGATTTCAATCAAAAGTGCTTGGATTAGATATGTTTGATTTCAGATGAGTTCTATATCGGATATGATTAGAATTGGAATTAAATCAAATCTGATCTTGAATTATGGTTTGAATCATCATTTCAAGCTAAAATTGGATCTCAACCTTCTTCTATATCTCTATTATATAAGGGGAGGGAGGAGGTCGTGGCGGTGTCCAAGTGAATTACACTTTTACCCCTTTTCCTTAACTAAAAAAACTATACTTCCTCTGTTCTTTAAATTTGCTACATTTACTTTTTTCATACTTTCCAAAACATAAAGTTAAATTAATATATCTTTAGATATATATAATAAAAAAATTATAAATATTATATATTTAAAAAGTACACATTGAACCGAATCAAACGAGATCTCACTTGACTATATTTTTTCTTATATGTATCAAATTAGAGAGAGTCAAAATTACACAATGAATAGTGACAAAATTACTTATGCATCAAACATATAAGGACAGAGGTTATATTACAAAACTGGATAACAAACCAAAATCAGTATACACAAAATCTTTGTCTAAAATAAACATTTAATCAATACAAAATAAGTCAATAACAATCATCGTTTTACGAATCTATATATAATCCACTTATTTGTATTGCATTACCGATATGCATTAAAAAAAATCAGTTCAAACACTGGAAATTTCAGTTTGGACCAGATTCAATAACTAAAAGAATATTTTGTATATTGACAACAATAATACAATTTTTTTTTTAAATTTTCGTACACATCGCATGCCCAAAAAGCTAGTGTAGTTAGATGTTAAGTTGAGAAGATAAAAGTGCCATTATTAATTTAGTGGGTTGCTAAACGTCGCCCGCATATTACTTAAAATCGCCGACAACCAAAAGTAAAAAGATAAAATTGCCCTTGATTTAAAATTACACGACAACAACTTGGATTAAATATACAACGACGTCGGACACCACGCCATGACCTCGACCACCACCTCCGCCGCCGCCACCACCACCATGGTGGTGGTGGTTAATTTTTTTTTTCTATAAGGGAAGGGGCGTCCAGATCAGACGCCCCTTCCCTTATTAAAAAAAAAAAAAAAATTAACCACCACCACCATGGTGGTGGTGGTGGTGGTGGTCGAGGTCATGGTGTGGTGTCAGACGTCGTTGTATATTTAATCCAAGTTGTTGTGGTGTAATTTTAAATCAAGGGCAATTTTGTCTTTTTACTTTTTATCGTGAGCGATTTTAAGTAATATGTGGGCGACGTTTAACAAGTCCCATGAGTTCAGATCCTCTAGAGTTTAGGATTGATAGAGTTGGTAGAGTTGTGAGAGCGGGAGTTTTTAAATATTTTTTGTTTGACTTTTGCAGAAATTATCTTAGCCATTGATTGTTTTTCAAGGGTCCAGATTTTAAAAATCTACCAAATCTACCAAAATTGAAATGTAGAGGATCTGAAATCGTATCTATATACTCCCTCCGTCCCATTTTACATGCTACATTGCATTTTGGAACAAATTTTTATGCAAACCAATTTTAATGTGGGCCCACCATTGGTAAAGTTAAGTGGAAGAAATTGATTGGCTTAAAGAGGATAAAAATGACAAAAAAGAGGGTAAAAATGTAAAATATATGTGGAACCCATAGATTATAAAAGGAAATGTAGCAAGTATTTTGGGACATCCAAATAAGGAAATTGTAGCAAGTAATTTGGGAAAGAGGGGGTATATGTCTCCTTCCATTTGTCACTTTAGAATTATTCTTTGTAGGCGTGGAGTACATATCCGAGGATAAATCCAAGCATATAAACATAACATATAATGCTCTGTTCATCTCGTTCCAAGTTAACAATGGAATAAAGTACATGGTGTTTTCTTTACCGTTGAAATTCTTTGCCCATGACATAAAATCCCATTGCCACTCTCACTAGTGCAGTGCTTCTTGCTTTGTCTTCTTTTTTGCTATACCAATCCGAGTCATAACATGTTATATTGATTATTGCTTCCTATTTTTTGGGGGTAATATATATGTGTACACAAAACTATTAAAGTTTTAAGGTTATTAGATTTATATGGGCATTGTTATTTTGGATTTAATTTCTGAAATTTCAATTCATTTAGTTTAAGTTTAGTTTATTTCATGCTGACTCTATATTCATTTTAATTCAATTAACTAGTTTGTTGTCTCGGACGTTATCCCGAGTGTTACTTTTTTTCGTTGATATGTATTTGTGTGATTTGTCTTACCTTTGTGAATTTTTTATAAAAAAATCCAATCTCTAATTTACTTAAATAAAGGAGAGAAAAATATAATATTATATGCAAATTTAAAGCACTAATAAAAGTTGGTTGAGATGGTAAGCGAGTGCCACATAGACAACCTACGTGGCGCGATACAGTGTCTTGAGCGTCTTTTAATATATTGTATAGATAGATTTAGCTTAAATTCAATTTATTCATTACAAAAAACATATCCATTTTAATTATTCTCATGGATCATTTTGTTGATTTTGATAGTCCCTTGTTTTTCCCCCCCAAATTTTCAAATGGAAAATTTCGCTATCAATTATATACTACTTCCACCCTAATTTAGTTGCAACAAGTTTCTAGAGTGAAAACTTCAAATTTATTCCAACAAATGTTTTCTTCCTTTACTAAGTATTATCTCTCCATATTTCTCTCATCATCATTTTTTACCCTCTCTATCCACTTCACACTCAAAATAAAATTTTATCTAAGAGTCCGCATTCATCCATTTGTTACCACTAATTTGTGGCGGAGATAACATATTTGTTTGACTATTAGGGATTGTCATTTCACATAAAAAAATAGACATCAAAACATAGTCCAACCGAAAACCAAAATCTGCCCGTGCTAGGATTCTCTTCATTTTTTTGTCTCCATTTCCTATCCTAAGATCGTGACATCTTATTTAAGATTAAAATAAAATTTCAAAAAACCCACCATTTTCCACACGGTACATCCCCAACCATTGATTGAGGAAATAAATTCTCCATTTGTTACAAGAAATGGAGAGAATCTTAACTCAATTTGTCCACCAATTTCACCTTATTTGACGGGTCCAAAGTGTGATCACCTCGATTTACCATATATTGATCATAGATTTTGAACACCTTTAATTTTATTTTAGCAATTGCTATTGATCATTTCCATCTTTCTAGTTGAGAGTATATTGCATCTCATGCAACAAGACACAAGTGAAAATGCAAAAAATAACCATTCACCTATAATCATTCACCTAATCTATTGCACTTGCACTAGTAACAGGCCAATCATAAATTAATACACCTTTTTTTTCAATTAAGGTAAAGCTTACTGACAGTAGAATTGAAGTTAAATTATGAGGTGCAAATTATTTACTTGATATTCCTCATGACATAATGATAAACGCATAGTTGGAGCATCAATCACCTTCAAATGATAAAATAATAATCAATAGTAACATGATGAATGCAATCACATTCTGAAATCTTTGTGGGGGGTCCCCCTGAGCATGTGACAGCAACTCCAGAATGAATCCTTCAATTTAGGATCTTAATGAAATCTATTATGTCTCATCATAAACAAATGTAAACTAATTTAATCTTTCAACCTAAGATTTATAATACTCCTGTGGTCAGTTAAAGTGTATGTGCAAATAAGTTGAAAGCTACTCTCAGCTTCCCACACTACTGTGTGGCAAACAAGTTTGTGCTGGTTCTGTTTGCCTTTCAGTTGTCACCTCAGAATTCCTTTTACTTTCTTTGGTTAAAAACTTAATAACCCTAATTGTAGAAAAATATTATTTTTTTGGTACTCCTTCAATTGATTTTAGTACTCCGATTTTGGCACCCCATCTTATGAGTAAGACATAACAAACCTTACTCTCACAATGATTTAACCTAATTGTAGGACCTTACAAGACTCAATTAGTCAATTTAATTTGATTTGACTTGATTAAAACTTATTAAACATATTAGACTTGATTACGCGTGATTCCAACTAATCTAAACTCAAACATCTTTTTAAGGCAAAGAGATTACACCCTTATTTATTACTCTCTTAGTTCTTGTTTCTTAGCTCTGGTTCGATTAAGCATACAAAATTAAGAAAAGGGGAAAGTAAAGAGAAAATTGTCAAGGAGTTGATGTGACAGTTACTACATCTATACAAAATACTTACTCCGTTTTTGAATAGTTGGAACAAGTGGATTTTTTTATGGAATATAAAAAATTCATTTGTTGCAATTATTCAAAAACGGATGAAGTAGGTAGGAAAAAGATTTCTAAAAAAAATGATGAAAACGCCAATGGCGTACATAAATAGGGGAGTAGAGAATATAGGCAAAAGCGCATGAAGAGGGTAAAGGGAATTAACTTTCTCATCCTTGGAATAAAAACACAGCACAAATTTTGCACTTTGGCGTCCATGTTCTTCCTCTTTCTCCTTTCTTTTCTCCAGATTGTTATCCAACACAACTCATTTTAAAAAAAAAAATTAAGCTTCAGTTCAGATAATCTCTAATCAATTGTAATAAATTCAATAAGGTTTGGTAAGATCCAATTAGGTTTGATAGGGTTCAATTATCTTTATAATTAGGGTTAATCAAATCCAATAATTCGATAAGTTTTAATCAAATTTAAAAAGTTCAGATAAAATCAACTCTAATAAGTTCAATAAAAACATACCCTTGCTAGACAAGACAAGATAGGTGAGAAACCAGACATGTTATAGTTGTTGATCTCCTAGAATTTTTTTTGGTATTTAATGCAAAATTTTCTTGGGTTCAAGAATTTATCAAAGGGATCATAACTAAAGCTAGATATCTTTAGGAAGAGTTTTAGACAATAGTTTCAGGTTTCCTTTCCATTAATCAGCTGGTAGTTCAGCAATTTGGCAAAATTTACAAAGGACCTGGTCAACCAATTTGAGGCATGTAGGTTGATAAATTAACTTCGAGTTTTGGGAGCTTGAGAGGGTTAGCATAGCAACTTTGTCAAAAAAAGAATGGAAACGCTTACTTGAGGTATTTTTCGTCTGAGATAGTCTTCTCTTTGATAATCTATTTCTTTCTAGGATCACTAAATCCAATCATTTAGACTGAATTAATATAAACTGAACTGAATTTGTCTGGCCTGAACTAAGTTAAGCTAAATCTTAGGCTCAGCAGGACCCCCTAAACTGAACTTAAATTGTCTGAACTGAACTAAAATTCAAGAAATTGTTTCCAAAAGAACAAGATCTAAGACTTCAAGAAGTGAAGCAAAAGTACTTCACCCACTTGCTTAACCAATAATAACCACGAGGAAGAGCCCAATTCCTACCAGTCACCCTTAAGATTGACTGTTGAATGGCTTAGAAAGCTACAACAAAAAAGGATGAAGCATTGAATTCTATAAAGTTTTTGCTACTTAATAAAGAACTTGCCCTATAGGGTAGAGATGAAAGTGTAATATACAATACTCCATAAATAATTCAAAGAGACACAAGGACTGTAGTATAGATGAGAATAAATCCCAAAGTCTTGGACAGCATCCCCTGGGACTTAACCTAGTTAGTTGCAGTTATGTGTATCTATGAAGTATGACACATATGTAACAAACAAGCAATAATATGTATCAACTGGAAACAAAATGCTGCAAGGTGCAAGGAGAAATCTCAACTTTATATTTAGATTTAAATATGTACAGAATTTACAATAACTAGAATACTATATCCTTCTTAATTACATATATATGAGCAGGTGGAGAGGTCTTGTTTATACATTTCTTGATCAGGCTCTGCCATACTGCAATGTTTTATTGGTATATAACATACAGGCATATACTTATGAGTTCAAGCAGCAAAAATGCAGCTATATAGTTTTCCGGAGCCAAGGATAACCAAGCTCAACAAGCTCTATTTGTTACAAACACAAAATTTACTTACCACCAGAAGACTATGATCCTTGAGAAGTTTCTGTATCATGTCTATGAGAAAATTCCAGGGCAGAATTTAAGTAATGACTTACAGATTTCATCTTTCCTGATAACGGTATAAGTTTTGTGGGAGGCGAAAACTCAAAGCATGTCGGCTTTGGGGGTGAAGGACAACCAAGTGACAAGATTAACTCCTGGACAGAGAGAATCTGGAACTTGCCAGGGGAATTGAGAGCAATGTTGTCAACTTTATGCGCATAAACCTTCCCATTTCTATCAAGTTTGTACTCTGAAATAGCATCAAACCGACCACGACTTTCCCAAGGGACTCTTGGGATTCCATGAACAGTCCAACGAACCAAGATGACATTCTCCATTGGTTGCCAGACACTCAGTATTTCAATCCACAAAGCCTTAAAAAATATCTTTCCATGGAATCGCAGTGCCCAGAAGATTGTTTTGTAGTTCTCAATGCCAGAAAAGGTATTCAATGGATCTTTGAACACAATATCGTCCCTAAAAATAATATAGATGAGAATGAAAAAGCTTAATAGTGATCAACAATGACCCACACAGTATAAAACGACACAGCACTTGGCAATAATGCAAGTAATAAAGAATTACGAAGCTCAAATTCTTCAACATAAGATTAAACTCAACCGTTTTCTTGGCAACTAAATTAAAAAACGCTTGTTTCGCCGCTATGACTTATTGAGCTGCATATTGATTATTCACCACAGCAATAGAACCCACACAAACGTGCATACACAGATTATTCACCACAGCGATATAATCATAGAATCCAAACACAAGCGATTACCCTCTGCTTCTCTCTTCCATTGCTACAAATTAACTTTACAATTAAAAAAAGCTTGCTTAATACTAAGTACTCCGTATTACTTTGCCCAAATAATGCAATACTTTGATGAAGTATAACACAATTTCTGCAGTTAAGCACTTCTTAACATGGGGGCTTTATCAACATAAACCTTGATTTCTTACTCAACAAAAGGGGGTAATAAGATCAATTCAATGATTAAAAAAAGTCCTACGGAAAAAGGGAATGGGAAATTTGATACCAAAAATTAGGAATACTTCAACATTTCGTATTAACCCTCCCTTACGTCTTCTAAGGAGTCAAATTCAAATCTTTGACCCATTATTTTGACACATAACTAAGATAAAAATAAAATTCATATCAAAATGTGCAGTCTAATAATATATCAACAATTTTAGAGCTTTTTAATACACACAATTAGAAATAGTTATTATCAAAGACACGTTTTGTAGACTTTGAAAATTTGAAATGTAGGGAACAGTTTTTTTTAATACACATATGACATAACTACAAATCTAAGAATAACCTAATTTTACCAAATACATATATTCATCCATCAAGCATCATAAATTATTAATTATAAAGTTATAAATAAAGTCTAAAATCGCAGTAGAGGAACTGTAATCTACCTCATTAATTCAAAACAGGTGATAATAAACAAAAAATCAATGTGAGAGCAAAATTTGCCGTAACAAATCTCAAGAAATGAACTTCAAGGAAAAAAGAGGCAAAATCTGAATCATGAATAATACCTGTAAATATCAAAATTAGGCTCTTTGTAAAACAGTTCAGGGAATTCCTCACGCAAACAGCGAATAGCGTAGCCCATATTAATATAGTAATCTTTTCTCTCCTCATCTTCTTTTGTCTTCGACGAAGAAGAAGACGAAGACGACGTCGTTGAGCTACTACTAGGCTTCACCGGAGCAGAAAATTGACCGTAAACCCTAGCATTTGGTTCAGGGGTAGTGACTTTAGCATAAACTCTAAACTTAAACTTGCAATCTCCATTGAATGATTTGGAGTTCGAGATTGATAGAGAATTGAAGATTTTAGGGTTAGGGTTTGAGAACGTATTCGTTAATCCGGATATGGACATTGGAGAAGAGTTTTGGTTTCCCCCTTTTCTTTAAGGGAGTGTTTGGTTTGGTTGATCAGAAAAAACTTTGCAAGAGAGAATTTTGATTTTATTTATTTTTTCTCAAAAAATATATTAATTCTTTGCATCAAAAAAAAATATATATTAATTCTAAAACGATAATGGAAATTGGAGGGAAAAAATACACTGTATAGAAAGAACAGAAGGATGTGTGCGCAATTGGGAGGGTTGTGGATATTCTGGATAAGGGGATAAGTTTATGAGGAAAATTGAGGTCTTCAAGGATATTTTACAAAAAAATAAATAAATAAAATGTTTACTTTGAATTTGATGTATCTATCTAGATTTGATTCATTTGAATAAACTATGAGTCCATGACAATAAAGCTCTATAATTATAACATTATGGATAATTTTGCTCATTTTAAATTTTTTTTGCTCATTTTTAGCTATAATAAGTTTGTTTGGTTCGTATCTGGTTTATAAGTTATCAAAGCATAATTTTGTGCTTTGGTTTGCAAAAAAATTAAACCAAACTAAACAACTTAACACAATTATATATTTATTTGTGGTTTATGGTTTGAACCGCAAAACACCTATTATTATAATTAATACTCCATGCGCTCCATATTAGTTGCAACGTTTTTTTTTTTTTACGTTTGCAAATGTATAATTTGTATTCGTAATATTTTTAATTCCGTTTTGCCAAAAATTATGAAAAATATATTACTATAAAGCACATTAAGACGATTCAAAAAAGATCATGCATGACTATATTTGTTTACATGTATACAACATAAAAGCGAATTAGAAGAATGATTATGAATAGTGTTCAAATTGACAACGTTGCAACTAATATAAAGCGGATGAAGTATTATTTTAATTATTTTTAAAAATTTGTATAAGTTATTTTTTATGCAGATTTATTTGTACTATGATTTTGTTGTAAGAATGTCTTTGGATGTGGTTAATCTAAAACTTTTTTTAAAAAAAAAAATATTTAAAAACTTGTGAAAATTTTATATCGCAGCACAATAAAATTGTATTGCAATGCAGTTGGGAAATTTTTCAGACCGCAAAAATACGAATTGGTAAGATTTTGAGCTCAAATCACATCATGCTCACCTGTACATAACTCATCTAATAGATCAACATGACCATTTCTTTGTTTTCCAAACAAAACTTCATATACGAAATATATCTAACAATGCTATTTATTATAAGTGAAAGTATTGTGTCGGACGGTTCGACCATCGGACCGTCCAACACTTGTATTTTTTTAACAACTTATGGGGGATCTAGGTTTAGTAATACGTGTCCAGGATAAAGAAATATGTGTCCAGGTCCAACAACATTTGTCTAGGTTTAACAATATATTTCCAGGTTAAACAAGTTTCACCAGGTTTACAAATGTTATCAGGTTTATAAATAGATTTCCAGGTTTAACAATATATGTCCAAGTTAAACAGATATGTGTCCAGGTTTAACAATATGTGTCCAGGTCCAACAATATGTTTCCAAGGTTACAAATTTGTGTCCAAGTTTACAGATATATGTCCAGGTCTACCAATACATGTCCAGGTTTAACAATATGTGTCCAGGTTTAACAACATGTATCCAGGTCCAACAATATGTGTCCAGGTTTACAAATATGTTTCCAGGGTTACAAATTTGTGTCCAGGTTTACAAACATGTGACCAGGTCTATCAATACATGTCCAGGTTTAACAATATGTGTTCAGGTTCAACACATATGAGTCCAGATTCAATCATATGTGTCCAGGTCTAGGGGACTGGTCTGACAAAAATATTACGACACAATACCTTCTCTTATAAAAAATATGAAATTTAGTAGCATCCATTTCTTACTTTCACAAAAATCATTGTTAGTTATGCAATTGATACTCTCTAGCAAATAAAATTTCTAAAATTTACTCACATTTTATATTAGTGTTATTATTTAATTATTAATGATCATGATGATTGCACACTTTTCAATTATATCATAAGATTATAGGAAATATAGTTAAAAAATGTGATTAAGAAACCTTTTAAAATGCAAAGACATTGTGATATTGTTTACACACACATAAAGGATAGGAGAGTATCTCAGTCTGCTCCATCCAACCCTTAGCCCCTAAGATCAGGGGGTTTGATCCTTACCTCTATTCATCATGCTTGCATCCTGCGATAGGACATATGTAGTGAAGGCCAGGCCACTTATGTACTTTGTTATTAAAAATATATGTTATGTTTCAATTTTGTTTTGATTATTTAGTGGATTACAATTAGTGACTAATCGAGTAACAAAGAGTCCACATAAATAAATGTGTACAATAGATTAAAATTACTGTACTAAATCCATAAAAGTTATTTCTTGATTAAATATATATTTTTTATGTTATCGAGAAGAAACTTTTATAAATTCTAGGTAGAATAATTTTTAGTCGATTGTACACTAACTTAATGTACACCAGGCCAATTGTTAAAAAAAAAAAACTCCGGTCAACGCATAATATTGATCTCAGAAATATAATATGGGTTTTTGTGGAAACTGTAAGAAATGAGCATTTTTTTAACTTAAGAGAGAAAACCAATTAACCTCTATCAAAAGAAAATCTCAACACATACTCCTATTTCCTAGTTCCTCGGGCTTGTTTACTTCAGATTTATATTCAGTTCAGTTCAGTTAATCTCTATTCAGTTCATCGGTTCATCTCTATTTAGTTCAATTAATACACTTCTATTCAGTTCAGTAGTTCAGTTCAGTTCATCTCTATTAAGTTCAGTTCAGTTCATCTCTATTCATCTAATGTAAACGAGCCCTAAATCCTAAAAACAGAAAGAGTCGCATCAATAGGGGGAAATATAAAAGACCTTATGCTTGTCACAAGCTCAACCACAACACTATTTTACTCGGGTACCTATCTTACACATACAACAAATTAGGAAAGGCTCCACTTAGATACAATGGTGTGTATCAACAACTATCATTCTATCAAAGGACATAAATCAATTTTGGCAATATTGTAAAAGATGAGTAGCTTTAATTGAGAAGCATACTTTTCTCAGTAGCCACTTAGCCAGACTCCCCATTTTTGTGGGAGCAAGTTCTAGACTTGTCCAAACCCCTTTCATATGCCAAAGATATTAGTTGTCATTCCATTATAGAGAATTATTCTAGTTCCTAATTAGAATATATTCCTTCAACTAAGATATATGCATGATATGGGGAAATTAAAATTAAAATGATGAGTATATGCTCTTTTTTTTTGTCCAATTTTATTATGGTTCTAGATTCCTTAATTATGTTAAAACTTAGATAACGTATCTATTATATATTAGCGTTCTGATCACCAGAAAATTTCACGAGTAGGTATTTGTATTAGTATACCAGGAATATTGATGATTTATCGTCATCGAAGTTAACCTGCAAGCTAGGCCAGAACGTACGACGAATCCAAATACTTTATGTCGGTGCGACCTTCGAAGGTGTTCATTTGGTGAAATTAAAGCCTTTTATGATAAGACTACTTGGATATAATACAGTAGTATGTTTTACAAGTAAAAAGTGATAATAATGTGTATATTGACTGTTTTATAGTGTAGATTAGGGCAGATCTTCAATTTTATATATGCAGGGACACTAACTAGTTTTAATACAATAATTCAAGACAAAAAATAAAAAGTGACAAATCTAATATTTGAAAAAAGTTGCTTATTAAAAAAGGAATTCATGTTCTTTAGAAGTAATAAAGGGCTTGCAAACAAAAAAAAGGTTATTTGCTGCATTGAGATTTGATAGAAGCACTCAAAGTGCACTTTATGATGTCCCTAGCTAACAGTAAACCAATCTAACCTAATGTATACATTTTTAACTAAGTTGTTTCAAGGAGGAGCAAATTCCCATGAATTTTCAATGTGTAGGAATTAAATTCCTTGATGGCTTGTTTAGTATTGAGTATTTCATTTAAAATTTTGGAATTGAGTCAATTATGTTGTTTGGGTAATCCAAACATTTGTATTTGAATTTGACCCAAATTCAACTCACTTACAACATAAGCCAAAATTTTAGAATTTGAAATGTCAGCTACAATCTTGTCATTTCAATTCCACTTCACCGACATTCTTCTCCTCTACCACCCTTCACGGCCACCGTCTTTCCCTCCTTCATCGCCACCCCTAATCTTCATTTCTCACTCCAACGTCATCTCTCTCCTCCACAAATCATCACCTTAATCTCAATCATCCTTCACCGCTCATCGTCGTCGTGCTCTCCTTTGCCGCCATTGGCCATTGCTGCTCCAATCTTCTCCAGATCTAGCGGTTGCCGCTCCAATCTCCACCAGATCTAGCCGTTATTGCTCCAATCTCCTCCTTTAGATCTAGTTGTTGCCGCTCTCATCCTCCACCGTGTTGTCAATATTTTTCTTGAACTTTCTAACCTAAGAAGCCATTTTGGCTTTGTTTTGGGTGGGAAGGGAAAGAAGGGTAGCACTCATTTCATAGTGAAATAAGATATTGTTGACTTGTTGAGGGCCTGAGGGCTGAGGCTTATCGTCTCATTTTTTATTATTTTTTTTTTTAAAAAGTTTTTTGTTTGAAAAGGTATTGTGTCAGACTAGTCCGACATAAGGTTACTGTCAGACCAGTTCAACTGTACCTGGACACATATTGTCAAACCTGGACAAGTTTTGTTGAACCTGGACACATGTTGTTAAACCTGGACAAGTAATGTTAGCCCTGGACACATATTTGTAAACTTGAACACAAATTTTAATTAATTCTTAGTTACATTTTATAAGGAGCATCATCATCTAAATAATGAACATTATTTAATGACTAGTATTGTTAAAATTTAAATAATTTTATAAGGAGCATCATCATCTAATTAATGTTTTTTTAATGACTAGTATTGTTAAATCTAATTTTAAAATTTAAATAATGTTCATTTACAATATCTTTGGTTCAATATTAGTAAAGGAAGTGAAGAGAAATGAAAGGAATATTTGGTTCAAAGGGAGGAAGCTAAGTAAAGGGAATCCATTATTTGGTTAGACAATGTAAAGAGAAGGCGAGGAAATCTATATAGTTAAATATTTAAAGTGAAAGTATTGGGTTGAAGACAATAAATAATCTGACTTTATTATTTTGGTCAGATGGGTTTGCCCTAATACTAAATGCCTTAAAAAACAATCGCTCATTTGCTCTCCCCTTTTAATTTCATTAAAAGAAGTGAGCTATTTTTTTGGATCAGTTTTTAAATTTTCCAGATTTGTCAATTTTTTTTATTCAGGTTAGTTAATTTGTTGTTCAGTTTAGTCTTTGTGTTTTGTCCAGGTTAGTCCTTATTCTTTCAAGGTTAATTCTTATTCTATCCAAGTTAGTCCTTGTTTTACGTTATTTCTCCAAGTTGGTCATTATTTTGTCCAGGCCAACCCTTATTTTTTCAGGTGAAACCAAATGCATTCTATCAGACGGAAGAAGACAATAGCAAAAAACAATACCAAGTGGTTATTGAATTTCATTACTAGAATTTTTTAAAACTTACGTATAACATTGGAAATACAATGTTATATGGTGCTCCCGGGACCACCTAGCTTTTTGTGATATTGGGAATCTTCATTTTTGTACACTATAATATTCATTTTTTTAAAACTACATTTTTTAAAAAACAAACTAAAATCTTCATTTTTTGTGGTAAAATAAACATTTCGTATTAAAAAAATAATATTTCGTATTAAAAAAATGAATAATCATTTTAGTTATGACAAAAGTGAATATATGTTCAGGTTCTTTGTGATAAAATGAATATTCGATATACAATAATGAATATTCATTTTAATTGTTACAAAAGTGAATGTAAGTTCATTTTTTTTTTGCGCTAAAATTAATATTCAGTATTAAAAATGAATATTCATTTTAGTTGTTAAAGCTGACGCGCTAACATGTAAGACCGAGCACTGTATACTGTAGTTAAAAAAAAAATTAGTTTTTTTTTTAATAAAAAGATTGTAGTAAAAAAAATGAAGGGAAATTCTACCTGGTACCACTGTGGTTTTGCCTTTTCTATATGGTACCCAATTTAATTTTTTGTCCACATGGTACCACTATAATTTGTGCTTGGTCTATGCCGTGACACTTCCGTTAGATTTAACGGTTTAAGCTTTTTTTTTTGGTTTCGAGGTTGGAATTTGTAAAAAACGACCCGATTAGCCTCGAAATGCGTTCCCAAATAGCCTAGATTTACATGTCATTAAAAAAACATATTTATACGTAGTTCATATAAGATGTATATAAAAATATGTATTCATATTAAATATGCATAAAAATACATATATGAACACTAAAATACGTAAAAGAATATGTATTCGTATAAATCAAGTGAAAAAAGCTTAAACCGTTAACTCTAACGGAAGTGTCACGGCAGAGACTAAACATAAATTACAGTGGTACCATGTGGACAAAAAATTAAAATTGGGTACCATATAGAAAAGGCAAATCCACAGTGGTACCATGTAGAATTTCCCAAAAATGAATATTGTAGTGAACAAAAATGAAGATTTAAAATAAAAAATAAATGAAGATTGTAGTGTAAAAAAATGAAGATTCTAAGACCAAATTGCCGGATACCAATGGAAATAATCTTTAGGGTTTGTTTACTTTGGATTAAAATATTTTCAATTTAAAATGATTTTCCATGAAAAATACGTTGAAAAATTCATTTTCATATAAATTTTTCAATGTTTCTTGTACGAAAAAATAAGTTTTATTACCAAATTTGAAGAAAATTATTTCCAACATAGTCTAAAATGAGTTCTAACCAAAAGTTTTCCATTTTAACCGACCCTAAACTTCACTTGTCACACTTCGTAAGTTCGCATGTACGAAAAAAAATACACTGAAACAAACTCTTCTCAGGCTTCGTTCTCAGCTGCCACTTGCGGACTAAGCCAATCAATTGCCGCCGTCACACCGCCGCTTCGTCGCCGTCCAACCGTCGCCCAGCCAAGGTATGGGGTTTTTATTTTAGGGTTTTTGTAGACCTAAAATGTGTTATATGTAAGTTCATGTGATGGAATGCATATGAATTGTTATATTGATAATTTATACCCTAAATCATGTTATTAATGGAGTTTGAATTGGTTTTATTGTTGTGAGTTTGAATTGGTATTATTGTTGTGAGTTTGAATTGCTTTTATTGTTGTGAGAAGAAGAAGTTAGTTGTTTGATTGTATTTGCAATGTAATTTATTATGTATGCCAAGTTTTCGATGCAATGCGTATGAAAATTTATACTTTGGGTGTCAGTTCAGTTATGGTTGGACCCAAACGGTTCAGTTGACTTCAGTTGATCTTTCCCAAAATAACCAATTCGGTTTTAACTTTATCAATTTCAGTTCCAACCTATTGCAGTTATTTTTATTTTCAGTTCAAATCAGTATGTTACGATTGGTCTTCGGTTTTACCCATACGATTTCAGTTGTTGTCATTTCATTGTGAACGATTGATATAATAGTTCCGATTGTATTCGGTTTATGTTATGGTTGATCTTTGGTTTTACCCATACGATGTCAGTTGTTATCAGTTCATTGTGAACGGTTGATATAACAATTCCCATTGTATTTAGTTTACATTATGGTTGTTCTTCGGTTTTACCCATGCTATTTCAATTGTTGTTAGTTCATTGTGAACGGTTGATATATCGGTTTTAGATGTATTGAATTTATGATATGGAAAAATACGTTTATATCCATACGATTTCGGTTATTATCAGTCTATTGTAAATGATTATATTCAGTTACATTATGGTTATTTTCAGTTTTGCACGGAAATCTGTAACGGTTTTGTTCGAGTTAGATATTGAGTATTAATGGGTTTTACCCGAGTTTTCTCACGTTTGTTTCTCCAAATAATATGAGCTGATCGTATTCGTTTTAGCCGTTGAATTGTTTTGCGTCACAATGGGTTAGTTAAGTTGAGGTGCACGTCATAACTCTTTTGAAATTTGTATGGTTGAAAACATCAATTAATTTTAAATTATTAATATGCTAAATTAAATTGATTTGAATAATCAATATATGAAAAGAACAATTTTATTCAATAATATATTATAAATAATCGTTCCGTGAAAAGAACAATTTGATTAAATATAGTTTAATTTGATACAAATAGATTTTGCCTAATTTCAGTTTAGTGTAGAGTGATTTTCAGTTAACCAACAGTTTAAAACATTTTTTTTTGCTCAGTTTGGTTCAATTAAGCAACAACTTAAAACTATTTATAAGTCATTTTGGTTTAATTGATCAATAGTTAATTGCAGTTTTGTTGACTAACAAAATCAAACATTTTATAAATCATTTCGGTTCAGTTGATCAACAATTAAAAACAGTTCAATTAACTAACAAAACCATATAGGTTACAGTTAATCTCAGTTCAGTTATAATTCGGTTATGGTCAGTTAAAAACAGTTTTATGTAGTCAACCTTTTCAGTTCAGTTGATTTCAGTTCATGATTCAGTTTCAGTTCAGTTGAGTGCAGTTCATTTTGTTTCAGTTGGACTTTCAGTTATCAGTCATTTGGTTATTGGTTCATTTCAGTTCAATCCATTCAGTTCAGTTGACATTAGGTTAACAGTTAAACCAACAGTTTCTAATCAAACTGACAGCTCTTTATTACATGTTACTAATCTAATTTTATTTTCATTTGGAAAATGTTTTCCATGGAAAATCATTTTCTTCTTAAAATTATTTTTCATTAAGACTACGTTTGTTTTAATAGTTTTTTTTTTTTATTTGCAAAGGAAAATACAATGGTTTATATAAGATAATCAAAGGTTTATATTTGATAATCAAAAGTTCATGAGTTCCATTAAACTTTAAATTAGTAACTTGAGTACTTCCTTATAACATGGGAAAAAGTACAATTATAAAAAGCATAAACTAGATAATATCTTGAACTTCTTTCTTCTTGCGTTGCACCTTAATCTCAAATCAATGACACGAGCACTTCCTAAGAGGTCATCCATCATTGTACTATTCTTGGCCAACCACGGTGTCGGTGGGGTCGGCCGCATGGGAACACAAGGACTTCCCATGAGGTCATCCATCCCAGTACTATTCTCATCCAACAATGTGCCTGGATCTGACATATTTTACGCTGGCGGTCACAAGCCTATCACAACCTTCCTCCTTTGTCTGGGCTTAGGACCAGCAGCAGGAAACCCTACAGGCGGAGTTTGAAAAATACAACTGTATTAGGAACCTCTTTTTGTATGGTCTTGTTCATTAATGTGATACAATCACCTTCCATTACTACTTTGCGATACCTACAATCGTAGGCCACTGGCACACCATAATGTAATGGCATGCCCTACCTTCTTCAACTCCTAATTCGCTCACTGTTGATTATACTTTTACAAGATGATATATTAGAGAAGACGTGTTTGAAAGGGATTGATTTTATTCTGATGACTGCACCTCCTTACATGCTCACATATATATACAGAATCAGCATAACCCTATTTAGCTACTGAATAAAAATAACAATACACTTGTCACCTAGATATCTACACATTTACATTGGATCAAGTGCCTTAGATTACTACTAGGCTAGGCTGGGAAAGAGCTTATCAGCCCACATACACACACATTCTCCAACACTCCCCTTCAAGTTGGGTGAGATGAGTTCCCTAGAGCACCCATCTTGCTCATAAACTCCTTATGCTTGCTTTTAGTCATAATATTTGTAAGTTGATGGTGAAGTGGTAAATGGGAAGGTTCAATGACTGACGTGTCACCTTCAGTGTTTGAAAAGGCGCGTCTCCGCTAAGGCGCAAGGCGATAGGGGCTAAGCGCTTAATTTGGCCAAGGCGAGGCGCTTGTGGCTAGGGGCAGCCGAGGCGCCCTGAGGCGCACCTTTGCTTTTTTCCCAGATTTTTTTCTAGATTTTTCCCATGTCTTCTTAGGTGCGCCTCACTTCAATGAGGCGTACTGAGGCGCACTAAGGCGCGCCTAAGGCTCTAGGAAATCCATTCGCCTTGGCGCGCCTTGAGCCTTTTTATACATTTCACCTTGTCTCTGACCAAGTGGCAATCAATCTCTACATGTTTAGTTCTCTCATGATGGACTAGAATCTGGATTCATGTCCATAAAAATTGCAACTTGATTGTCACATTTTAAGGATACATGCACAAGGGACTTGATTCCTAGTTCTTTTAATAACTGTATGAGCCTATGCAATTTCTCATGGTGAAAGCTAAGGCCTTATTTTCAGTCTTAGTAGAGGATCATGTTGAAAGACCATCTCAACCAAAAGCTTAAGCTAATAATTGAGCTTAGGAATATGTTATATACTCTATCACTCCCCTCACATGAAAGACCCAATGTAGACGCAACACAGGCCCTATCATACCTGGTGCGACTTAATTCCACTTAAAAGGGATAAGGGGGAGAGATTCGAACCCGTGACCTTTACGTCACGTTGGCTTCTGATACCATGTTAAAGGATCATCTCAACTAAAAGTTTAAGTTAATGGTTGAGGCCCAAAAATATGTTATATTACTTCTTAGTTTTCCTTTCCCATGATATAGGGGATTTCTTAGGAATCGTGGTGGGCACCAGGCTGTGTTGGGTTGGGCCGGATTGGGAACAAGTTGGGGTCAAGGAGCAGCAGCCCGTGAACCGCATCGGAAGATTGGCGGGCAGGCTGGATTGGGGCTGGGTCGAGGCTAGGCTGACCCATGAGCTAGACCAGGCGGGTTGCAGCTGGTTAATTACATAACATATTATTTAATTATATTACATTTATAAAAAATATAAATGAATATGAATATTCAAATCATATTAGTTAATTAAATAATATATAAGAAAAATTATAACAATTATAAAAGAAAATTCAAATCACATTAATTAATAGTTTAACATTTAATAAAAATTGTGCCCCCCCTCCCCGCTCTCCTCTGCCTGAGGGGGTTGGGGCGGGCGGGGGAGGGGGGGAGGCTTGGACTTACTTTGATAGCTAAAATTTAAAATTTCAAAATAAGATGTCTACGTATCCTTAAGGGCTTGTTTACTTAAGATTATATTCAGTTCAGTTCATCTCTATTTAGTTCAATTAATACACTTCTATTCAGTTCAGTTCAGCTCTATTCAGCTAATGTAAACGAGCCCTAAGTATCCTAAGTATACTTAAGGATTCAAAGCCCAAGTGGTTCTTTAATTTACCTGGATGGAGGCCATCATGTCATGGTTGTGGTGGAGAACCATTCATTGGTGTGTTTGTTTTCACCATCTTTGGAGTCTGAGGAATCTATGATCATCCATGGGTCATCTTCATCGACTTCATCTTCCATTAATCCTTGTGTCCTCTTTTCTGTTTGATCCCAATCTTTTTTGCAAACACACATTTCAATGCTTTTTGGAGCCAGGTTGGATCTTTTTTCGTCCTATACTCTTCTACCTGCACTAAAAACAAACTTGTAAGGAACGGTTGAAGTCGGAATTGCAAGGACATCCTTAGCAATTCTAGCGAAAATAGGAAAATGAATAACATGATGTTTCCACCATTTAATTATGTGGAAATTGCCATTAGTTTCAAACTGATATGATAACTAATCATCCATACCAGAACCTTCGAAATTCGACGAGGTTGGCCCAATAGATGTTGACGATGAAAATGGTGATACAGATGATGTTGTTCGCGATTTCTTTAAGATTGAAGCATGAGAAGGATCTTTGCTTTTCGGCTTAGAAGTTAAAGCCGATTCCGGTTAGTAAAAACTAGAATGATGTTCATTAAGTCTATCTAAAATTGTATTATATTGTGTTGCATAAACATCAATATCATTCGTAATAGATAGTTAACAAAGTTCTCAAACCATCTAGCTTGAGGCCAATATCAAATATTATTGTTACTATTATTATTAGGTAAAATGCATCTTATTGTTACTAACTTACTATTATTATCATTAAAGAGCACGCCTATTATCTAAAATATCCTTTGGGTTTTTGGAAACTATTCATATCCAATAAGATTGCATTTGATATATTTTTACCTAATGGATTGCTATATATTTTATTCAAATTAGATAATAATTTCCGATAAAAAAGATAAGTTCAGTTCAAAAAAATTCTGTTGAACCAAACATAGTATAAGCTGCTATTGCTTATAACTCAGTTTCTCAGTCACTAAAATCACCCTAAATACCCAATAAGAATTAAAATACTGTTAATTATGTCTTAAAAATAGAGTCATCACATTGTCAGGAAATAAAGGAAAATTCTGAGAAGATGATGTGGCCTTACTTGGGCCTGAAAATGTTATCCAAAAGGTATTGCTGCTGTTAAAGATCTTTGTAAAATGAGGCTCAAATTTAATTTGGATGTTCCAAACCTTTTTCAGTGTTATATCTGCTTGAAGCTCTCTTTTTATTTCCATCATCGCACATCTGCAATTTTGCCTAGCATAATATGTGCTCCATTTGCAATGAACCAAGTAATTAAAGAATTAATTTCTGAATTTTTATTATTTTCAGAATTTAATTATGTTATTTTGTTTTACATATCTTAACTATTGTCCTTGTTAATTGTATTTTGGTTGATAGTTTTTTAGGTGCCTTTCGTACTTGGATATGGACAAAATAGGTTAAGGGAGAGTATATTTGGAAGTGAGGAGAAGAGAGTTATGCAGAGAATTATTTTGTAAAGAAAGCCTGGGCTTTTGAAACTTGTGACCTTAAGTCACTAATTGGAGAATTGCAACCTCAAGTTACTAAACTATCTTTTGTAATCAATCCTTTGAGTTAATTAATCAAATATTTATTAAATCTTCCTTTAAACACTCGAGCTTTAGTTAGCACTGCTGCTGTTGTTCTGTCCTCTTCGTTTGGGGCTGTGAATTTTCCAGATTCAGTTGCTCGAATTAACCCAGTGCTTTACACCATCTGCACAGATTACATGGATATTCCTCTGCCATTGAATAAATTAAATTTGACATCGACCACCTTGGATGGTGTTAATACCAGTGCAACCGAGTAAGCATTTTCTAACTTAAGTTAATTTTAGTATGCTTTATTTTTTTGCCCCCTTCCCCCCTCTTGCTTCATTTAATTTATGCTAATATCTTTTTTGTGTCATGCTTTGAGCTTTAAAGGCAATGGAAGGTTATCTGTTATACATATTAGATTAATGTATCTTTTATTGCTGCTATGGTTTCGTTGGCAGTTATTTCTACCAATTCCAGGACCGACACATTGCAAATTTACTAACTCTTCTTTGTCATTTTTTTCCCATTAGGGAGAAGACAAGTGTGGTTCTGGTTGCAACTGGAAGTTATAATCCTGTCACTTATATGCATTTGCGAATGCTTGGTAATGTCTTTTGTGATCTTATTTACATTTCACACTAATTAAGACCCACCCCTCCACCCCCACACTCTTTGTATTTCTAAATCTACAACAACCTAATCATTGTGGCTAAGATTGTAGAAAACTGTTGAAGATATCATAAAAAAAATGTTGTGAAAGGTGCTATATAAGGTTGTCATATGCTTTTAATTTTTAACTTATTAATGGCATCCTACATTCTCTTTTAGAATTGGCAAAAGACGCATTGAATTCAGAAGATTATCATGTTATTGGAGCTTATTTATCACCTGTAAATGATGCATATAAGAAGAAGGTATGTATCATTTTCTGATACTGGAAACTGCACTAGTTCATAATGGCATGATTTATTGTATAATTTGAATCTTACATTTTGAAGTGCAAGGAAGTGCATAAAATTGATACAACCTTTCATGCTTTAGACATTAAATTATTGCCTGTCAAGCGTCAATTGATGCTTAATGTACAAAACTGTTGAGTTTTTAGGCTTGGATCGTTATGGTCTTGGGTTTAGAGAGTTAAAAGGGTTTGTATGAATAAGAGGAGAATAGGAGTTCAATTAAGTCATTAACTAACTGAATTCTCTTTAAAAATTGCTTTCCTAAGCCTAGGCTAGGTTTTTTTGAGTCCACTAATAACCTATTAACCTGTAAGGCATAATGATGGAATTCCAAATTAACACTAAAGTCAATTTAGCACATTAAGTTGAATATGTTTTTATTTCAACAATGCTATAGACTAGGAAAACAAATTTATTTGTTGGAGGTAATTGTAAAGGCAGTTGGAATCTCCTCTTATTAGTTTAATACTTTTTAGAGAAGAAAGTTACTAGATCAAAGACCTAGATATCCCTACTTGATATGGAGTGTTGAATTTTGATATTTTTATTGTAATTTTCCCCCTTTTGTGTGGAGTGTTGACTTTTGATATTTTTATTGTATTTTCCCCCCTTTTGTGTGTGTATAGGGCCTTGTATCTGCTGAACATCGTATACAAATGTGTCAATTGGCCTGCAGAAGTTCAGACTACATAATGGTAGATACGTGGGAGGTAATGAATTAATGATGCTGCCAGTTCTTATTGAAATGCTTTACATTTTTCGTATCAACATTTTTTCCTCCCACCTCTGATGGCTGTGTGATTCCCTGAGCTGTCATGTTATTTGCTTGAATAGTTAGGACTTAGACCTATGCAATATAATATCTCCTATAAGTCAGTAAACAAAGAACTAAAAAGAGCCAACAACTTTGCCAATGAAATTCTTTGTTACATTGGTAGCTGCAAGTTATATGAGGAGCTCCAAACACCCTAGAATGTGAGTGAATGGTGACAGAGGTTTAATGAAACGACTTACGGGAGTTGTTGGTCAATCAAACTTCTGTGCATATATAACTTTTTAACAGCATAACTGTCCTGTAATTCCTCTATAATTTAGATTTTGATATCACTATATTATTTGATGCCTCTCCTCTGTTCTTCCACTTTTGTGCAGACAAAAAATGTTGTGCAAATTGAGAAGACGATTACTTTCGCTTTTGATTATTGATCTCTTGTTTGCTTATTTTCTCAATGCTCAATATTTTGAACAACATGGCGCGACTTTAATATCATTAAAATGAATTAAAAGAAATAGGTAAGAGTATTTTGAATGAGAAATAAATTTTAAAGCTGCAATTATCTGAAAGCAACGTTTGAAAGAAACAATTGGAAGAAGAAATTTAACCCAAACTTAACGTAAATTCCAAATTCTTGGAATTAAACTTTGTTGTTGTTTGATTGTAATAATAATTCATGGGAAGTTGTATTCCTAGGAAATATATTAACATGCATGTGTTTGGTTGGCAATAATGTGAAAATTCCCATGGGAATTAACTTCCTATAAGATGGAGGAATTAACTTACCTAGTCCCCCTAGGTAAGTGAAATTTTGCATGGAAATTACAAACTCTCGTATGCAACCAAAAAAACATTGACATTTCCTTGGAAATATATTTTCATGGGTATTAAGAATTTCTAGGAAATTATACTTCCTATATTAACCAAAATTGAAGGACTACCCATGGGAAGTAAACCAATTGTGGGCTAAAATATGTGTTATTGCTTCTTGTTATGTCTTTCATAAATAAAGATGTCTATTGATGGATGTATCTCTTTGGAGTTGGTACTTAACACTCAACACAACATTATACCTTGTGAATCTCTATGAACCCAAGTCTCCACTATTATGCCTCCCCCACCCCCACCCCCACCCCTCTCTCTTTCTAGCCTGCAAAAAGCTGTGGTTAGGGAAAGCAGCTTTTGCAGCTTTTGGGGTTTGCTTCTGTTCCCTCTATAGTTTCGTCTGAAGGAACATTGGCCAATATCTTTGACTGTGTCGATGTACTTTTACAATTCGTAACAATTTGTTCTAATTATTATCAATGCTTCATATTGTCATGTACTCATCTTTGGCTATAGACATTGTAACTGAAGCTGCTGAACAATCCACTGCCAGGACAACTGGTTGGTTTTTGAAATTTTAAATTCTATCACAGGCAAAACAAGTTAACTATCAACGGACATTGACCGTTTTATCTAGAGTGAAGAGCTTCTTATGTGAGAATTGTCTTGTTTCACCAGGTAAATTTCATTTTCTGTAGCTAACTTTTTCTGATTATGCAGATAATAGAAGGCTTGTTAGCCTCTTTATGCACCCTCTTCCATGTGCCACTAATCATCCTTGTACCTTTTGGCCTTTTCTTCCTAGGATCCCTCCGGGTCATGCTTGTCTGTGGTTCTGATTTATTGGAATCATTTGGCACTCCAGGTGTTTGGTTACCAGAGCAGGTATATATCCTTTTATGCTAACTACAGTTAACCAAGAGAGTGTAGTTCTAAATGTTTGAATTTGATGTATTACAATATTAGTATCTATGTGCATCATACACATCTTTCAAACTTGAGCTACTGTGGAAGGTGTTGATGACGACCATGTATATGCTCTTGCTCTTAACATGTTCTTTTGTATACAGATCCAGGGCATATGTAGAGACTTTGGCATAGCTTGTATTCGCAGAGAAGGGAAAGATGTTGAAAAAATTATTTTAAGCAATGACATATTGAATGACTACAAAGTATGGAGAGTTGAGTTCAATTCACTTCTATGCCTTTATTGATTTGTATGCTGAACTAGTATTTGTGAAATTCCTGGATAGATATCTTAATACCCAATCTTTATAGCAAACGTATAATCTAATTATCTGATTAGTATAAAAGGGTTTCTGTCTGTGATTAAAGCCTGTTCTACCCCCATCTTGATATAAGGCAGCTGTTTGGTTTACCTGCCTAAAAAAACATATATCAGATTTTAATATTTTCTACATTAATGTGTTTTTGCGTTTTTCTTAAAAATCTTCTGCTGCAGAGTAATATTAAGGTTGTGGACGAACTTATCTCAAACCAAATCAGTTCGACACGAATAAGGTAAGATAATCACATCCTTGATAAACAACATAAAATAATAATACTTATGAGAGATTTGAGAATCTTATGTTTGTGAAATCTCTTTCAGGGACTGCATCTCAAAAGGGTTGTCTGTGAAGTATTTGACAGATGATGAAGTAATCGATTATATTCGAAACCATGACCTTTATCTGCAATAATTATTCCGCTGAAAATGTAAATCTGCCACCAAAACAACAAATTAATACTCCGTATTTTTGAAAATCTCCTGCTTTCCATTTTTGTTTGCTTTTATTCTATCTTCCTATTTTTTCTCTGTTCTTTTTTCCACATTAGTACATTACCATCTTATATCCTTGTTCATGTGCCATAAAAAGAATATGTTGAGGCCTGAGGGATTATCTTGTTCTATCATTCTATTTTCAGGCTTCATTTACATGAGGATTCCATGATATCGAATCAAATAAGATGATGATTTTCAGTTGCTTATTATGCAGAAGAAAGTTCTGCTGCTGGTCTTATTCTTGGAACTAATCCAGATTTTTTTTTTTTTTTCCGCCTATGCTAGCATGAAGCAAATCCATTGCAATAAATGAGGCAGAAACTTCCTAGCAGGGAGAAAATGCAAGAGAATGAGCTTTGATATGTAGAAGAGAAGAAAATGTCATGAAAAATTCAGCCTTTGTCTATACTCTATCGTTCCCACTTCCCGCTAGCCGCTACTTCTGCAGCTCTTAGTTGTAATAATCAGATAAATTGTAGGAGTCGAATCCAGCCTGAGATGGCCCTGATAGACCTCCGTTCTGATTGGCATTTGGCCCACCGCAAAATCCAATGGCCAAATTTGGGCCAGTTCCATTACAAGTAGTATTAGCAGTATCAAGGCCCTGGCCTGCCGTTGTTGGGCCAACACTTGTTCCTGATCCATCATGGTAGGTCCCACGGTTAAGCATAGCACATTGAGGATGAACTACAGTATAAGAGGCAAAGTAGTAATGTAGGAGGGACTGCGGTAGCCTTAGTGCCCATGTTCCTAACACTGCGCCTAGGGATTGAAGGATACATCTTGCTCTCACGATGCTTTTGTAGATATTGAGTGAGAGGCTGAATGTTGTGATCAAACCCAAGCCTGGACATTGCCCCTATAACATCTTCTGCTGGTATGGTCTTGCAGTGTTCTAGTTGACAATTCTCATTAGCTTCACTGGTGATGAAGCTAATGAACTCAGACACACATTCCTTCACTGTTTCCTTGGCCTCATCAGCCACCTTCGCATGTGGTGGTAGGGCCCGCCTCATGATTTGGACAATATTTGCTAACAGGCATGTTGAGTTCATGTTCGCCAACTGGAGCTGGTGGGACCTTGGTGCGAGGAATTTGGGCTGCATTCTCAGGAGTCTTGTTGCTGCTATTCTGGCTTTGAGAGTTGTCTTCAAAGAGATTTGGTATTGAGCCTTGGTTGTCGCGGGTCATTATGTCGAGTACATTAGACATTAGATTAAGTTCATAATTTCTTATGATAGAATAAGGATTTTTTTACTCTGGTTGTGAGAATTAAAAATTAAGAAAGAGATTTAAAGGAGACTATTAAGTTGGAGTAATTAAGGAGGATTCAAGAATTTACCCGGATAAAATTTTATAAAGAGGCTTGCAACTTGCAAGTCATAACAGGTTTTAGAAGCCAAATCAATCTTTATATGGAATTAAATTGCTACTAAGTAGTTTTCTATCACCTTCGTGGGTTTTTATTCTTGTTGATTATGGAGTAAAATGTTATTTATTTTGTGTCTTCTGAGAAAATATTGAATAAAAAACACAGTAACTCTTAAGAGGTTAGATTTGGATTAAGGTTTATTTCTTCTTCTTGCACTACACCTTAATCCTAAAGCGACGAAATGAGGACTTCCTAAGAGGTCACCATCCAAGTACTATTCTCAGCCAACCACAGGGTCGGTGGGGTCGGTAGCATGACAACACAAGGACTTCTCAGGAGGTCACCCATTCTAGTATTATTCTTGTCCAACCATGCGCTTGTATGTGACATGTTTTTAAGCTGGCTGTCATAGGCCTACTACAACCTTCCTCCTTAATCGCTACTTTGTCCTCCTTCAAGTACAACAAAAAACTGAAAATAAAAGAAAGTAAACTAATAAGCCAAAAACATAAAAGTAATTTGTTGTGCTCTCCCCCCCCCCCCCCCCCCCCATGGCTAGGTCGGTGCATTACATAGGTACTTGGTATCCATTGTGCACCCAAGTGCACAATTCACAGATTATATAATTGATTTTAGTTCACTTCTATGCCTTTATTGACTTATATGCTGAATCACGAGTATTTCTGAAAATTCCTGGATAGATATCTTAATTCCCAATCTTATATAGAAATGTAGTCGAATTATTTGATTAGCATGAATGGGAGTTTGTCCGTGATTAAAGTCTGTTTTACCCCCATCCTCATATAAGGCTGTTGTTTGCTTTACCTAACTAAAAAAAAAAAAACACATATACCAGATTCTATATTTTTCTATATTATCTCGTTTTTCTTAAAAATCTTCTGCTGCAGAGTAATATTAAATTTGTAGAAGAACATTTGTCAAACCAAATCAGTTTGATACAAATAAGTTAAGAACTTAAGATAATCACATCCTTGGTAAATCTCAGAACACATCTCTTTCAGGGATTAAATCTCACAAAAGGGTTATCTGTGAAGTATCTGACAGATGAAGTTTTGAAATGCAAGAGAAAGAGGCTTTGAAAATGTAAACAACTTGTTAATGAAACATAGTAATAAATCCAAGCTTATTGGAGAGAACTATATAAAAGGGAAGAAAATGTCATGAAAAATTCAGTTTGTGTATAGTTCCCTTTAGTTGCTACTCCTGCAGCTCTTACTTGTAATTACCAGATGGATTGTATGGGCTGAATCCAGCCTGAGATGACCTATATGGACCCCCGTTCTGATTGCCACTTGACCCACCACCAATTCCAAGGGCCAAGTTTGGGCCAGTGCCATTGATAGTAGTAGTAGTAGCAGCAGTATCGGGGCCCTGGCCCGTAGTTATTGGGTCAGAACTTGTTCCTGATCCGTCATAGTAGGGCCCACGGTTAAACATAGCAAAATGAGGATGAACCATAGTATAAGGAGGCAAAACAGTGTTTTTAGGAAGGAGTGCAGTAGCAGTAGCCTCAGTGCCGATGTTCCCAACACTGCGCCTTGGGACTGAAGTATACATGTCGCTCTCACGATGCTTTTGGAGGTATAGACTGAGTGGCTGAATGTAGTCATCGAACCCAAGCTTGGACATTGCCCCAATAATATCTTCTGCTGTTATGGTCTTGCGGTGTTCTAGTTGACAATTCTCATTAGCTTCACTGGTGATGAAGCTAATGAACTCAGACACACATTCCTGCACTCTTTCCTTGGCCTCGTCAGCCACCTTTGCATGTGGGGGTAGGGCCCGCCTCATGATTCGGACAATATTCGCTACAGGCATGTAGAAATCATGTTCGCGAACTAGAGCTGGTGGGGCCTCGGACCAGGCTGCATTCTCAGGAGTCATGTTGCTGCTAATCTGGCTTTGAGGGTTGTCTTCAAAGGGATTGGGTATTGAGCCTTGGATGTTGCTTGTCCAAGGCACTGGACCTGTATAACATTAAGAACATTAACTCAGACATTGGAACAACTAACATGCATGAAGCATCATGGAAATTTGAATTGAGAGAAAAATTTTAGGGTGCATTTTCTAAAATTTATTAGACCTGAATTTATTGGACCTGATTATATAAACAACTGAACCTTGTGACTGATTGGACCCTTATCAAACTTTATTGAACTTATTGACCCTTATCAAACTTTATTGAACTTATTGAACCTTATCACAACTTAAGGTTAATCAAGTCCAATGAATTTTAATTTTCTATAAATTCAGATAAATTTAGGTCTAATAAGTTGAAGAAAATGCACCATAAGAAATAAATTGAAGGAGCACTCTTCACCTAAAAAAAATCAATTCAGATAAGGGCTACTTAGGAGTAATAAATTCAATAAGGTTTGATCAGGACCAATTAAGTGAAATAAAATCCAATTGTTTCTTATTATTAGTTTCAATTAGGTTTAATTAATTCAGTTCTAATAAGGTGAAGATAACACATTCTAAAAGGAAATTAGAATGTTGGAATATTTAAATAGGAGGATCCAAGAATTTACCGTGATAAAATTTTATGAAAAGTCTTGCAAGTAAAAAAAAATGTTTTTAGAAGCTACTTTTATTATATAAGTCAAGGGGAACAATGACGTTGTCCTTGGAAAAATACTAACTATCCTCATCAAATTATATCATCAACCATTTAAGTTTAAAAACTCTATCAAAAGATTCTACTAAACCATTTTACATATGGAACTTTTTCAAAATTTCAAGTTTTATCTTTTTGTGTATGGAATCAAGTTGCTACAAAGTAATTTTGTATAACCTGCCTTGGTTTTTATTCTTGGGGAATAAAGAGTATCTAAGTAATATGTTATTGTACTTATTTTGTGTCTTCTGAGAAATTATTGAATAAAAGACAGAATAATGAAAGAAGGAAAATCATTAGAAGAGTTGAGATTTAAGAGGTTAAATTAGGATGGAAAATAGCTTAAGATTTCTTAAGTGAAAGCTAATTTTGCATGCATGCATTCTTCTTTAGTATCTGCACAAGGAAAGCTAATAAAATTTGATAAAAACTTACCATGTAGTGTTGGCTCTATGTGTTGGTTGTAGCTTGATATTTCCTCATCATATGGTACATTTTGATCATCAAGAAATGAAGTAGCCTTTGCTACCATTTGATGGTTGTTACTAAAATTTCCTCTTTGCATTTTTTTTCTTTTACTCCTTTTTTCTCTTCAAAAATCTTTTTTTAAAGCGTTTTTCGATCTTTTCTTACTCGTAAATAATCCTTCAAAATTATGTATGGAAATTTTAGATTTATAGAGGTTCGGAAATGGATTTAATTTCCAAATGGCATTTGAATAACGTACATCATATTGCTATTTGCGTGAACAGAAGTTGGTGACATAAAGTAAGTAACGCTCAAGTACGTTGGTCTCTAACAATTAATGTGAATCAGAATCTTAAATATTTTTGATCTCGTGAGATACACATAAAATTTATAAAAGCTCGGGTTTGGATTTGTTTTACATATGGCATTTAAGAGTAACGGTCATTGTATTGTTGTTTGCGTAATTATGAGAACAACAGTTTGTTCTTGGAGTAACACTTTCTAAGTTTTTTTTAAAAAAAAAAATATATGTTTTCTAAGATTTAATATCAATTTGAATCTTAACTAGTTTTGATCTAGTGTAATGCACATTGGGTTTGTTCTCATCAACTTATCTGTACTTATTTGAACTTAGTTGTTTAGTTAATTGATACTTATTTGAACTTATAAGCACTGAAAATAAATAGAAGAGAATAAGTTCATATATTATATATATATAACCTTCAATTTTACTATATGCATGGCCCCGACAAGCTTTTATAAAATATACTAATTAACTAATTTACTACTTTAGTTTAGTGATTAGCAAATTTATATTTTATAAATTTGTTCTGAGGTACAATTTCTCTCTAGAATTGATGATTTTTTGCCAGTATCAAAGTATGTGGGGTACAATTTAAATTGGATTTAATTTTATTTTGTAGTTTTTTTATATGAAAAATCTATAAAATATTAAGAATAAAAGCATAAAATAAGACGTGTTCGTAATCGTTATTATATACTAATAAATAAAATATATATGTTTAAATTTTTAAAAATATTTTTGGACTCTTAATATTCAAATTCTGGATTTTCCCTATAATTAAATCTCTTATACTTATATTATGGTAGTAATAATAAATGTTTGTTTAGATGTAAATATTATTTTAGCATAATTTTGTTAAGAAAATTTTTGCATATTATGTAAAGATGTTTGAGTCTCATGGAAGCTTGGTGAATTTAGTCAATAATTAAAACTCGCAATTTTAAGTTGCCGAGTTCAATTTTTACCAACTATAGGTGATTAGCGGTGGATCTAGATATCTCGCATTAGTTGATCATTTCTGTGCTCTTTTTAAAATGCTTAAAATTTTATAAAAATTAAGATATAAACTTGCTTGTTAAATGACTTTTTATTAAGCTACAGTTAAATGATTTTTTTATTAAGCTGTAGCATATTGTTAATTATGTTTTTAATATTTGTGCTACTTATGTTTTTAATGCTTGTGTACGTACTACGTAGTTTTCAAAACTAAACTTAAATTAGAAGTATAATTCTTTTGTAATTTTTTTTTTTATATATATAGATTCGTAAAGATCTCATGTTTATATTGTATGAGCAATAACAAATGTTTATCTAGAGATACATATTATCCAAGGACATTTTTTTATGTAAACATTTTTTCTACGTACATCATATTTTTTTTTATCTAGTCCTTTGAACATTTCCTTATTTCTTTCTAGTCATTATTAATATGTAATAAATGTGACGGAGTATTTTTGTTGCTCACAATTTTAGCTTGAAAATTAAGCAATCCTTATCACCTACAATTTAGAGATGATCGTGGGGCGGGCCGGACCGGGTCGATACAAAAAAATCAAACTCATAAAGCGGGCCGGGTTCGGGCTCAAATTTCTTAGCCAAAGCCCGAAAATTTGGTGCGGGCTTGGCGGGCTTTTTAGGTTTTTCGGGACGGGCCTAAAAAAGTAACCAAAAAGTCTAATTTTAAATGACCAAGGCTCGCGTGAAAGAATTAAAAAATCGGGCCGGGCGGACCAGGCTCAAGTTCGGGCCTAATTTTCATGTCCAAAACCCGCAAAAAAATGGGCCTGATCAGCTCTACTACAATTGCAAGTGCTTCATTCGTGATAGATTTATCGGGCCACTTTTGATCAGCTCTACTACAATTGCAGGTGCTTCATTCGTGATAGATTTATATATCTAGGCATAAGCTATTAACGGCCTAAATAGTAACATTCTTGTCCTATGAACGTTTCCTTATTTCTTTATAGTCATTATTAATATGGAAAAAACTTTTTATGAAAGTTTGAGACTTAACCTGATAAATGATGTTTTAAGTACATTATATTTAGATACTTTGGCAATATTATTTTTAACAAAAGTTTTAAGGAAAAATTGTCTAAAATACATTAACCTTTAGTCAGTCTTTCACAATTAAGCTAACATTTTGAAAATTTCGAAATAAACCAACTTTGTCATCATTTTAGCCAAATTTAGGATAGATGACTTGCTACCTACTGTGAAGTGTAATACAACTTGATTTTTTCCCCTTTATTTTCCCAAATCACATTTACAAAATTGGGTGGTGGTGTTTAAAAAATATATATTCTCACTCTTCCCTCCTCCTCCTCCTCCTTCCTTCTCACTACCACCTTATGTCGTTGTTGTATGCCGCTTCCGAAATCTTCTGTTGTTGCCACAATTGCTTGTCGGCGTGCCACCCCCCTTCTTCGCTCCTCTTTTTTATTAGATATTCAATGATATCTCCTCTCTCTCTCTCTCTCTCTCTCTCTCTCTCTCTCTCTCTCTCTCTCTCTCTCTCTCTCTCCTTTGGTTTGGTTGATGGGTGAGGTTAGAGCTGGGGTGGTTGGATTTGTTGGGATTATGTTGGTTAGCTTGGTGCTGGGTTCGATTGTGGTTGGGTGGTTATGATTTTCAACAGTGGCGGATTCAGCCACTTTAAACAAATAAAATTTTTACCTATAAAATTTAAATTTTTTAAAAAAATTCCTTTAAAATTTGTTCACTTGACCCCAATAAAAATATTAAAAACACATTTTGACTCCGCTAGATATTATTCCTGGATCCGCTATTGATTTTCAACGGTGGCTGTGTGGGGGTTGGTTTGGTGGTGATTGTATTTGTGGGAGGGTATTTGGATAATGTTGAAGTTGGGTTCGATTGTGAGTAGGTTTATGGTTGTGTGCGGCTAGGTTAAAGAGTAGACGGTTCGATGAGGTAGGGTAGTTCGGTGGTGGGTGGGTCTTGAGTGGTGATGGTGTTGGGTTCAAATAGGAGGTGTTGGATTGAGGTTGCTTTGTTGGGGTGGGGTTTGGTTGGCGGTTAGGGTTTGGTGGTTAGCAATGACGTTAGTGGTGGTTTAGTTAATGGGGGGTGGGTTGGTTTAGTTGTGGTGGGGTTATCGATTGTTAGTGGCGGTGGTTTTGGTGGTGGGGTTGGGGTTGGGTTCAATGGTTAGTTGTGATGGGCTGGTTTCGGTGGTTAGTGGTAGTGGCAGTGCTGGTTTTGGTGGTAAGTGGGCTAGGTTAATAGTGTTTAATGGTTTGGTTAGGTTAAAATAATAATTAATCATCATTAATTGTAATTAAGTATAATTAACTTGTAACAACCTACATTAACAAGTAAATTAAAATTATTAACCTAAATTGTGCTTTAATAATGTTAAGATTAGCTTATTTCTGGATTTTTAAAATGTTTCCTTAATTGTGGAATACGACGAAAATGTTGGGTTATTTGTGGCAATTTTCCCAACTTTTAATGGGAAGTTTCAAATTTTATAAAGGTTGAAAAGCAAATTTATTTGATAAATAATGTTTTTAGTAAGGGACGCCATAATTTAGATATCAAAGTATTAGGTAGGAAAACCCTACGTAGTAATGTCTTAGGCTTGGAATAAACCAAAAATTAGTTAATTGTTACAACCAAAAGAAAAATGCTCTCTCTCTCTACCAAACGCTCCCAAATTTGCACATAACCCCAACAGCACGTGTGGCTCGCCGGCTGCCAAACCCACGACAAACTGTCGGTGAGCCTCTGATCTACTTGTGCTTCGGCGATGGCGAATTGTGGTGGTGTTTCTCTAGTTTTTCCGGTCGTTAGTTCGGATCCTCCATAGTTGGTATTTAGTTTTCTAGTTTTTCTATTGATTTTTTTGTCCTTGAGTGGGTAGCTATGGTAGACAGCGTTCTGGTTGTTTTTGCCTATGTTTGGGACTTTGGGTAGGCCTGTGGGTTCTTTCATTGTTAGTTTTCCTTGTTTGTCGGGGGGTTTATTTCTTTTTTAGTTTCTCCCTTGTAGCTTTCCTTTAGTTTAGAATCTTTGTAGCTGGAATTGGGATCTTCTTTTTGTTCCATGGTTTTGGCTGTCTTTGCTATTTCAATCCCTTGATCTAAATTTAAGTTAGGGTATGTATTTCGAGGTCGGGGTTGGGATCGGGGTTGGGGTCAGAGTTGGGGTTAGGGTCGAGTCAAAATCCAGGCTTATGATCGGGTTTTTTCAAGGGGTTGTCTGTTGGAGACGTAGTTGTCAAGGGTCGTGAGAGGTCTCGGGAACCTTCGAGAAGTGTGTCACAAAGCCGAGACCCCAAAATAAGGATAAGGACCCGAAAAAAGCATTTTCGTAATTTCGACGAATTTTCGAGCCCGGTTTCTTAGAAGGCTTGTCGACTCGTCCCGAGAAGCCCAATAAAATTAAGAAGAGTTTTGGGTCAAAGTTTTGTCGTGGATAGAGTCATATTGCGTGCCCACGACAAATGAGCACAAGCAACAACGAACTAAAGACACGCTCGGCACGAGGCCTCACTCGTGGCCGCACCGCCAACACTGTTGTGCCCTTCACTCCAACCACACGCCCGCGCAACCCCCATGGTGCATCCACGCCCCTACTGTCTGTAGTTGCTCTGTTTTCTCGGGTGATTCAATCGATATTCGTGCAGTTTAAGTATGGCTCGTGCTCCTTTCTATGTTCTTGCCCACCCCTTCCAAGCTTTGTATATATGCTCTAAGGGTCCAAAACATGAGAGCTCAAATATTTTCTTTAGATTTTAAGCAGAGAGACTACCTCTTTAGTTTTTAAGGTTGATTTTCATTTCCTCTTTCATAGTTTTAGACTTAGTTTTTTGCTTTTGATATTTCTAGGGTTTGTTAAAGATGATGGATAATTTTGAAGGTTTAATCAAGTGACATGGCCAATCCAACGAATTTGTTCATCAATTTTCAATGAGTTTTGATTTTCTCCTTCTTTGCTTGTTCTTTACTAATGTTTAGTTTATGCAATTTCTTGTTTGTTTAGTTTATTTACTTGTTTATTGGTGAATTTAGAGTTTAATTCCATTTTTTTATGCTTAGATTTCTTGTTTAATGCTTTTGTTCATGCTTAGTGAGTAGGTTTTCACTAGAGTTTTGGGATGGATTTCTAGCTGATTTGTTAGTGTTTATCAATGGTTATTTAAGCTAGGTTTTGTTGAGGATAGGTTGAATGTGGTGTCTCAAAGCTTGTGAGCAGATTTTGGGTGAAAATTCATGCTACCAAGTATTTGTAAGCGATGATTGCTCGCCTCAAGCACTTCCAAACTTGCAGTCCAAGCCCTAAATCAATGGGGAAACTATTACAATGAGAGTCGGTGGCTGAATTAAGGATCTATGTTCAATGGTAGCTCACGGTGCTAAGGGTAGTGATGGTCTGATGGATGCATGAGCTGATAAAATGATTCCAAGAGGATGTTTCATCGTTGAATCCACCGCTCATGCTTCTGAGAGAAGTCCTTGCGACCCCCTTTCCGAAACATGTTAAATTAGCTCATCCATCAATGATGTATTTGCGAGTCGCTAGAATCCGGAACCATAACTCTAGATCTTTTAATTGTTCGTTTCTCGCATTTAATATTGCGTAGTAGTTTTTGCTTCTCCCTTAAAAAACAACAAAATCACGGTCCTCAATCTACCTAAGTTGTGTAACACGATTCACGACTTGTTCCCAGTGTTCGACACCCCCACTACTACTACTACAATGGGGGTATTTGTTTGGTCAAGGGGCCCGAAAAACCCCTTCATCAAGTCCATATCCATCCAATGTGTTCAATACTGTCCTCAAATGAGAGTGCAAGAGTTCTCCGCCCTCCCCCCCCCCCCCCCAAAAGAGGGTACAGTCCTAGATCCGCCGTGACTTTTTATGAGCCAATTAAGAGTACCATGTTATGATATTAGGTCTCAGGGTTTGCACAGATGGTCAAGATCTTAACACCCTTCTAATGTTCCAGTTGTTTGCGGTTTCATGACTACAGTTCTTCTCAAAGTATCGACGATCAGGATGGTTCTTTTCCTTGTTTTGTATTTTTCTTGCTTTTGTTAGGTCATGTATCTTGCTAGTTTTTATTGTTGTCTTGAGAAGATGTTAAGCTTGTATTGTTCTATGTTGTAGTATTTTTTTACATTTTTTAGGTTGTAATGTTTGCCCATAAGGCCTTTGGCTACCTTATACGGGCTTTGTTTATTTAATATATACTTGTCACTTTGCCAAAAAAAAAACGTCTTAGGCTTGTGAACATATCTCGATTTCTCTCTAATTGTAAGTGATCCTAAACAAACATTTTGTGGATGTTTAACAAGAAACCTTGGAATGTCAAAACAATTTTGCGAAGGAACATCAAAACAAATAAAAACTGATAATTGGCATAAAAGGAGTTGCAGAAACAAATTATAACTAAATGGAAGATATGAAAAAGTTGAAGAAGATATATAGGTGCGAAAATAACCAGTGACAAGTAATGAAAGAAGACTCGTGTGACCAAATTATTGGGCAGACGGTATGACCCAATACTTTCACATTTTTTAAGCCTAAATTATGTTCGCAGTAACAAATATTCATCTAGTTGTAAATATTATTCAAAGACATTTTCACTCACCAAAACTTTGTTTTACTTTGGAAAACCAAACCTGTGGATTATCAAGCTACCTAAGCTTGGTGCGTTCCGTCACTGAATCAACATACAACTTCATGGTGTCGAGTTCGATTCTTATCATCTCCAGATTCTTGGGGTTAGAATAATTAGATATGCTGGCATTATGTAGAACACGCTAAATAGTGAAATTATAGTTTTAAGAATGTTTCATGATTCCTCCCTACTCATAAGTGGTTTCTAACAAATCTTTGTATGGAATTTCAAGTTTTATAAAGGTTGAGATGTGGTCATGTGGATTGATTTGATAAATGAAGTCTTTAGTAAGGAGCACCATATACAAATATCTAGGCTTTATGTGTGGAAGATCAAGCAAGTGTGGCCTTGTGGGATATGAACTTACTTGATAATTTTTTTTAAGGAACATTGAGTTGCTGCTTAAATTCTTAACGTTTGTGTACATAAATTCTGAATCTGAATTAGAAGTTATGTCATTGAAAGAAAAAAAAAACAAATGCATTTGTTTGGTTTGGAAGCTAAGATGCAATTCTTTTATGCCTTTATTATGGGCTGATATTGGCTCATAGTTGCTAAATGCAAATAGCAGCTAGAAGACCAATCATATTGCTTCATTTGTGTCAGAAACAAATGGAAATGGTTCCGCATACAAGTGAAACCAAACAGTACATAGACAATAAACGACACCCCTGAGACAATAGAATCACACATGTTGTTTCATGCACATGTGTTCTTGTCAAATACTATATAGTGGAGGAAAATGGTGAAAAAAATTATACATATATATGATCCAATGATTGTTGTGATTGTTGATCGTTCTGATTTTTTAAATATTCGATTATAACAAAATTAAGATTTGAAATTGATTGGTATTGACTATTGACAGAGATTTTAGTTACTAGACTTAATCCCACGAGAGTCATGTATGATGGATCCATGGGTTGATGACTTGATGAGTACCGACTACCGAGTATGCTGTATGGCTGTATGCCATGGATTGCTAAAAAAAAACAAGATGTATCACTATCTCCAATTCACTAACACAAAGTCCATTTTAAAAGTTGCTTTGATTGCAACTCTAAAAACCCAAAAGCTTTTACCTTTTTTTTTTTTACAACGGAAGATAAACTAGGCCACAACGTTGGGATCCTATCACAGAAATATTCAAGTGGCATTGTGTGCGGGGAGGAGGGGATAGTGAGAAGCTGAAAATTGAACTCCGAGCCTCACGGCTATAAGATGTACTCGAACGTCATTGTAATTCCTCAAAACTTTCATACACCACAATGAAAGACTTACAATTCGTGCCAATGAGTCTTGTTTGTGTTTGGCTTTGTGTTGATTTCATGTCCCATTATACAAGTATAAAAAATAAACATGCATAAAAATATAGTTGCAAAAAAAGTGCATCCAACCAAGTCGGATTCATGTGATTCAAGTTTGCGTTAGATTCGTAATTCTTTCAATTACTTTGTGTCAGAATTACCAACTCTAGCTAGTAGCTATTGCAAATTGCAAAGTGTGATAAAATTAGAGAGGAATGTAGTACGGAGTACAAAAAAATCACAAAAAAAAAAAAAACAAAACTCCATAGATTTAAATTGAATTGTTTGAACAATGCAATCCTAGTGTTATTATAGCAAAATATTTCCTTTGTTGTTTTGGACTTAAATTCTCAAATTTCAATGTAGTTCAGTTTACTCAAATTTGTTGGTTTTAGACTTAAATTCTCATATTTCAGTGTAGTTTAGTTTAAACAAATTCATTTCTACTTAGTTCAGTTCAGCTCCTATTGAGTCAATGATTTTATTCAATTCAATTTAGTTCCGTTCAGATTAATTCAATCCAACAAAACAAAACCGGCGTAAAAACATGTTTGATTCACAGTTTATAGAAGTAAAATTACAACCATTTCCCTACTTATGAATATTTTATAAATCAATAATGCAATTTAAAAGTCAAGGCACAACAGCAAATAGCCGTGTTGAGATCCTCTAGAGTTGAGGATTGGTAGAGTTGGTAGAGTAGTGAGAGTAAGAGTTTTTTAATATTTTTTGTTTTACTTTTACAGAAATGATCTTAGCCATTAATTGTTTTTTAAGGGTCTAAATTTCAGAAATCTATCAAATCTACCAAAACTGAAATCTAGAGGATCTGAACCCCAAATAGCCTACCGTATTGAATTCTTTCATTCAAAACTGCAGTAAAAAATCCTAGAGTATAACTGCAAAACCAAATACTGTCAAATGCAGAAATCTACTAACGTAGGTTATTTATTGAGAAGCAGTAAGAAGGGGACAAGGCCAGGGTACCCTTGTATAGTGGTTAGGGAAAAAGTAGCAGTTAAGCTTTGTTGTACTATATTTGTGTGCTGTTGCTATCTGACTATCTGTCTTTTGGTTTTATCGTTTCTCCTCTCACTAAGGGGAAGGAGTTTCCTTTTCACTGGGCTTGGTGGGCCCATGATTCCCTCTATTATCATCTTATTACCATAAACAATTTAAAACTTTTTACTCATCTTTGAATCCTTTTTCAACTCTCTTCTTCATTTCTTGTGGTTCTAATTCTTCTACTCCATTCATCCTTAATTACTTGCTACATTTCATATAACATAATTTTTTTTTATGAGAAACATTTAGTAGTGGTATTTATGAAAAAAAATAACAAAAATAGAGTAAAATAGATTGAATAAAGAGGGTAAATAACAAAAAATAAGGATATAATATGTAAAATTTAGATGACCCTCACAAATCACCAAAGGAAATATAGCAAGTAAAAAAGACAAATGTTGTAAAAAAAAATATGCTAATAGCTATATTCTAATAATAGTTGAAATTTTCAATCCGCATCAGAACCATTATTCAACTAATAATAATAATAAAGGCATCCTTTTTAGTGATGCGACCAATAAAGGTGGACACAAGTCATATCAAGCAGTTCAAGCTTGCACACCCCATGCCACAAAGTTGTGCTGAACCGACTCATGATGTACCCTATGCCTTACAGTCTTAGACTCTTAGTTATAGATTTTTAATGGATTTTTAACTCATCATGAGCGTGCCATTTGGTGGGATGACCCGTGCTCATGTCAGACTCGTACCAACTTTTTAAAATATTGTTCTTGCAAGGCCCATGATCCATGAGCATGCCTCTCTTACCGTGCTGGGCAGGCCCAACTCGTGCAGTGCCCTCGTGCTGACAGGCAAAAAGGCCCTGCCACTGTACCACAGCACCAATTCACCTTTTGTTGCTTATTTCTGGAAAAATCTAGATTTCAAGCCATTTGGTATCAATTATAAACAGAACTGGCACATTATTATAAACTTCATAAACCAAGGTATAATAATCCCATAAATATATGATGATACCCAACCAGATCAACAGAAGTGAAGCTAATGCTTCAAATACATATAATGATGTTGAATTGTGGTATCCAAGCTGATATACATCACAAAAGTAGGCTCATGAACAAGCACCTTAAACCAGACTCAAAATCTGAGGTCTCTAAACAAGACACATATAATAGATCTCCATAATCATAGTTATAACCATACACCCTAAAACAGCCAAAATCAAACAATGCCACACCCTTTTTATGGGGCCATAAATAACATCTCCTGAACAAGATGAAATTTAAATCCAAGTTAACAGTAATATATATAGATAGTCATATATAAATATATAGATAGATAGATAGATACAATAGTTAATCAAAATTCAAAGTGAGATTTCCATAACAGCAGAAAAATGAATAAAATCCTCTACATGTCATGTGCCATAGATGAAACAACCCATGAAAGAACCAAAAATCTCAGCTATCATCCTCAAAAGTAGTAAAACAAAAGCAATTAAAAAAAAAACTTGAATTCGATCGAAACCGACTTAACCATGGGTGTTGACAGCTTCCCAGAGCAAATTCTTAGGCACGGGGTTAGTAAGATCCCGTGCTTGCAGAGCAGCATCCCTAAGAGTATTAAGAGTAGAAACATTAGCTTCCCAGAAAGAAAGACTTCTGTAAGGCATATTATGCTTCTTGCACAGATCCTTCACAATGGGTGCCACCTTCCTCAGATTACACCGCGGCAACCTCGGGAAAAGATGATGTTCTAGCTGGAATTGCAACCCCCCAAACAACCAATCCATCCATGATGAACATGATATATCAATTGACCCATATGTCTGTTTCTCAAACCAATCATCCCCTTTTGGTTGACCCACATAAACATGTGCTGAGAAATGGTTCAATGTAAATTGAATATGCTGAAATGCAGTAACTATGAAACTAGTTAAAACAAACAACACCCTTTCTTCCCAATTTGGCAGAAATGATATCAAAAGAGGGTACCATGTCCAAAACACCATTATCCCCATTATGTTTAAAGCTCTGTTTGGCACTTTTCTATCAGGGTTAAACAGCAGCAGAAAAGTCTGAACATACAAGTTAAACCTAGCTACCACCATTACTGGGTAATAAGTCCAGTGTTGGTAGCTTACCAAGAACCTTGCTACTGGGTCAAAACTCATCTTCCTTCCATAGAAGCATGACGTCATATCATGGAAAAGCTTTGAAGAAACAGCAAAAACAGGGATGTGTTGCAGATCAGGGTCATGGTCTAAACTATTACATGAAATGTGGTGAGCATTGTGGGTCCATTTCCACCAAGCCATACTAATCCCAGTTAAACAATTACCAGTCAAAATCTGGGCTACCTTATTAAACATAGGAGATGACATAATCTGGTAATGCCCAGAATCATGACCTAAATAAGCACTTTGAATCCAAGCCATACCTAATATTGCAGCACAACCCAGATGAACAGACATGGAATCACACCAAATTACCCCATAAACACACAAACCAAACATGATTATAATCGAAATAAAAATGTAAATCACAGAATGACCTTTTTTATCAAATAAACCCAGTTTAGAGAACTCATTATGAAGCTTTCGGTAATCTTTTGACATCTCATTAGGCTCATAATTCTTCACATAATACCCATTAAAGAATTTGTCGAGCATTTTCCAGGTAGTACCTGGGTGGTAAGCTATGAAAGCGTCGGTAACGTCGTTTCCTGCAAGCGCTAGTAGCGGAATGTCGCCTCCTGGATGATCTTTCGCCCAATTTGTGACGTCGTACACTTTTCCTTGGATTGATATCCATAGATCTCCTGCTTTGTTGTGACCCTTCAGTTCTTCAGATGTGATGTATTTCTTTGTTTCCGCCATTGTTAAACGATATAATGCAAGATGAATGCCCTTCTCTCCCAACTCACCCCAAAAAAAAATAAAAAAAAAGATTTAAATTAAATTATTTGATTTTGACTTCACAAATTAATTTATTTTTGAATTTGAATCGAGTCGAATCAGCCGAAACAAAGCAACCCCATTGGTTTAATTGATTTTCTTAATGTATAAGTTTTTTTTTTTTTAAAGGGTTGGGGGGAGGAGAAAAAAAGTTTATCAAATTCTGGGTTTGAGAAATCTAAAATTCTAAAAAGGTTTATTTATTATTATAGGGAAGAAGAAAACGAAACAAGGAAGCAAACGGTAAGGGAGTATATAAAATATAAAAATACTGCTGTTCCAAAAAGGAATATTTTTATTTAATAATCAAAAAAATGAAAGAAAATATGTGCTGTAGAAAATAATTACTCGGTATTTTTATTTTTATTTTTATTTTGAAAAAAAAGGGAAAAAAAGAGATATTATAACGTGGGTAAATGCCAAATCAAGGCAACGCAAAAGCAATAGAAATCATGAGTCACCACAGAAAAGAGACGGGGATAATGCACATTTGGTTGGTTTGTAGGGACGTCATGAAAAGGAGTGGACTCGGTGTATTGTTTATGTCGATATTTTTATCTTTGTAATTTTTTTTTAATCTTGTTATGAGTATATACTCCGTATATATACCCCATTTGTACTTTTAAAATACAGTGTAATTTTTTATTTTTTTATTTTGCAAAGTAGTTTAAAGATATTACTCTTCTTTTTCATGATAATCCATACTCGGTAGTTGTCAATTTCAAATTTAACTATTACTCCATCTGTTTTTTATTAGATCTACGGCTTGTTTACTTCATATTATATTCAGTTCAGTTCAGTTCATCTCTATTAAGTTCAGTTCAGTTCAGTTCATCTCTATTTATTTAATGTAAACGAGACCGTAACACTTTGACTTTTCACACTTGCCGAGATACAACTTTGACCGACTATATCTTTAATTGTATAATTGACAAATTATATATATATATATATATATATATATATTTGGATAGTGTGTATCGAGACGAATCAAACAAGACCCGCTTGACTATACCTTATGTATAAATCGCAATTAGTAGTCAAAGTGTGTTGGATGAATAGTAACAAAAGTCATAGTTTTACATCTAATGAAAAACGGATGGAGTATTTAATATTACTTGAATCCCTCCGTTCCTCTGAGTTTGCAACATGTTAACTTTACTTATTGTTCACTTGGTAACTTTGACTTTATTTAATTTTATATATAAGAAGAATATAGTCAAATGACATCTCATTAGATTCGACTTGATGTATATTTTTTTACTCCCTCCGTTCCCAATTGTTTGTCTTGTTTGGAATCTTACATTATTCATAAGATGAGAGAATCTTCTAAATTACTCTCAACATATAAAATATAATATAGTCATGTATGATCTTGTTTGATTCGTCTCAATGAGTACGTCATTAATATTCAATTATTATAATTTTTACACATATACAACAAAAGATATTTACGGTCAAACAAGTGCATTGGCATATGTGCAAAGTCAAATAGAACAAACAAATGGGAACAGATGGAGTAATATTTAGTTTTTATAATTTTTAATTACCTATATTTAAAAATATTTTCATTTAAATTTGTATTTTTGGAGATGTGAAAAAGTGAATGCATTAAAGTTTGAGAGATGATGGGAGTAATATTAATTAATAAAATATCTATAACAATTCCTTCTATATTCATAAATATGAAAGTGGGTACTAAGAAATTTTATGATGTAGTGAAATTATCAAGATAGTACTTGATGATTTTTATTGTTTATGAATAATGAAAATATAATCAAAGGTTTTGGTTGAACAAAATTTATGTGGGAATTAAAAATTCACGGGAATTGAGTGTGAGAGAGTCGTTGTTTGGTTGACAATCAAAGCCTTATTCTCATAAATGGGGTCGACTACATGAACCAAAGTGATTATTCTGGGAGGTCGTCCACATTGATTTTCCTCCTCCACCTTGCACGGTCGACAGCTTCAATCTCTTGTAAATCCAACTGCTTCATATTTTTTATAACACCTTCCCACCAAATCATTTAAAATTCAGATCAGATCAGATTTGAAAATTTCAGACCAAATCAGTTCAAAAAAATTTATAACTATAATAATAACTACAATAAATAAATAAAAAAAAAAACAGATCAGATCAGAAAATTTGATAAATCAATTTCACCCTAAATTAGAGTAGATGTAGTAAACTAGTGTAGTATAAAAAAGTGAAGCCAGCCAAACAATTTGGTAGGAATAAATATTGTATCGTGCCAATTTCTCAACCTCAGAAGTGGTTTAATGTTATTGGGAACATATGGGATAAAATTGATGGAAGGTTTCAACTTTTAATTACCTTTAAAGTAACGCCTCATTTTTTGCTGACTGTTAGTTAGTGCTCATTTAGGTAGATTCCTCGATTCATGGTTAAGTTAAAACTTAAAATTTTGAAAAGGTCAAGACTCAAGAGTGATTGTCTAGACTTGGCATTAGCGTTTTGTGTTTTTATTAGACAGTATTCACAGTAAGCATTTCTATAGTATTATCCTCAAATTTACGAATCTTATGATCCATCCTCTTATATATACTTCCTCAGTAACATAATTTTGGCCTAAATAGACTCCCTCCGTAACATAATTAATCCTCTTATAGCTAGAACTATAGTCAAATATAAATTTTCGTTGCAATAGTTGTATAAACTCAAATAGCACACAATCCGATCTTAATTGGTCTAACTAGACCGGTTTAACGTACAAACTCCTTAACCGTATGAATCCGATATATTTTTTCCCACATGAATGGATCCTAAGCTAATTGGATTTGTTTTGACTCGAATCAGTGTGAACTCGATCTGGCATTGGTTTTTGACTTAAATGGAATCAAATTTACTTTGTATATAATCTTGAGGTGGGTATAATCTTTCAATTCCAAACTTATAATCCAAAATTTTGACCTGATCCGATGTTTTGAATTGACCGATTGTGTTATGACGGACCGTTTTAATATCAATTGTACTTTGATCGACGGGTTACGACCTTTATATCGACCGTGATTGGCTGATTATGACCTGTAAAAACCATTTGTGACTGACCTAATGCGACATGGTTCCGGCAACAAGCCAGACCAAAACCTATCGACACCCGCCAAGAAAATACCGAGTAAAACCGATCGGTACCGACTTAGGGTGCGTTCTCTTCAACTTATTAGACCTGAACTTATTTGAACTTATATGAATTGAACTTATCTGAACTGAACTTATCTGAACTTATCAGACCTGATTTAACTTATTAGACCTTATTTAATTTATTAGACCTTATTGAAACTTATTAGACTTTATTGGAACTTATTGGACCTTATTGGAACTTATTAAACCTGATTGAAACTTATTGGAACGTATTTTATATGATTGAATAAAATAAATTAATAATAATAATAATAATATTCTGTACATTTGAACCTATGCTCTTTTTATTGTTGAATTACGCTCAAGAAGGTAATAATAATTAGTATATCTTTTTTCAAACCTATTATTAAATATTATCAATTTCAATAACAACTTATCTACATATTTAATTTTTCTTAATTCACTTGTAGTAAAATTAACAAACTAGAACAGATTGAATAATAATAATATGGAGGATGAGTAAAGTTTAATTTGGACCAAAATTAAATCAAACCCAAAATAAAAAATAAGTTTTATTTTATAATATAAAAAAATAGTTTAATTCAATCTAACTCTAATTGATTTCTCTAAAAAAATTACTCCCTTCGTCCCTTAAAGATTGCACTAAAATCCAACCAGTGAACCCGAACCTCTCATTTTTGAGTTTTAGCAGTTGTATAGGTAGGTAAATGTTAATCTTTTAATGTGTAGTTGATTACGAAACCCAAGAAAATAATAGATCAACATATAATTGACCTTTTATTTTCAAGTTTAGTTCATTGGTTGCTAGAAATCGAAAGGTTGGATTATTATATGTATTTAGAGTGCAAAGGTTGGATTCAAAGGTTGGGTTATTCGTTACCAAAACTCGAAAGGTTAGATTATTAAAAGCAAATTTTCCTTTTTTTATTCATTTCTGTAGTGGAGCAATAAAATAACAGTATCGAGTCGGATCCGATCATGATTTTTGAAAACCGGGTTACACGGTATCCAGATTTACTTTTTTAAAAATAGATTTTATTTAATTAAAAAATAGTTTTTTATTAGAAAAAATATTATAAAACCATTTTCTTTTTTTTAATTAAAAAAATCAGTTTTCCTTTTATTTAAAAAACTACATTTTTTTCAATAACGTGTACAAATTTTTTTTAATTAAAAAATTTCAGTTTTTTTTAATATAAAAACAATACAGTCAGTTTTTTTAAAATTTAAAAAAACAGTCATTTTTTTATAAAAAAAAAAGTTACTATTTTTTATAAGAGACAAAAAAAAAATCCGGGTATCCGATTTCCGTATCCGAATTTTCGGGTATCCGGAATTTGCGGTTCGGATCCGGGTCATAAAAGTGTGACCCGAACTCGAAAAATCCGGGTACCCAATTTTGCCCACTCCTAAGTATTAGGGTTTGAGTGTGAGACGGAGGAGATAGAGAGAAAAATAACGTGTGATGGAGTAGAAATGTGAAAAATAACGTGTTATGGAGTAAGAAATGAGTCATTTAAAAAAAATAAGGTGTTTTTAAAATAAATGGAAGTTAATTTGGAGGAAGTAATTAAAAAAAATAAGAATCATTAATTTTGGGTTTGTAGGGATTAAGGAGCAATCTTAGAAGAAAAAAAATGGATTAAAGTGAGGGGACCATATTCTAAAAATGGTATGGGGGAATCTTTTAGGGACGGACTAAAAAGGAAAATGATGCAATCTTTAAGGGACGGAGGAAGTATAAAACAAGAATGATAAAATAAAATTGGTTAATGTTGTGTAAGAGTACTTTAAGGTAATTATTAATTTAATTAATTTTATTTAATCAATAATTAAAAATAATAACTTAGACCTGATTGGAACTTATTAAACATTATTGGAATTTATTAGAACTTATTGCAATTTATTAGATCTTATTGGAACTTATTAGACCTTATTGCAACTTATTAGACCTGATATAACTTATTGGAACTTATCTGAACTTATTAAACCTGAAACTTATGTTTTTAAGGTGAAGAGAACGCACCTTAGAAGTTAGAACCATAAATAAAATACCCTATAGTATAGCTAAGAGCTTGAGACGGTGAGAATTGAGAACCATTAATAGTTTAGTATTGAGTTGGTATGAAAATTTGTATTTTAGTGTGTAAAGTGGTAGGGTATGTGTGGTAAGGTAAAATAAAGTAGAGGAGAGTTGTGGGGACCACATGCGAACCATATTACTTATTTTAGAATTGTAACAAATATTTTAGGACATCCTAAAAAAAATTGTTGCAAACAAAAGGGACAGATGGAGTACGTATATAATAAGCGGATTACCGTAAAGGAAGGGGGAAGCGATGAACTGATAACAACGCATCTCAGTGAAATTTATAAATGCGAGTATGCGACAAAGACATGAACATGCGTGTCGTGCGCAGAATATTGTTGTTAATTTCTTATCATATTCACTTATTCATCAATCATCATCATCCCTTTAAGGTGGAATGATCATTTGTATTTTAAGGTATTTTAAGGTGGAATGATCATTTGTATTTTTTAAATGGAGCAGTTTTTTTGGGACAAAGTGAGTATTATTATTTAAAATTTTACATTATTTATGTTATATACACTTTTACTAAGACTCGAGTTTTACCTGTAATGAAAAACATAGTCACATGAGGCTTGTTGGATTCGTCGCAACATGTAGATTTATTATATGCAGTTGTATTAATTTTTACAAACACATAATTAATAATAAGAAACAGAGGTAGTAAATAAAAAAATTATAGTGATAACCTTTTCAACAATTTGATTCGTCCCTCTATGTACTTTCAAATATATAATGTATACTTCATCCATTTTTACATTCCTGCAGGCTGCAGCATTTCTACTTTTGACAGTATTTAAAATTTTCACTTCGATCATTGTTTTTCACTTACAAATAAAGAAAAATATAGTTATGTGGGTCTCGTTGAATTCGTCTCAACAAGCAATTTTTTATCATTTAGTGATTGTAATTTTAAAAAATATGTAATTAGATTCATCATAAAAGTTTTGGCTCGGCATACCTGGAAAAACATTTGTTGCAAACATTTGAAAACGCAGGAAGTACTACTTTTGTTACACAATATTTGGAACAGTTAAGATTTAACATTGTTCACGTTATGTTTTTTTTAAAGGAGAAACGATTTTTTAATTAATAAAAGGTTGACAAAAGTCTATAGATAAATCATCAAACACAAGGTCAAGGGCCCATCAACCCAGTTCCTCTCACCTAGCCTAATAGGGTTATTTTAGCTAACAAATGAGTTATCACATTAGCTTCACTTTTCATATGATTCCAAAAAATATAATCAAAAGCATTAACACTAAGACAAAACATCTTTAATAGCTAATGAAAGCTAGCTAAAGAAATT